>CM035410.1:10968857-11095564 GCA_020310875.1 Ceratopteris richardii
CCATCGCAATTCGAAAATTTACAAAAAATAGAGAAATGTGTAAATAAGAAAAATTAAAATAAAACATTTGAGAAAAGGTAAGAAAACTTGATACCATCGAGTTCAAGTCATCAAACTCTGAACCTACGTGTATGTATATTCATCATTGATCATGTGATCATTTTCTATTGTAGTGAACTCTTCTCCATTTCATCATCTTCATGTGTCAAAATCAAGCATATGGATTAGTAGTGATTTTGATATCTTTGCACCTTTGGGACAACACTACTATTGTCAAAAGTTCGAAAATCCACTAGAGGGTTAATTAAAATCAATTATTATGAGGTCTCTTTTTTATCGCTCTTGTTTCATGGAGTCCATACGTCTTCAATACATCCAAGATTAATTTCTCTGCATAAGATAGATGCCATTATCCTTATATATAGCTTCAATACCTAGGGGATATCTTAGATCTCCAAAGTCTGAGATCTTGAACTCGTTCCCAAGCCTTTCTTTGATGTCCTTGATGCTTTCTCCATGACCACTTGTAATGATAAAGTCATCTACCTACACACATAAGTAGACATATGCTTCACCTTCCCTTTTGTAGGATACTGATGGATCTTCTTTGATTTGTTTGTATCCACGATTGATCAAGTAGCCTACAATCCTTTGATTCCATGCCCTTGGGGCTTGCTTGAGCATATATAGTGCCTTCTTAAAACCTACAAACATAATCATATTTGGTTTTATCTTCAAACCCTGATGGTTGGTCCATGCATACTACCTTCTTTAGCTCTCCATTTATAAAAGCATTTTTCACATCAAGTTGATACATCTGCCAATACTTGTTGGCCTCAATTGAAATAGTTTTTTTCATGGTAGTCATCTTTGCCACAAGGCTAAAGGTTTCTCTAGTCATCTTATCCTGATCACTACAAAATACATGTAAGTGTCTATGGAAAAAATCTTATTTACACATTGTCTTATATCATAGCATATGTAAATACATACATACATACATATGTGAATGATTGGGAATTTGGTTATCTTTTGGGTAAAGCCTATTTCATTGGCATTGACTATGCACGAATATCTATACAAAAGAGCATGTAGAGTAATGTTGTATCAAAAATCCTATATGTATTTGTTTACCAAATATATAAAATTTAGGCATAGGTTTTTTTTTGCCCACTACATGCAAAAACTTGCACATGAACGATCATATGTGCATATTAGTAACAATCAATTGCAACCTCTATGTCCATAAAGAAACAAATTGCAATTAAGATGGAACGATCTATTATAGTTTTGAGAAAGTATTAACAACGTAAAGAGTTTTAAAATGTTATGTCGAGAAAGACTTTGAGAACTACCCATTAATAATTATAGAGTAAAAGTGGTTATTATCTAGTCAAACCTTTGGCATTGTCTATCCTCATTGGCATTTGTAGAATACTCTTTATTCATCATGGGAAGGCAAATCATCAAAAAATTTAGAGGGTTTTTGAATCAAATAAAGACGAAAAGTATTTTCTAGTGTCCCTTTCATGTGTTTTTGTTCTTATAGGTTTAGATTTTACCATGTGGATTTAGGGATCTACTAGGATAAATTTGAGACATGATGTTTCATCTACATGCAAGGATAAACTTTGGGAATCCATTAGAAGCTTATATTGAAGGATGCTTACTGTTGAAGATAATGACAACCAAATTTTCTAGACCTACATGTATTGTGTTGTATAATTCATGGGTGCCTAAGGCTAAATATATACATTCTAAAGGTTAGAATATGATGTATATTCGCCTTGGTTTAGCCCTTGATTTACCCTTGGCATATGCTTTAACCTTCAAGTTGAGCCCTTGGTTTAAGCCCTTTGGATATTTATCATATGTGCTCTCCATGGAATGGTTTTGAACCTTATGCTTGATTTATCCTAAGGTTTCGGAACCATAGCATGTCGAGGAGCTTCTCTAGGAGCCACGTGGTTGCACAAGAGATGAGAATCCTCATTTGATTTACAAAATCATGTGATAGACTTTGGGAAATTAGAAGACCTCTAAAGACCCTTGGGAAAGGGTCCACATGGACACTTGGCTAGAAACTTGGACAAGCACAAGGACATGCAACCCCTTGGCCTAGAGGTATATTATGGGCATTCCCCTAAAGATTTGTATGCATACCAACAATTGAATGGATTGCAAAATCTTGAAAAACATAGGCAAAGATTTCCCATAAGTGTCTTTTCTTGAAAAACCAAATGGACCTTAGACATTTTTTGCAAGAAACATAGCAAACTTGAGGTGAAAAATGATGATTTTGAATGCAACATCTCTTGGTTTGACATTAATCGGCGTTGGAATTGTTATCCAATGATTCAATTGAACAATTCAAGTTAAATTTTTCTGAAGAATGATGAGGCATAAGAATTGAATCTTTAATATCAACGCTTGAATTTGATAAACATCATTCTCTTGTCCATGTTGCGCACCTTACTTCCACATACCTTTTCGTCATGCACTTTAAATAAATCTACATGATGATGATCTTCAAATAGTCGAATTGATTTTAAATGTGTATGAGTCACATAATATTGGAACTTCTCTCTTTGAGGACTTCAATAATATGCAAATTATTTCTCATGAATTATATGACCATTTTGTATCTACTCTAATAAAATGTTCATGAATAAATATAGTTATTGAGGTAGTCATATTTTGTTTTCTTCAATGATCATTTGTTGTAAATGGGGTTTCAAATCTTCATGATACTCACTCACTTCACAATGTGCATCTCACCATGGGTCATGATGATATGTTTTTGTAGAATATCTGATAATCCAAGCTTTGATTTAACATAAGCGTGTTGAAGTTAGAGGTCTACGGAAGCACACAAACAACACAAGGAGGTAGAAGAAGCTTGGTGCACAACATAATAGAGAATGCATCGGCAAGTGAATGTACAAAGATAAGTAACTGGTTAGGTTATTTGCATATATAAAATTTGAGGCAAAAAAACCTTCCTAAGACCTAAAAATTTTCACAAGAGCATCCTATATGTGTTCACACACATCATTAACAAATTATATCAACAAATCCTCCTTGGGTTTGATGTGGTGAACAAGGATCTATCACTCATGTATAAAGAAGTGCCAAGCTATGTGGAAAGAGATAAATCCAAAAAATGAAGTAAGGCCAAAGCTTTGCGAAAAGCTTCAAACTTCTTCTTAGGTAGAGCCTTTTTGAAAAGGTATGCAACATTGTGTTGCGTGGGCATATAACCCAAACTTATCTCTCGAGTAGAGAATCTTTCCTTGATGTAATGATAGTGCACTCCAATGTGCTTTGTGTGAGTACGGAATCTTAGGTTGTGTGTCTTTTCCTATTTCGGCATACTCTTCAATCTTTTGTGATTATGTTTTAACCATTCTAAGTCATTAAGATCTTGTGATTTTCTCATCCTTGTTCTCTTCATTTACAAAGCATCTCTTTGCATAGGCATGTTACAGGGTTTACTTCCCTAAGGAGAACCTCCCCTAAGTAGAAGGCTTCCTAGAAATAGTGACTACTCTTCTTCTTAGAAGAGGTCTTGGGTATCACTTCTTGGCACACCCGATGGGACCTTAAATGCTATGTGCGAGGCATCTCTCTATTTCTCGGCCCTCTTACTAGATAGTTAATAGAAGTCAAGCACATAAAGTTATATTTCGTAGATGCTAGAGTTTTTACTCGCAGATGGGACAATCCCTACGAGCTACAAGAAGCCACTGGCCTACTTGTCATGAAAACAGATCCAAAAGTAATGCACTCGAACCATTAAAAATGAATCATATATCATACTTCGTTTAAAAACCCAAAAGAGTCAAACACTAGGTTCATTTGTGACTAATTTTCATCAAACTTTTTTATGAAAATAAAGGCTTACGCCCATTGTGGAAGACCTAAAGGAAGCATGGAATTCAAAAAAACTGGCTTCTCTGCTTTCAAATTCAATGGAGATTAATGAGTTTTCAAAGCTCCAAAGTAGGTATAAAAGCGCAATGAAGAATACGGGAGAGTCACAATGGTCCAAGCCTCCAAGCATCAAAATCAAGTATCCAAATTTAATCAAAGGATGTATGAAGCTATGATGGAGGTAATTTTGTATTGAATATGAAGTCAAGAGCATAGAAGTTTAGTGGTACATTGAGGTTATGTGACTCAACAACCATTTAATTTTATGCTTTTTATATGTTGGCTTAACTCGAAAGCCAACAGATTTTTAACATAAGATACAAGAATCTTAAGATTAAAAATCCTCACTATGGATTCTCAAGATCCATAAAACCCCATATGATCAGAAAGGCCAAAGACTTAAGCAACAAGCCAACCAATGTTTCTCTTCTTAGTAGCCCTAAATAAGTTCTAATAAGAATGTGAATTGAAAGATATCCAAAAGAGAAACTAAAGCCTAGATGAGACCGTACACACAGTGATGTGATAACCTTTCATAATCATGAAAGATGTCATGAGTTCGAAAGGACCAGAGAACATCGAGTTGATCATTGAGGACAATATTCAACAAATGGAGGAAGAAATTATTATAAAGGGTTAAGCCATGTCATCCTTTTGATGAAACTTATTTCTTCTCCAATAAGATGCTCCCTTTTGGAGAAAAACGTGGATCCATTTCAAGCTTCAAAAGATATTTGATTTAGGAATAAGCATGGTGTAACTCATTAATGCATATCTAGAGAAGAGGAGAATTTAGGAATTGAAAGATCCTCTAAATACCACTACCCGAGAATATTTCATATGAGCAAGCAATAATTTTCCAAAATGGTTTGGCTAAGTTGATGATGGGAACATGAATATTTCTTTGGAAATAGATGCCTACCTATGTCAATAGATAATATGTAGTGTGCAAATGCTAGTTCTATTATCAAATGACTTAGAATAGATACTTTCGATTTCACTTGACCAAATGAACAGATCACTGAAGACTCGATCTTTATTATAGGAAAAGTTTTAAGAAGTATAAGTTAAGACTTGGTAAGGATATAATTTAAAAATATTTTAATGCTACCTGAATAGAGTAAGATGAAGAATTTTTTCCTTACAAAGAATCCCCGAGTAAGAGCTAACATTGTTTGCACTAAGCTGATTCTATGAATAGGATAGCATGGGATATCGAGGTCAACACTGTCACTAAAGTGGATTTAGTGGTATGGGATGACAAACTTAAGGATAATGTAAGCTTGAACTCAATGATTTTTTTTTACTTGCTTAGTTAGTTTGGAAGAAAAGAGGATTGAGTGTAAGTAAAAGCCAAATTTGGTTTATACTTAGGAAAATTAATGAGGATCAATTTCTTAGAAGGTTACAATTTTTGAGAAGGAAAAATTATAAAGGGGGAAGAAACGTATCATTGATACAATCCTTCAAAACAATAGATACATTCCTTGCCTCTTCTATGAAAGTTAAGGAGCATGTTTGACATCAAGTGCCTTGTGTTTGAGATTGAGACATTAGAAAACAAAGTAGGAAGTGGACATGCATGGATGGAATGCATGAACAAAATCAAAATATACTACTAGTTAAAGACTTGAACCATATCCATAGTAAGGTACTTGAGAATGGCTAAGATGGATTAGGAAAGTAAGAATGATAACTTGCTTAAGTCAAAGGGATGACATATAGTTGTTGATCCCTAGAAAAGGTTATGAAAACATCAATAGGATGTTAAATCTTTATGAAAGATGAAAACTCATGAAGGTATGAGTTAAAGATCCCAAGAAAATCCAATGGGTAACTACTTATGATGAAGAAGGGTTCTAAAGTAGCAAGGAATTGTTCTTATCTGAAATTAACTTTGCTAATAGAATAAAGAAAAGCAAAATGACCTAGAAAGGTCAAAATAACCAAACCTTTTATGGTTTGATAAATCATTCTAAGGAAAGATGAACTAAGGATCAAAGAAATCTTTGATTCGCATGAGAATTAGACACATTAGTGTTTGCTCTCCTAATGTGAAGGAAATATGAGATGGAATTTTGGATAATACAAAATGATCAAAGAGCATTAAGAGCAAAAATAATATGCAAAGATAAAGGTCTTACTTATATGGACTATAGAAACTACTCACTAATATGGAATACTGGGAGCTCACTCCCATTGAGAAGTTTCTCTAATAGATACTGAGGAAAGAGACTCCATATCCAATAGAAAACATTGGGATAAGCCTTGAAGATAAGACCACTTAGAGTAAGGTCTTAGGTTCATTAAGAGGTGTAGAGATGAATCTCAAACCAATTCAATAAGTTTTCTTGTATTTACAAGAGGGTAAATAGATTCTGATGATGCATATCCTCTTCAAGAGATGCATTCTTTTCAATAGGATGCATAGCCAACTTTAGATTGTGTAGTACATGTGGAAAAACTGAGAATAAAAATTTTAGGGGGGTTTTTAATTGAACTGATAGAATGATCTATAAGATCATCATTTGTTGAATTTTTTGAGGATGAGAACAAGTGAATCAAGAATGTTCACTAAGTTCATAGAAGGTTCTAGGATATGATGCCCAAAGAGTGATATCTTTTCTTGCAAGGAATTGGAACTAAAATCATAGGAGAGTTGAATCATTTAACTCCTTTCAATAAATAGGGAATCTGGAAAGAAGTTTCCTTGACTAAGGATACGTACCTTGATGGCTTGATAGGTATTGTGTTGAAAATTAAGCTCGAACAATAAGAGTGTATGAAGCCTTGAATGGATGACACTTGCAGCATTATGAAGCAAAGAACAAGCACAAATAGTGCCTCAAATTTGAATAATCCGCTCATATTCCTCAAATCAATCACCTATCTAACTTAGGTGTGATAAAGCCTTCATTCTAGGAAAAGAGATCCCTATCATTTAGGGAATTTGGATCCATTTCTTATCATCTTTTGTTTATTATAAGCCTATTATGGTCTCCTAAATTTGGCTTGAAGTGCAAGTGTAGAGTCTGCATATTCTGTGAGAAATCAATTCTAGAATGAATAGTGGTCTTTGTGTGCATAATTAGTGAAGGAAATAAGTAGTCTATCTTGTGTAAATTGGTTCTCTAAGTAGGAAAAATTATTTAAATGGGATATTATGCATTTAGAAGGTCTCATAATCTAGTTTGTGTGTACAAAAGCTCTTAGGTTCATTCTCAAGGATATCAAAGAATCATGTCTTTTAGTGCATAGGGGTTTCTAAAAACATACATGTGAGGCCATTTATGCTTCAAGCTACATAGGGAAATTCTATATTCTCCCATCAATGGTATCATATCATTTCAATACATAAAGACATAGAAATTATACTTCACTTCAACCTAGAGAGATTATATTCCACTTCAACAAAAGCGAGAAAGCTTTATTTAATAAGGAACTCAATCATTTGAGAAAGAAACTTAGTAGTTATATCAATGAATACATTATGAAGATAAAAAAAGTAATTGATTCATTGGGATCCATAGGTTTTCACACAGATGATGATGACATAGTTGCATACGCATTGAATGGACTTAGGGATGATGAGACATGGAAGAATTTCTCCACTTCTATCTATGTTAGAGATAATCTTCTCGACTTTGAGCAACTAATGGCCCTGATGGTCATTGAGGATATGATCATTTAAGGCTAAAGGCAAAGTGCAATGAAACCTAAACATTTTATGGAAGTAAAGGAACAAGTAGAGTAAAAAATCAAAGCAAACATAGAGGAAGGAAAGGAAGAAGATCGAATGGGGATTCTAATCAAGGCCAAGGAAGCAAGGTCTCTTCATCAAGAGGAAGAGGCAAGATCAAAGGGATGAGGAAGGTACAATCAAACTCGAGGAAATAATGACTCAAAAGAATGCTTTATATATGGCAAGTATGGCCACTATGCAAGGGATTGCTATCAAAGGGATCAAAGTGATTCATCATAAAAAGGAAAAGGTAATTATGCATCTCCTTCAAATGAGAATGAAACTATTTTTGTAAGAGTTAACATTGTTTGCACTAAGGTGAGAGTATAAACAAGATGGTATGGGATATCGAGGTTTACACTATCACTCAAGTGGATACAATGATACAGGATGCTAAGTTTAAGGATAATGGGAGCTTGAACTCGATGATATTTGATTACTTCCTCAGTTAACTTGAAAGAAAATAGGATTGAGTGTAAATAAAATTCAAACTAGGTTTACACTTAGGAAAATGAATGAACATCCATTTTTCTAGAAAGGTACAGTTTTTGGGGAGGAAAATGTATAAAGGGGGGAAGAAAGGTGTCATTGATATGATCCTTTGAAATAATAGATACATTCCTTGACCCTTCTATGAAAGTTATGGGGCATGTTTGACATCAAGTAGCTTGTGTTTGAGATTGAAACTCAAAAACTAAGTAAGAAGTGGATATGCATGGATGTAATGCATGAAGTAATTCCAAAAGATATACGGGTTAAAGACTTGAACCATATCCATATTAAGGTACTTGAGAATGGCTTAGATGGATTAGGAAAGTAACCATGATAACCTGCTTAAGTCAAAAGGATGACATATAGATTTTGATACCTAGGAAACATTTTGAGAACATCAATAGGATGTTGAAAACTTAAGAAAGATGAAAACTCATGAAATCATGAGTTAAAGATCTTAAGAAAATCCCATGGGTAAATATTAACAATGAAGAAGGGGTCTGAAGTAGAAAGGACTTGTTCTTATCTCAAATTAACTTGGTGAAAGGAATCAAGAAAAGAAAAATGACTTAGAAAGATAAAAAAATCAAAGCTTTGATGGTTTGATAAATTTCCAAGGAAAAATGAACTATCCATCAAAGAAATACTTGATTGGCATAAGAATTAGACACATTGGCATTTGCTCTCATAGTGTGAAGGAATTCCAAGATGGAATTTTGGATAACAGAAAATGATCAGAGAGCATTAAGAGGGAAAACGAAGATAGAAAGTTAAAAGATGGGGTTATATGGATTAGAGAAAGCACTCAAAAATATGCGATAGTGGGAACTCACTCTTGTTGAGGCATTTCTCTCATGGACAGAGAGTAAAGAGAATTGGATCCTTCGAAGACATCGAGATAAGCCTTAAAGATAAGACCATTGAGATTAAGGTATTGTTTTCACTAAGAGGTGTAGAGATGTACCTCCTTGAGCACATGGAATAAATTTTCTTGTATTTAGAAAAGGGTAAATAGAGTCCAATATATTTATCTTATGAAAGGCTATCCTTTATCCTCTTAAGGAGATGCATTATTTTCAATAGAATGCACAGGCAACTTTAGATTGTGTAATACATGTGGAAAAGTCGAGAATAGATGCTTTAAGGAGATTTTTTAATTGAACTGATTGAATGAGGTATAAAAAATCACTCTTTGAATTTTTGGACTTTTAGAACAAGTGGTTCAAGAATGTTCACTAAGTTCCTAGAAGGGTTTGAAACATGATTCCCAAAAAGTAATCTCTTTTCTTTCAAAGCATTGGAACAAAAAAATTGAATCATTTAACTCCTTTCAATAAATAGGGAATCTGAAAAGAGGATCCCCCCAGCTAAGAAAAGGTATATTGATAGCTTGTTAAGTATCATTGCTAAAAATCAAGCTCAAACCATATGAACCGCTTGAATGGATACACTTGGAGCATTATAAAACAAACAAAAAGCAGGAATACTCATGCATCAAATTCTAATTTGAATCTCCCTCATAATTAGCCTAATGTGTAGGCATTGATTCTCCCCCTCATAATTTTAATCCCCCTCATAATTATTCTAACTTGTAGGAATTGATTCTCTGAGTAGGAGATACTATTTAAAATTGGATAATTGCATTACCAAGGTCTCATAATCTAGTTTGTGTGTAGAAAAGCTCTCGATTTCATTATCCAAGATCTCACAGAACACTTTTTTTGGTTTCTAAAAACATACATGTGAGGCCAACACACACACCAACTCAAGGGAAGGCTACTGGTGAAGAAGCAAGGCATCTACCCCGTCACTTTTGGTATTTCTAAGTAGAGATGTAAAGAGCTTGGTACTCTACACTCTGCTTGCATCAAAGAGTTCTAGAAGAGTAAATTAGAGCACCCCATGTTAGAATATAGCACTCAAATTGAGAAATTATATAAGAACAATTTTTAGCCATGGAAGTTTAGAATGTCTAGCTTCCTCATGGGAAAGGGCTTTTGGGAGCTTGTTAGTGCTAGATATGCTAGACCTATATTGGAAGAGAATCCAATGCTGAATCAATTGAGGATCTTGAGAGAGTGGAATGGGAAAGATAGAAGATATTTATCTTCATTTTATCCCAACATATTAACAATGCAATGGTCGAGCATATACAAGATCTAGAAACTTTAATTAAAGTACGGGAAACCTAGGGAGACTATAATGCACTTCAACCAAAGCTAGAAAGATTAAATTGAATAATGGACTCAATAATTTGAGAAAAATACCTAGTAGCAATATCATTGTCTACAATCTAAAGATCAAAGAAGTACTTGATGCATTGGGATCCATAGGTTGTCACATAGATGATGATAAAGGGGGAGAATACTTCTCCCATGAATTCTCTGATTTCCTAAGGTTAAATGAAGAGACAAATCACATTTTGGTACACACCACAACAAAATGGTGTAGTCGAAAGGAAGAATAGGTACAATATTGCAACTACTACAATATACATCATGGAAAAAGCACCACCATCAAGTATACATGCTACAACACCCTATGAAGCATCCTAAAATATAAAATTAGATGTATCACACTTGAGAGTGTTTGTATGTACCTGCTATGTGCTAATTTCATGTGCATTAAGGAGCAAAATCGATGATAAATTAGAAATATTTTTGCTCATGGGGTATGAAGGTGAGTAAAACGGGTATAGATGTTATTAACCCACAAAAAAGGAGTTGAAGATGTCAAGCGATGTCATTTTTGTTGCGCTCTCACCTTGACATTCTTCAAATGTATCTATGTAGGAAAATGAACATGAATGTATCTATGTTGCGCTCTCACCATCATGCAAATAAGGGGGAGAGCTCAAAGGTCAACCATAAATATCCAAATAAGTGGAATGGTGAGATAGGATGATGTGATAAGTTAAGGTATCTAGTTAAAAGACTTATCTATGATTCATTCATGGCTAGACAATATGCATATATGAGTAAAGTTTTTGAAGAAACCACATGCTTTGAAGGAGTCATTGCATTTAGGGAATGGCAAGAGGCTATGCACAAGGAGATCAAGGATTTGGAAGAAAAACACACTTGGATATTAGTGCCAAAGAAGAAGGGTATGAAAGTCATTGGAAACAAGTGGGTATATAAGGTAAAGCAGTATTCAGATTGTCGCATGGTTAGGTATAAATCTAGGCTTGTAGCTAAAGGCTTTGCTGATGTATATGGAGTGAATTATGAAGAAACATTTAGCCTTGTGGATAAGATGACTACCATCAAAATAATTATTGCAATTGAATACAAAAAGTATTCAATGATGTATGGACTCGATGTGAAGAACACTTTTCTAAATGGAGAGTTCAAGGAGGTAGTATACATGGACCAACCATCACGGTTTGAATATAAAACCATGTATGATTATGTTTGTATATTTTAAGAAGGTAGCGTATGGTCTCAAGAAAGCCCCAAGGGCATGGAATCAAAGGATTGTAGACTACTTGATCAATTGTGGTTACAAACAAATCAAAGGTGATCCATCATTATGCTACAAAAGGGAAGTTGAAGCATATGTCTACTTATGTGTGTAGGTAGATGACTTGATTATTACAGATGGCCATGAAGAAAGCATCAAGGAAATCAAAGAAAGGCTTGGGAAGGAGGTGAAGATCTCAGACTTTGGAGATCTAAGGTATTCCTTAGGTATTGAAGTCATATATAAGAATAATGGTATCTGGCTTATGTAGAGAAAATAGAGCTTGGATGTATTGAAGAAGTATGGACTCACAGGATGCAATCCATTGAGCAACCCAATGGAAGTACATGTAAAATTGAATTTAATGGAAGGTAATGAAGTTTAGAATCCACTCTTATATAGATCAGTAGTAGGCCCTTTGAAATATGTCACTATCACAAGGCCTGACCTACCATATAGAGTTGGTGTGCTATCCCAATTCATGCACACACCTAGGGCTCATTTACTTGCAACTAAGGGAGTACTTAGATATCTCAAGGGTACGTTTGGAACATCATCAAATGAACTTTTTTATGTATGCTTTAGACTTGATAAATTAAAGTGTGGTGTAATTTTTGTTGGGTTTATTTCATTTTTGGGATTTCATGGCGTTGCTAAAAAAATCATGTATATCTAGTTCCTCTATAGAATAAGTATCTAACCACATTATCGTGATGCTCTTTCACTAACCAAAGAAAATAGCATTTTCTAAGGAAGGCTTGGGGTTGAGAAAAACTACTCGTTCTTAAAGACAACGGCCTATTTTGTTCAATTTTTTAGCTGAACCCTTCTTGCATCCTTCGTATTTCTAAAAACATGGGATTCTTAGTAGGGGGGATACGAAAAGAAGTTAAACTTGCGTTAGTAGGATGTCACTTGATTTTTTAAAGTGGATGGACATTTGATAGAAAATTACACTATATGTTTTTTTGAAGGAGTCCTTCTATCATTGTATTATATGGAAAGAAGCAAAAATTGCATTACAAGGCTCTCACTTGATTGTTCAGAGTGGATGACAATCTTATAGGAAATTACACTCTATATTTCTTTCATGGAGTTCTTCAATCTATTCTATTATAGAATGCTTCCAGCTTCAGTGACTAATAAGCAAGTAAGAGGTAGTGCAATATAAAAAATATGTGTGCATTTACATCCATGGAAGGTTATATCTATCCTTTTTCATCGATAGAGTAGCAAGAGATATACATCTGCTGACTAATAAGCAAGTAAGAGGTAGTGCAATATAAAAATTATGTGTGCATTTACATCCATGGAAGGTTATATCTGTCCTTTTTCATTGATAGAGTAGCAAGAGATATGCATCTACAGTAAATTTACCATGTATATGTTCCATAAAGAAAGCTAATGGCTTGTCAAAATTAAAAGTGATAGGAGAGACACTCAAAGAAAATGGTTCCATCTCAAATGACGAAGTTATCGACCAAATTACCAAGTTCTTGATAAAAGAAAATATCACAAAAGATGATGATTTTATGCGGGATGAAATTTATGTAAAAGCATGCTTAATGAGATCTAAAAATATGCTCGATGAAAATCAAAGATGAGAATTTTTCAGGTTTGCTAAGGTAATACAAGAATAGGAAACCATGGAAGACGTGAATGAATGGGGGATATTCAAGCACATAATATCTTCAAGAGCAAATGGTGAAACAAAGGGATAAAAAAGAGTGTTTGGAACCTTATGAGAATCAAACCTGATACAAGAAAATTGATCAAACGACTTTCCAATAAAAAAACATTTGTATGCATAACCACAATCGAACATATTGTGGGATAAAATTGCAACTTTACCATTTTGAGAAGTCGTTCCAATTAATGTGATGCAGTTTTATCACATGAAAACAAACTGACTTCTAAGGACCGACCATTCGAAAACACGGATCCAAACCTCTTTCCAAAGTGGGGAAGGCGCTAGTGCTAAATAGAGATCAAAACTACAATGGTATATCTCTACTTACATATCAAGCTCATTTGGAAAAATACATTGGAATCACCATAGCAAGGTTTACAACAAAAATGTTTATAAATTATGTGTGAATGCCCAAAAAACATGTCAAAGTATGACCACGCAGTGTTTGTAGAATAGTATGCCCAGTCATGGAATGGTAGTAGCTGGAATGTATTCAGGCTTGCTCATGAAGATCACCCTACCTTTGTCACGATGTCATAAACTTGCCTTGAAAATGGGCATTCCCCTAAACAAACCTAGTGATGGTGTTGCTTTGGAAGCTTGTACTTCTTAGTGTAGAAGTTGTAGAATAGGAGAAGCAATATCTGCAAAAGGCAATGAACATAGTCGTGAGAGAAAATTTTGAAAGAAAAATTAACCTTTTGATTTGACACACATGGGGTTACTGTACGCATCTGTTGTAAATACCTTGCAAAGAAACTGTGGGTATGGGGATTTGAAAATGATGGAGTACATTGCTTGGACCATGTTGATCGTGAACTGAAGCATTTGCATTTGGATTAAGTACCTGTACGCCGAAATAAGGAGCAATGGCTTATCTCATCCACGTTAAACACAGAAAAAAAAAATTAGTGATGCCGTCGATGGTATATAGTTAGCGTTCGGAGAATCTGAGGATCTCCTGAGATAATACAGAAAAGCAAACGTCGCAAGTGCACAGAAAGCTTTTAGAGTAGTGATCCTTCTTTCGGAACATCGAAGCGAGTTACTTGTGGAATGCGGCTGAGGTGTATTATGTCTGTGTCGATCTTGGGGCGGATGAAGCAAGATCGTGTTTTGGCGGAGTGATAGAATTAGAATAATGAAGAGGCTCTACGCAGAAGCACAATGGCATGTCATGGGGATCATTGCTGAGAAGCGAGATGTTACGGTAAGCATGAGAGGGTTGACTTACTTTCCCCAGAACAGGTATCGTTGCTTGCGCTTCGTATCATCCGTCCATAACGCCGAGAGGAAGTAGTAGAGATACATGAAAACATGAACAATGGAATTCAATGCAGCTGATATGTACGCTGCAAAGACAAGAAGAAGGAAGAACCGGAGAGAGTGGTTAGCTCAGCACAAAATTGGAGAAAAGAAGAAGAAATACATATATATCCAAGGAAATGAGTTATATTAACGATTCAACAAGTGTCCAAAGATAAAATACCATCACCACCGGGTGCGTGGTAGGATATAATCCACCAAATTATTGCGACAGAGACATGATGTTAAACGTTTCGTTTCAGCAACATGATGATCTATCTACCCCCCCAGAAGCTCCATCGAATCAACGACAAATATTTAAGAGAAAACATATGTGTGTACTTCCAAACAACACGATTCTTACCGTGTCTAGGAATTCTACCATCTTGGACATGTAGAAAACATAAATGTAATGGGCCATCTGTTAATCCGACAAAGTAGGAGACAAAATGAGTTTAGCGTAAACGCAGCCAATCATAAAATTTAGAGGGGGGTACAATTACCGACTTCTCTTCTTCATTGTAGGCATTTCCCCAGACAGAATATCTGTAAACACAAGTTTCAACCATCCCACATTCGACGTTATTGACAATGGAGTAATACCATGCATTAGTCATGCCTACAGAATAAATGGGTCAAAGGATGACAAGCAGAGGCGCAGAGAGAGAGAGAGAGAGAGAGCTTAATGCCCAATATACAACTGCGATTCAAATTCGATAGGCAACTTAAGAGGACCCACAGAATGTGTACACATTACGTCCCGAAGGTTGTAAGCCGAAGAAAGGAGGCCGTAGGCCATGTAAAAGCTCAAACAGGTGCAGAATGCGTTGTGGGCGAGAACAAGGTAGCCAAGGGCTGAGGGCTCTTGTCGTCGACATCTTCCTCGTTCTGCTTCTGCCTCCTTGGGCATGGAACCTTCGGGTGGAGCAGCAGCCACACGTATAGCGCCTAGTCCTCCAACAACACAGAAAATGTAGAGAGCCAGCATACTGATAAGCGGGGTGGGACTATCCACGGCTGGCAGGCCCCTTGTAGGCAATGCCGCTGCATTCCTCAAGGGCACCCCCAGCAAAAATAACGCTCTGCGGACGGACATCGCAACCACATTATCGAAAACCTCATATTTGTTTCTCAGTGCGGTCAGGACTTCGTTGACGACGGATACTGCCATGAGGAAACTTCTGTAAGCTTCCATTTCTATTCCGTGAGCCTCAAATTACTTCCCTAAGCCTCCGCAGGCTGTTATATACGGTCCTTGTACATTCTCCCGACCGACGCATGCATAATCTGCACGACTTCGGTGCAAGGCGACCCTAATGTGGAAGACTTTCATGCAAGCAGCGATTTTCCCAAAATCTATGTCTACCGCTCTCCAATCTGTTGGGGCATACGGATGAGTATCGAGAAGGGGGCCTTCCCTCAATTGTCACGAGATGCGAAGTTTCACCACAAATGCATGGTGAAACAAAGGTTTAAGCTAAAGCATGGCACCACTTCATGTAGAAGCAGCGTGGCACATATGTAAAACATGGCCATCATTAAGTAGATAACGGCACATTTTGGTAGCTCTCTTTGTGATTGCGAGTTGAATCCTCGTTCAAAGAAGATAAAGTGCCACACATTCTAGGGCTTGTAAATCCGCAGAGAAAGAGGGAATAGATACGAAGATTGTTACAAAGCAAAAGAAGCATGAATGGAATTCTTACATATACTTGATTCCTAATGAACTGATTTACAAAGATTTATGCTGAATAATGTGATGCTGATTTAGCATCCACTTCTTACAATAAGTTTTGTAAATATTTATCCTGATCGCCACAAAATACGTTTAAGTGTCTATGGAAAGAATTCTATTTACACATTGTCTTATATCATAGCATATGTAAATACGTACATACATACATATCTGGATGATTGGGAATTTGGTTATCTTTTGGGTAAAGCCTATTTCAACAGCATCGACTATGCATGAATATCTATGCAAAAGAGCATGTACAGTAATGTTGTTTCAAAAATCCTGTATGTAATTGTTTACCAAATATATAAAATTTATGCATAGTTTTTTTTTGTGCCTACATGCAAAAACTTGCACATGAACGATCATATGTGCATATTAGTAACAATCAATTGCAACCACTATGTCGATGAAGCAGCAAAAAAAAAGTAGTAATGCGGTCGATGGTATATAGGTACCGTTTGGAGAATCTGAGGACCTCGTGAGATAATACATAAAAGCAAACGTCGCAAGTGCACACAAAGCTTTTGAAGTAGTGATCCTTCTTTCGGAACATCGAAGCGAGCTACTTGTGGAATGCAGCTGAGGTTGATTATGTCTGTGTCGATCTTGGGGCGGATGGAACCTCGGATGGCATTGTCTATCTTCATTGGCATTTCTAGCATACTCTTTATTCACCATAGGAAGGCGAACCGTCAAAAAATTTAGAGGATCTTGATTCAAATAAAGACGAAAAGTATTTTCTAGTGTTTCTTTCATGTGTTTTCGTTCTTATAGGTTTGGATTTTACCATGTGCGTTTACGAGATCTACTAGGATCAATTGTTTCAGAAGATCATTTTCAGACATGATGTTTCATCTACATGCGAGGACAAACTTTGTGAATCCATTAGAAGCTTATAATGAAGCATGCTTACTGTTGAAGATAATGACAACCAAATTTTCTTACTAGGAGATCCATACATAGGCTTTGGAATTCATGCAAAGACATATCCCACATCAACAAAGAGAACACAACAGGCATGTGGACCCACTACAACATACGAGGGGAATACCGATGCTGCCTATACCGGCAGTCATGCTCAGCGTCCGTATAAACGTTAGGAAAATGTAATTAGGCATACCGATGGTCACTTGATCCTCGGTATGACTGTTTGAAATGGGATGTTCCGTGACCACTAGTGTGCGCATCGATATAAGCATCGGTATAAGTGTCAATATGACCATCGGTAATTTACTAGAAATTATCAATGCTCATACGGACGACTATACTGACGCCTATATCGAGGCCGTGTTTTAAACATACAAGGAACCCGAGAGCAAAAATCAACATTTTTCAGGTGTTTTACATTCCGTACTACTTGCTTGTGTTGAACTTGCATGAACAAACCCAATTGTGACCTACATTGTCTTGTGCAACCACCCAAACACACACACAAATCTCTCTCTCTACAGGCACACACACACTCTCTAGATCTCGCATCTTGGTAAGTGGTGTGCATACTCTTACCCTTTGTCTTTCTCTATGCTTTATGTTTTATAATTTTTCTTCTCCTTGGTGTCGATGCTTTGGAATTTGACGTTAGATGACATACATTATGCTTTGATGACAATGATCCAAAAGAGGGACATCCATGTAAGTGATTGTTTTATTCTCTATTGATAGAGAGAGAGATAGAGAGAGAGAGAGAGAAAGATAGAGAGAGATAAAGAGAGATGAAAGAGAGCAAGATAGAGAAAGAACTAAGGAGAGATGAAAGAGAGAAAGATAGAGAGAGACATAAAGAGAGATGAAAAAGAGAAAGATAGAGAGAGAGATAAAGAGAGAGAGATAAATAGAGAGAGATATAGAAATACATACACACACAAAACATACACACAAGCATATACACACACACATACACAGATGCATACACATACATATGCATACATACATACACACGTGCAAGCATACATACACACACATGTACACACATGCATACATACACACACATACATACACACACATATACACACATACACACATGCATATATACACACACACATACATACACACACACATACATACACACACATGTACACACATGCATACATACACACACATATATACACACATGCATACATCCACACACATTTACACACACATACATACACACACATATACACACATGCATACATACAGACACATACACATATACACACATGGATACATACACACACATACATACACACACAAACACACACACACGTACACACATGCATACATACACACACTTAAACAAACATGCATACATACACACACATATACACACACAACATACACACACATATACACACATGCATACATATAGACACATACACATATACACACATGCATACATACACACACATGCATACATACACACACATGTACGCATGTATTTTTTTGGTCTTTTCTTTATTATCATATGATTCTCCTATGATGGCCTCTCTTTTAGGCATTCCTACCAAAATTTTTGGGTCTTCAGCTTCATATTTCGTGAAATTCTTTGGTACTTCAAACAATGATCCCTCTTCTTGTTTCACTACTTATTTTTTTCTTTTTCTTTTGACTGCCTTCTCCTTCCTCCCTTGAATTTATAGCCTTAATGCTTGTGAGAGGTTCTTCTTCTTTTTGGGTATATACTCTTAAATTCTCTAGATAGTGCTCCTCTGAGTCAAAGCAACTATCCATCAGAATGGACCCTAGCTCAGTGTCATCCTCTGCTTCTTCTATGACACCACTAGGGTCACACTCTTCTAGCAAGGGCTCACACATGAACACAGAGATATCATAAACCTCCTCATCACAATAAGGTGTCCACTATTCTTCATTGACAGCAATGTCCATGGTGGTTAAGATTTGTGTCCAACCATGAGGCTCAAATTCCTCATCTAGAAAGATCATTGGTGTGTAGGTTGGGTCTCTAACCGGTCTATCTCCTTGAGAAGCTCCTTCTTCTCTTGCCGTTAGGTGTCTTTCCTCTTCTTCTGTGACCTTACACATCCACAAGTGAGTATCTTCATGCATCCAAGATGGATCCGAAGAACTTAGTGAATTCATAGAGATTGAATCTTCTTGTGCCTTGTCGATAGGATTCCATCGTAAGGGTGATACATCTCTATATGTATATTCCTTTAGATTGACCTTGGTTATGACAAGTATAAGGAGTTGGTTCCCCAATCTTGTACTATTTGGAGTTTTCATATGAAGGGTCTTCCTATGATCGTCTCATAGACATTATTTTTGCCAAAGGCACATATAGCAAAGGTGTGCTCAAACTCTGCCCCACAAGTGGTTAGAGTTATCCCTTCTAGCAATCCTAGAGGTCTTTCAATATGGTCGTCAACCATTTGAAGCTTCATTCTAGTTGGTCTTAATGTGGGTTTGCCCCATTGCTTCCACAAGGAGATGGTCACAATTGGAACACCATCACCTGAATCTAAGATAACTTTGGTAGTGTAACCTTGGTAGGTGATTGGAAGTTAAGTAGTGCCTTCTTCACCTTCACTCATGTCTCCTATTTTCTCTAGAGGCATCTCTGGTACTTTTTGCTTAGAGCCTCCTTTTGACACATGGGAACCAAGTTATGGGACCTGGTTTGCCACATGTTTCCATAGCTATGGTTTTATTTTGAATAGCTCTTCTAAAGTGAGATGATACTAAACCTTAGTGTTCTTTATGACTTCCATGTTTCTTGGAACAACTAAGTCTTCATTTCTTATCAGTATTGTGGGAGCTCTGATGTGAAGAGATTTATATTCCCATGGGCATGTGAATTGTGGCAACTCTTGTAAAGAATTAGATTAAAAATATAATCTTTCTTCCTATTGTTGCTCTACTTGGTCTCCATAAATACATTGAATGTCTTGGGGAAATTGATCATGGAGATCACCAAATTCAAGAATAGGAGGGGGATTACCCTTATCCTTGGCCCATTTCTCTTCTTGTATTTCTCGCAAGAACTTTTGAGAGTACTGTTCAATTGAAAGGGGTGCTCCATCATCCATGGAATCAAGAATGTAAACTTTTGTTGCAGCTAAGCTTTCACTTTCAACAACTGGTTAAGCCTGTGGTGGTAAAGTACACACATATACACATGCATATGCACAAACATTCGTAGAACCATATAGAAAGACTTACATCCATGCATTATTGCATATATATATATATATATATATATATATATATATATATATATATATATATATATATATATATATATATATATATATATATATATATATATATATATATATATATATATATATATATATATATATATATATATATATATATATATATATATATATACATATATACATATATACACACATACACACATTAACATATATGCAAATACATGTATATGCACATCCACATGCATGCACATTCACATGCATGCACATGGATGCAAATGGAAATGCATCCACATACACATGCATGTTTCATACATATACACATGCATATACATACACATGCATATACATATACATATATATATATACATATGCATATACATATACATATACACACATATACATATACATGCATATATATATACATGCATATACATATACATGCATATACATATACACACACATACACAAGAACATGCACATACTCATACACACATATACACTTATACATGCACATGCACATACATACATATATACACACATACACATGCACATACGTACATATACACACACATACATATACACTTAGGTACACACATATGAATGAATTATATAATTAAAGTATTAAAACACATATAGACATGCACACACACATGCACATACCTACATATACACATATACATGCACATACACACATATACACATAGAGTTATACATATACATGCATATACATATACACACACATACACATGCACATGCACATACTCATACACACACATACACTTCTACATGCACATGCACATACATACATATACACACACATACACATGCACATACATACATATACACACACATACATATACACTTAGGTACACACATATGAATGAATTATATAATTAAAGTATTAAAACATATATACACATGCGCACACACATGCACATACCTACATATACACATATTCATGCACATACACACATATACACATAGAGTTATACATATACATGCATATACATATACACACACATACACATGCACATGCACATACTCATACACACATATACACTTATACATGCACATGCACATACATACATATACACACACATACACATGCATACATACATATACACACACATACACATACACTTACGTACAAACATATGAATGAATCATATAATTAAAGTATTAAAACACATACACAGATGCACACACATGCACATACCTATATATACACATATACATGCACATACACACATATACACATAGAGTTATACATATACATGCATATACATATACACACACATACACATGCACATGCACATACTCATACACACATATACACTTACACATGCACATGCACATACATACATATACACACACATACACATGCACATACATACATGTACACTACATACATATACACTTGTGTACACACATATGAATGAATTATATAATTAAAGTATTAAAACACGTGCTTAATATAAACAATAATAACAATCAATAGAACAAAACTCTTCATTACTTAATACCATACACACAATTCAAAACATAACTGAAATGAAAAATATATAAATAATATATATATATATATATGTATATATCAATGTAAATACATATAATCCAATGTCATAATCAACTAAAATCCTAATCATCATCATCATGATCATCATCATCATCAGCAATATCATGATCATCCTGATCTTCCTCATCCTCATCGTCATGATCACCCTGTGACGATCGAGATCGTCCCTCCTGTGTCTGTCTCTCCACCTCATCCATATTTGTCTCTCTAAAATACTCCTGTATTACATATAACAAACATAAATAAATAAAATAATTAAACCATTCATAAAAATAAAATAATTATATAAAATTTAAAATACTCACAAAGGCATCAGGATGATCTTGCATATACTCGCGCAAACGCCGATATCCAAAATGTGTAGCATACTCGATCTCATGTTTCGTAGGATATCGGCCATAATTCTTCCGCTGCAATGAAACAAATAAAAAACATTAGTTGCTTGCATTTTAATTAAAATAAAAAATATACTCACAATAGCATATATACTTACAAATGTAGCTACAAAACCATTATGGCCCATTTGGCCTAGGTGCGATATGTGGCCCGACTCCACTCTCTTCTTTGCAGCAGCGTGTTTATTCAAGAAAAAAATACATAAATTAAATATAAAAAATTATGAAAATATATAAAAGTTATAAATATAAACTATTAATTTGTGTTCCTTCTGGTGAGGAAATGACTCCTGAAGACGTAGCTGTCTACGAAAAAACTGCCACGTCTCAGGTGGTATGTTAGCTCGCCTCTTATTTTTCTCCACCATACAATATCTCCATAATTTAATCTCAAATAGAAAAAAAAATCAGAATACATACACATATACACACACATACACATAACCACATACACATATACATGCAAACATATACGCATACATATATGTATACATATACACATATATATACATATAACCTAAACACACATATACATATCCACATAGATACGTACACACACATGCATGCATATACACTCATTCATACAAAATACATGCACTTATCCCACAATAATGTGTAGTTGTGTATATGTGAATATGTGTGTATATGTAAATGTGTATATGTGTGTATGTGTAAATATGCATATGTGAATTTTTTGTGTATGTAGATCCTCAAATTATTAATATCAAATACCATTATTTGTAGATTCTGATCAATCACATGGAACTCCACCACCGTCTCCTCATCGTGCAACGACTTTATACTGTAAGTATATCAAACATTTAATTTTAAATATATTTGACGGATACATAACTTATATTTTTTTTTGTTTCTTATTATGTGCAGATTCTTATCAATGAGAGGGTACTCCACCACCTCCTACCCATGCAACGACTTCACATGTGTCCTCCGATAGGAATTATGATGAATTTTACTATCAAGAGCATATTATATGTTGGTGTAACTCTTGTTATGGCACGTATCGAAGACCACCATTGTAATGTATTGAACATGAGGCACAGTATGGTACTTTTGAGCGTGCACCATCACCTAGTCAACGTGATAATGCTTGGGTATGTATTTTCTATATATATTAATGTCATTATTTTATTTAAAAACCATATATAAAATCAAATTATTGTTGATATACAGGAATACTTGCTCGATGATGATGATGATGATGATTTTCCTCATAATGTTAATATACCTCGTACACGTCATGGACTTGCTGTTCATCAATTACAAGTAGAGGTTTCTAGAAATCCTCTACCTCCTGGTTTAGAGAATGAAACGGCTCGAGATTATCCATTGCTAGCTCGTGATCGTTCTTTAGTACAAACATATGATAAAAGAAGATATGGAGGATGGAATAGAGGACCACTTTCTTTAGATGGAGAGGTTTTCAACTTTTGGGGCAATCGCTATATGATTGCTCCATCCACTATTACTAATGTTGGTCGTGGTCTCTTTATTGTAGAGGATTTGTATGTGCCTCCAAACTCACTCTTATGTCATTTTGTGGTCCTATATATGGATGGGGAGATTGGCATCGACTTTCACCTTATGTTCAAAGCATGAGTACTTATGGAATATGCTTGAACGCAACATCCCTTACTAGTAGAAGGATTTTACATGCAGAAAATGAAAGATTATATATTGATGGAAGACCTTATACACATGGAAATATAGCAAGTTTAATAAATAGTAGTCGAGGGTTACATAATAGTTCAAGGACTAATTGCACATTTGAGGAGCGTGAAAATAGTCATGAATCACCATAAATGAGTAGAGATGTATCAAGATACATAGTTGTCAATGCTATTACTACATTACATGCTGGTGATGAACTATTAGTGAGTTATGGATGGCATAGACCTCCAAGAGCACCTTTTTACTTTTTACTCATTTACGAAATACTAATGAATTTTATTTATATGTGTAGATTCCAACGTATGATGTTGATGATATTCCTCCACAACATTCATAATTTCAAGTAAAACCTCATTTATGAGAAGCTTCCATGAGGAGGCTATGCAAAACTAATCCTGTGCAATATGCAAAGTTGAAAGATCTATATTCAAAAGACGATAAAGTACAAGATTTGTGTGATAATGATGAAAATGATGGCATGGCAGATTTTATTGAGGATTGGTATCAAAATGATAGTGAGAGCATTGATATTTCTAAAAATGAGAAATATATTCGAGAGGAGTGTCTAAAGCATGTATATGAAGGAAGTCGTTTGACACGACTAAGTGCGAGCTTACTTATTCTCAACCTTCAAAATCGTTTTGGATGGAGTAATGTATCTTTTTCGACACTATTAAGGTATAATTTTCAATTTTCTATCTATTTATATATATATATATGCATATATATATATATATATATATATATATATATATATATATATATATATATATATATATATATATATATATATATATATATATATATATATATATATATATATATATATATATATATGTGCAAGTTTTTATTCTTACTAGAGATAAGGTAAGAACAAGAACTTGAATTGAATGGACACTTTTTGTCCGCGCATCTTTTAAAACTATTAATGCATCTTTCAAAATATTCGTGAAAAATTTGATTGTTTGGATGGCAGGATATGATGGTTTGTTTTGGAGGATATGAAGTATGTACCTTCATTGAATGATTTGTCGATTCACACATTCACACATATGTTCAGTTTGAAAGTGTGAGAAGCAGATTTATAATTGCTATTGAAAGAATTTGGCACTATTTATAGGCCATACAATGGTGACCTGGATGAATCCCATGCACAGAGGCTACTTAAGATAGAGCAATCTGATTATAATGGACTAGTGCCAGCAGGCAGCAGGATTCCTAGGGTATGCAGTAAACCTCTTGCATGTCAATGATGAGCATCTGAACTTTAAGATAAAAAGTGGAAATCATGGTGGCTTGAGAGGATCACTTTTATACAGCTTGTTCAAAAAACTTCAGTGTCATATACCTGAAGTTCTTTGAACAAGCTGTATGAAAGTGATCCTCTCAAGCCACCATGATTTCCACTTTGTATCCTAAAGTTCAGATGCTCATCATTGACATGCAAGAGATTTACTACATACCCCAGAAATCCTGCTGGTACTAGTCTCTTATAATCAGGTTGCTTTATCTTGAGTAACCTCTGTGCATGCGATTCATCCAGGTCACCATCATATGGCCTATAAATAGTGCCAAATTCTTTGAATAGCAATTATAAACCCGCTTCTCACACTTTCAAACTAAACATATAATAGAATCGATAAATCATTCAATGAAGGTACGTACTTCATATCCTCCAAAACAAACAATCATATCTTGCTATCCAAAACAATCAAATTTTGCATGAATATTTTGAAAGATGCACATAAGCATACACATATATAAAATTATATGCATATATATATATATATATATATATATATATATATATATATATATATATATATATATATATATATATATATATATATATATATGTGTGTGTGTGTGTGTATGTATGTATGTGTGTGTATATTTATTTATTTACTTTTTTTAATATATCTTCTTTTGATAAACTTACAGGTTATTATCTGAAAAGTTTTTACCAAGTCAGAATATTTTTCCTAGCTCACATGATGAAATGAAGAAGATAATAAACAATCTTGGTATAGATTATCAATGTATACATGCATGTCCTAACGATTGTATTTTATATAGAGGTGAATATGCAGACTCTTTGACATGTCCCAAATGTCAATCTCCTCGATATAAGGGCGAAGAAGGTAAAATCCCAAAAAAGGTAGTGAGACATTTTCTATTGGCTCCACGGATTAGACATATGTTTCAAAGCCCCGATTTATCAAAGCTTTTGACTTGGGGACATGATCACAAAAGTACTGATGGAATAATCAGAATTCCTCATGATAGTGTTGCTTTTCAGCATATTGATTCTACATGGCCTGAATTCGCACAAAATCCACAGAATCTAAAGTTAGGAGTTGCATTATATGGGGTTAATCCATTCTCCATGAAATCTAGTAAATGGTCAACATGGCCAGTGGTAGTCATAAACTACAATCTTCCGCCATATCTTAGCATTAAAAAGGAACATTTAATGCTTTCACTTTTAATCCCAGGCAAAAGACAAGTTAAAGATATGAATATATATCTTGCTCCTCTCATTGACGATCTTCAAGAGTTATGGAGAGGTATTAATTTCATTGATGTATCGAAAAGCATCAATGAAAGACATGTTACGGTTCGTTGTATTGTGGCTTGGACTATTCACGATTTTCATGGATATGGTGTTTGTTCAGGTATTGATGTAATTTTTTTATTCAATATGCATGTAAATAAATATGATTTAATCTAATTATATTTTTATCATTTTCCATGATGCAGGAATATCTACTAAGGGTTATAAAGCTTGTGCATATTGTGGTGATTGGTTGAGATCAATCTATAGTAAGAATCTCAACTAAAATATTTATCTTCAATGTCGATGATTCTTGCCTGATGATCATCCATTAAGATCTAAAAGAGAAGCGATACATTTTAATGGAAAGCTTGAAACAGGTCAGTGTCCAAAACCTATGACGCCTATGGATTGGTATAAAAAATGGACAGATGGACCTCTGATAGATCCAGAAGCAGAAATCTTCAGGGATGATTCAGATAATGATTATGTGAACAGAGGTAAAGGAAAATTGGCACTCGCAGAGAACATATCAATATGGTATTCTTTGGAGTATTGGAAAGAGTTAAAAGGTATTGGAAAGAGTTAAAAGTATGCCATCTTCTTGATCCTATGCATATATTCAAGAATATTGGTTATTCACTATGGCAACATCTTCTTGGACTAAAAGATACCATAGCATCAAGGAATGATTTGAAAGATAAAAAATCCAAACCAAAGTTATGGACAGTTTTTGATAGACATCGACAAGAAACGACTTATGCACCTGCTCCTTGGGTACTTACAACAAAGGAGATACAGACTATCAACAATAGAATTCAATTGATTAAGACTCCTACAGGATTTAATTCATCTAGTTATTTGTGTCCATTTGTATGTTCTACCCTCTCTAGGCATGAAAATAGGTTGTAGAGATGATCACTTGGGATTATGGCATAGTTGAGATGTATTAGTTATATCAAAAGTTCCATCGCAATTCGAAAATTTACAAAAAACAGAGAAATGTGTAAATAAGAAAAATTAAAATAAAACATTTGAGAAAAGGTAAGAAAACTTGATACCATCGAGTTCAAGTCATCAAACTCTGAACCTACGTGTATGTATATTCATCATTGATCATGTGATCATTTTCTATTGTACTGAACTCTTCTCCATTTCATCATCTTCATGTGTCAAAATCAATCATATGGATTAGTAGTGATTTTGATATCTTTGCACCTTTGGGACAACACTACTATTGTCAAAAGCTCGAAAATCCACTAGAGGGTTAATTAAAATCAATTATTATGAGGTCTCTTTTTTATCGCTCTTGTTTCATGGAGTCCATACGTCTTCAATACATCCAAGATTTAATTTCTCTGCATAAGATAGATGCCATTATCCTTATATATAGCTTCAATACCTAGGGGATATCTTAGATCTCCAAAGTCTGAGATCTTGAACTCGTTCCAAAGCCTTTCTTTGATGTCCTTGATGCTTTCTCCATGACCACTTGTAATGATAAAGTCATCTACCTACACACATAAGTAGACATATGCTTCACCTTCCCTTTTGTAGGATACTGATGGATCTTCTTTGATTTGTTTGTATCCACGATTGATCAAGTAGCCTACAATCCTTTGATTCCATGCCCTTGGGGCTTGCTTGAGCATATATAGTGCCTTCTTAAAACCTACAAACATAATCATATTTGGTTTTATCTTCAAACCCTGATGGTTGGTCCATGCATACTACCTCCTTTAGCTCTCCATTTATAAAAGCATTTTTCACATCAAGTTGATACATCTTCCAATACTTGTTGGCCTCAATTGAAATAGTTTTTTTCATGGTAGTCATCTTCGCCACAAGGCTAAAGGTTTCTTTAGTCATCTTATCCTCATCACTACAAAATACATGTAAGTGTATATGGAAAAAATTTTATATACACATTGTCTTATATCATAGCATATGTAACTACATACATACATACATATGTGGATGATTGGGAATTTGGTTATCTTTTGGGTAAAGCCTGTTTCATTGGCATTGACTATGCATGAATATCTATACAAAAGAGCATGTAGAGTAATGTTGTATCAAAAATCCTATATGTATTTGTTTACCAAATATATAAAATTTAGGCATAGGTTTTTTTTTGCCCACTACATGCAAAAACTTGCATATGAACGATCATATGTGCATATTAGTAACAATCAATTGCAACCTCTATGTCCATGAAGAAACAAATTGCAATTAAGATGGAACGATCTATTATAGTTTTGAGAAAGTATTAACAACGTAAAGAGTTTTAAAATGTTATGTCGAGAAAGACTTTGAGAACTACCCATTAATAATTATAGAGTAAAAGCGGTTATTATCTAGTCAAACCTTTGGCATTGTCTATCCTCATTGGCATTTGTAGAATACTCTTTATTCATCATGGGAAGGCAAATCATCAAAAAATTTAGAGGGTCTTGAATCAAATAAAGACGAAAAGTATTTTCTAGTGTCCCTTTCATGTGTTTTTGTTTTTATAGGTTTAGATTTTACCATGTGGATTTAGGGATCTACTAGGATCAATTTGAAACATGATGTTTCATCTACATGCAAGGATAAACTTTGTGAATCCATTAGAAGCTTATATTGAAGGATGCTTACTGTTGAAGATAATGACAACCAAATTTTCTGGACCTACATGTATTGTGTTGTATAATTCATGGGTGCCTAAGGCTAAATATATACATTCTAAAGGTTAGAATATGATGTATATTCGCCTTGGTTTAGCCCTTGATTTACCCTTGGCATATGCTTTAACCTTCGAGTTGAGCCCTTGGTTTAAGCCCTTTGGATATTTATCATATGTGCTCTCCATGGAATGGTTTTGAACCTTATGCTTGATTTATCCTAAGGTTTCGGAACCATAGCATGTCGAGGAGCTTTTCTAGGAGCCACGTGGTTGCACAAGAGATGAGAATCCTCATTTGATTTACAAAATCATGTGATAGACTTTGGGAAATTAGAAGACATCTAAAGACCCTTGGGAAAGGGTCCACATGGACACTTGGCTAGAAACTTGGACAAGCACAAGGGCATGCAACCCCTTGGCCTAGAGGTATATTATGGGCATTCCCCTAAATATTCGTATGCATACCAACAATTGAATGGATTGCAAAATCTTGAAAAACATAGGCAAAGATTTGACATGTGTCTTTTCTTGAAAAACCAAATGGACCTTAGGAATTTTTTGGAAGAAACATAGCAAACTTGAGGCGAAAAATGATGATTTTGAATGCAACATCTCTTGGTTTGACATTAATCGGCGTTGGAATTGTTATCCAATGATTCAATTCAACAATTCAAGTTAAATTTTTCTCAAGAATGATGAGGCATAAGAATTGAATCTAAGATATCAACGCTTGAATTTGATAAACATCATTCTCTTGTCCATGTTGCGCACCTTACTTCTACATATCTTTTCGTCATGCACTTTAAATAAATCTACATGATGATGATCTTCAAATAGTCGAATTGATTTTAAATGTGTATGAGTCACATAATATTGGAACTTCTCTCTTTGAGGACTTCAATAATATGCAAAATATTTCTCATGAATTATATGACTATTTTGTATCTACTCTAATAAAATGTTCATGAATAAATATAGTTATTGAGGTAGTCATATTTTGTTTTCTTCAATGATCATTTTTTGTAAATGGGGTTTCAAATCTTCATGATACTCACTCCCTTCACAATGTGCATCTCACCATGGGTCATGATGATATGTTTTTGTAGAATATTTGATAATCCAAGCTTTGATTTAACATAAGTGTGTTGAAGTTAGAGGTCTACGGAAGCACACAAACAACACAAGGAGGTAGAAGAAGCTTGGTGCACAACATAATAGAGAATGCATCAGCAAGTGAATGTACAAAGATAAGTAACTGGTTAGGTTATTTGCATATATAAAATCTGAGGCAAAAAAACCTTCCTAAGACCTAAAAATTTTCACAGGAGGATCCTATATGTGTTCACACACATTATTAACAAATTATATCAACAAATCCTCCTTGGGTTTGATGTGGTGAACAAGGAGCTATCACTCATGTATAAAGAAGTGCCAAGCTATGTGGAAAGAGATAAATCCAAAAAATGAAGTAAGGCCAAAGCTTTGCGAAAAGCTTCAAACTTCTTCTTAGGTAGAGCCTTTTTGAAAAGGTATGCAACATTGACTTGCGTGGGCATATAACCCAAACTTATCTCTCTAGTAGAGAATCTTTCCTTGATGTAATGATAGTGCACTCCAATGTGCTTTGTGTGAGCACGGAATCTTAGGTTGTGTGTCTTTTCCTATTTTGGCATACTCTTCAATCGTTTGTGATTATGTTTTAACCATTCTAAGTCATTAAGATCTTGTGATTTTCTCATCCTTGTTCTCTTTATTTACAAAGCATCTCTCCCCTAAGTAGAAGGCTTCCTAGAAATAGTGACTACTCTTCTTCTTAGAAGAGGTCTTGGGTATCACTTCTTGGCACACCCGATAGGACCTTAAATGCTATGTGCGAGGCATCTCTCTATTTCTCGACCCTCTTACTAGATAGTTAATAGAAGTCAAGCACATAAAGTTATATTTCGTAGATGCTAGAGTATTTACTCGTAGATTGGACAATACCTATGAGCTACAAGAAGCCACTGGCCTACTTGTCATGAAAACAGATCCAAAAGCAATGCACTCGAACCATTAAAAATGAATCATATATCATACTTCGTTTATAAACCCAAAAGAGTCAAACACTAGGTTCATTTGTGACTAATTTTCTTCAAATTTTTTTATGAAAATAAAGGCCTACGCCCATTGTGGAAGACCTAAAGGAAGCATGGACTTCAAAAAAAGTGGCTTCTCTGCTTTCAAATTCAATGGAGATTAATGAGTTTTCAAAGCTCCAAAGTAGAAGCGCAATGAAGAATACACGAGAGTCACAATGGTCCAAGCCTCCAAGCATCAAAATCAAGTATCCAAATTTAATCAAAGGATGTATGTAGCTATGATGGAGGTAATTTTGTATTGAATATGAAGTCAAGAGCATAGAAGTTTAGTGGTACATTGAGGTTATGTGACTCAACAACCATTTAATTTTATGCTTTTTATGTGTTGGCTTAACTCGAAAGCCAACAGATCTTAACATAAGATACAAGAATCTTAAGATTAAAAATCCTCACTATCTCAAGATCCATAAAACCCCATATGATCAGAAAGGCCAAAGACTTAAGCAACAAGCCAACCAATGTTTCTCTTCTTAGTAGCCCTAAATAAGCGGTAATAAGAATGTGAATTGAAAGATATCCAAAAGAGAAACTAAAGCCTAGATGAGACCGTACACACAGTGATGTGATAACCTTTCATAATCATGAAAGATGTTATGAGTTCGAAAGGACCAGAGAACATCGAGTTGATCATTGAGGACAATATTCAACAAATGGAGGAAGAAATTATTATAAAGGGTTAAGCCATGTCATCCTTTTGATGAAACTTATTTCTTCTCCAATAAGATGCTCCCTTTTGGAGAAAAACGTGGATCCATTTCAAGCTTCAAAAGATATTTGATTTAGGAATAAGCATGGTGTAACTCATTAATGCATATCTAGAGAAGAGGAGAATTCAGGAATTGAAAGATCCTCTAAATACCAGTACCCGAGAATATTTCATATGAGCAAGCAATAATTTTCCAAAATGGTTTGGCTAAGTTGATGATGGGAACATGAATATTTCTTTGGAAATAGATGCCTACCTATGTCAATAGATAATATGTAGTGTGCAAATGCTAGTTCTATTATCAAATGACTTAGAATAGATATTTTCGATTTCACTTGACCAAATGAACAGATCACTGAAGACTCGATCTTTATTATAGGAAAAGTTTTAAAAAGTATAAATTAAGACTTGGTAAGGATATAATTTAAAAATATTTTAATGCTACCTGAATAGAGTAAGATGAAGAATTTTTTCCTTACAAAGAATCCCCGAGTAAGAGCTAACGTTCTTTAAACTAAGGTGATTCTATGAATAGGATAGCATGGGATATCGAGGTCAACACTGTCACTAAAGTGGATTTAGTGGTATGGGATGACAAACTTAAGGATAATGTAAGCTTGAACTCAATGATTTTTTTTTACTTGCTTAGTTAGTTTGGAAGAAAAGAGGATTGAGTGTAAGTAAAAGCCAAATTTGGTTTATACTTAGGAAAATTAATGAGGATCAATTTCTTAGAAGGTTACAATTTTTGAGAAGGAAAAATTATAAAGGGGGAAGAAACGTATCATTGATACAATCCTTCAAAACAATAGATACATTCCTTGCCTCTTCTATGAAAGTTAAGGAGCATGTTTGACATCAAGTGCCTTGTGTTTGAGATTGAGACATTAAAAAACAAAGTAGGAAGTGGACATGCATGGATGGAATGCATGAACTAAATCAAAATATACTACTAGTTAAAGACTTGAACCATATCCATAATAAGGTACTTGAGAATGGCTAAGATGGATTAGGAAAGTAAGAATGATAACTTGCTTAAGTCAAAGGGATGACATATAGTTTTTGATCCCTAGAAAAGGTTATGAGAACATCAATAGGATGTTAAAGCTTTATGAAAGATGAAAACTCATGAAGGTATGAGTTAAAGATCCCAAGAAAATCCAATGGGTAACTACTTATGATGAAGAAGGGTTCTAAAGTAGCAAGGAATTGTTCTTATTTGAAATTAACTTTGCTAATAGAATAAAGAAAAGAAAAATGACCTAGAAAGGTCAAAATAACCAAACCTTTTATGGTTTGATAAATCATTCTAAGGAAAGATGAACTAAGGATCAAAGAAATCTTTGATTCACATGAGAATTAGACACATTAGTGTTTGCTCTCATAATGTGAAGGAAATATGAGATGGAATTTTGGATAATACAAAATGATCAAAGAGCATTAAGAGCAAAAATAATATGCAAAGATAAAGGTCTTACTTATATGGACTATAGAAACTACTCACTAATATGGAATACTGGGAGCTCACTCCCATTGAGAAGTTTCTCTAATAGATACTGAAGAAAGAGACTCCATATCCAATAGAAAACATTGGGATAAGCCTTAAAGATAAGACCACTTAGAGTAAGGTCTTAGGTTCATGAAGAGGTGTAGAGATGAATCTCAAACCAATTCAATAAGTTTTCTTGTATTTACAAGAGGGTAAAAAGATTTTGATGATGCATATCCTCTTCAAGATATGCATTCTTTTCAATAGGATGCATAGCCAACTTTAGATTGTGTAGTACATGTGGAAAAACTGAGAATAAAAATTTTAGGGGGTTTTTTAATTGAACTGATAGAATGATCTATAAGATCATCATTTGTTGAATTTTTTGAGGATGAGAACAAGTGAATCAAGAATGTTCACTAAGTTCATAGAAGGTTCTAGGATATGATGCCCAAAGAGTGATATCTTTTCTTGCAAGGAATTGGAACTAAAATCATAGGAGAGTTGAATCATTTAACTCCTTTCAATAAATAGGGAATCAAGAAAGAAGGTTCCTTGACTAAGGATACGTACCTTGATGGCTTGATAGGTATTGTGTTGAAAATTAAGCTCGAACAATAAGAGCGTATGAAGCCTTGAATGGATGACACTTGCAGCATTATGAAGCAAGGAACAAGCACAAATAGTGCCTCAAATTTGAATAATCCGCTCATGTTCCTCAAATCAATCACCTATCTAACTTAGGTGTGATAAAGCCTTCATTCTAGGAAAAGAGATCCCTATCATTTAGGGAATTTGGATCCATTTCTTGTCATCTTTGGTTTATTATAAGCCTATTATGGTCTCCTAAATTTGGCTTGAAGTGCAAGTGTAGAGTCTGCATATTCTGTGAGAAATCAATTTTAGAATGAATAGAGGTCTTTGTGTGCATAATTAGTGAAGGAAATAAGTAGTCTATCTTGTGTACATTGCTTCTCTAAGTAGGAAAAATTATTTAAATGGGATAACATGCATTTAGAAGGTCTCATAATCTAGTTTGTGTGTACAAAAGCTCTTAGGTTCATTCTCAAGGATATCAAAGAATCATGTCTTTTAGTGCGTAGGGGTTTCTAAAAACATACATGTGAGGCCATTTATGCTTCAAGCTACATAGGGAAATTCTATATTCTCCCATCAATGGTATCATATCATTTCAATACATAAAGACATAGAAATTATACTTCACTTCAACCTAGAGAGATTATATTCCACTTCAACAAAAGCGAGAAAGCTTTATTTAATAATGAACTCAATCATTTGAGAAAGAAACTTAGTAGTTATATCAACGAATACATTATGAAGATAAAAAAAGTAATTGATTCATTGGGATCCATAGGTTTTCACATAGATGATGATGACATAGTTGCATACACATTGAATGGACTTAGGGATGATGAGACATGGAAGAATTTCTCCACTTCTATCTATGTTAGAGATAATCTTCTCGACTTTGAGCAACTAATGGCCCTGATGGTCATTGAGGATATGATCATTTAAGGCTAAAGGCAAAGTGCAATGAAACCTAAACATTTTATGGAAGTAAAGGAACAGGTAGAGTAAAAAATCAAAGCAAACATAGAGGAAGGAAAGGAAGAAGATCGAATTGGGGATTCTAATCAAGGCCAAGGAAGCAAGGTCTCTTCATCAAGAGGAAGAGGCAAGATCAAAGGGATGAGGAAGGTACAATCAGACTCGAGGAAATAATGACTCAAAAGAATGCTTTATATATGGCAAGTATGGCCACTATGCAAGGGATTGCTATCAAAGGGATCAAAGTGATTCATCATAAAAAGGAAAAGGTAATTATGCATCTCCTTCAAATGAGAATGAAACTATTTTTGTAAGAGTTCACATTGTTTGCACTAAGGTGAGAGTATAAACAAGATGGTATGGGATATCGAGGTTTACACTATCACTCAAGTGGATACAATGATATAGGATGCTAAGTTTAAGGATAATGGGAGCTTGAACTCGATGATATTTGATTACTTCCTCAGTTAACTTGAAAGAAAATAGGATTGAGTGTAAATAAAACTCAAACTAGGTTTACACTTAGGAAAATGAATGAACATCCATTTTTCTAGAAAGGTACAGTTTTTGGGGAGGAAAATGTATAAAGGGGGGAAGAAAGGTGTCATTGACATGATCCTTTGAAATAATAGATACATTCCTTGAGCCTTCTATGAAAGTTATGGGGCATGTTTGACATCAAGTAGCTTGTGTTTGAGATTGAAAGTCAAAAACTAAGTAAGAAGTGGATATGCATGGATGTAATGCATGAAGTAATTTCAAAAGACATATGGGTTAAAGACTTGAACCATATCCATATTAAGGTACTTGAGAATGGCTTAGATGGATTAGGAAAGTAAGCATGATAACCTGCTTAAGTCAAAATGATGACATATAGTTTTTGATACCTAGGAAGCATTTTGAGAACATCAATAGGATGTTGAAAACTTAAGAAAGATGAAAACTCATGAAATCATTAGTTAAAGATCTTAAGAAAATCCCATGGGTAAATATTAACAATGAAGAAGGGGTCTGAAGTAGAAAGGACTTGTTCTTATCTCAAATTAACTTGGCGAAAGGAATCAAGAAAAGGAAAATGACTTAGAAAGATAAAAAAATCAAAGCTTTGATGGTTTGATAAATTTCCAAGGAAAAATGAACTATCCATCAAAGAAATATTTGATTGGCATAAGAATTAGACACATTGGCATTTGCTCTCATAGTGTGAACAAATTCCAAGATGGAATTTTGGATAACAGAAAATGATCAGAGAGCATTAAGAGGGAAAACGAAGATAGAAAGTTAAAAGATGGGGTTATATGGATTAGAGAAATCACTCAAAAATATGGGATAGTGGGAACTCACTCTTGTTGAGGTATTTCTCTCATGGATAGAGAGTAAAGAGAATTGGATCCTTCGAAAACATCGAGATAAGCCTTAAAGATAAGACCATTGAGATTAAGGTATTGGTTTCACTAAGAGGTGTAGAGATGTACCTCCTTGAACAAATGGATAAATTTTCTTGTATTTAGAAAAGGGTAAATAGAGTCCAATATATTTATCTTATGAAAGGCTATCCTTTATCCTCTTAAGGAGATGCATTATTTTCAATAGAATGCATAGGCAACTTTAGATTGTGTAATACACATTGTGGAAAAGTCAAGAATAACAGCTTTAGGGAGATTTTTTAATTGAACTGATCGAATGAGCTATAAAAAATCATTCTTTGAATTTTTGGACTTTCAGAACAAGCGGTTCAAGAATGTTCACTAAGTTCCTAGAAGGGTTTGAAATATGATTCCCAAAAAGTAATCTCTTTTCTTTCAAGGCATTGGAACAAAAAATTTGAATCATTTAACTCCTTTGAATAAATAGGGAATCTAAAAAGAGGGTCCCCCCAGCTAAGAAAAGGTATATTGATAGCTTGTTAAGTATCATTGCTAAAACTCAAGCTCAAATCATATGAACCGCTTGAATGGATACACTTGGAGCATTATAAAACAAACAACAAGCAGGAATACTCATGCATCAAATTCTAATTTGAATCTCCCTCATAATTAGTCTAATGTGTAGGCATTGATTCTCCCCCTCATAATTTCAATCCCCCTCATAATTATTCTAACTTGTAGGAATTGATTCTCTGAGTAGGAGATACTATTTAAAATTGGATAATTGCATTACCAAGGTCTCATAATCTAGTTTGTGTGTAGAAAAGCTCTCGATTTCATTATCCAAGATCTCAGAGAACCCTTTTTTTGGTTTCTAAAAACATACATGTGAGGCCAACACACACACCAACTCAAGGGAACGCTACTGGTGAAGAAGCAAGGCATCTACCCCATCACTTTTGGTATTTCTAAGTAGAGATGTAAAGATCTTGGTACTCTACACTCTGCTTGCATCAAAGAGTTCTAGAAGAGTAAATTAGAGCACACCATGTTAGAATATAGCACTCAGATTGAGAAATTATATAAGAACAATTTTTAGCCATGGAAGTTTAGAATGTCTAGCTTCCTCATGGGAAAGGGCTTTTGGGAGCTTGTTAGTGCTAGATATGCTAGACCTATATTGGAAGAGAATCCAATGCTTAATCAATTGAGGATCTTGAGAGAGTGGAATAAGAAAGATAGAAGATATTTATCTTCATTTTATCCCAACATATTAACAATGCAATGGTGGAGCATATACAAGATCTAGAAACTCTAATTAAAGTACGGAAAACCTAGGGAGACTATAATCCACTTCAACCAAAGCTAGAAAGATTAAATTGAATAATGGACTCAATAATTTGAGAAAAATACCTAGTAGCAATATCATTGTCTACAATCTAAAGATCAAAGAAGTACTTGATGCATTGGGATCCATAGGTTGTCACATAGATGATGATAAAGGGGGAGAATACTTCTCCCATGAATTCTCTGATTTCCTAAGGTTAAATGGAATCAAGAGACAAATCACATTTTGGTACACACCACAACAAAATGGTGTAGTCGAAAGGAAGAATAGGTACAATATAGCAACTACTACAATATACATCATGGACAAAGCACCCCCATCAAGTATACATGCTACAACACCCTATGAAGCATCCTAAAATATAAATCTAGACGTATCACACTTGAGAGTGTTTGTATGTACCTGCTATGTGCTAATTTCATGTGCATTAAGGAGCAAACTCGATGATAAATTAGAAATATTTTTGCTCATGGGGTATGAAGGTGAGTAAAAGGGGTATAGATGTTATTAACCCACAAAAAAGGAGTTGAAGATGTCAAGCGATGTCATTTTTGTTGCGCTCTCAGCTTGATATTCTTCAAATGTATCTATGTAGGAAAATGAACATGAATGTATCTATGTTGCGCTCTCACCATCATGCAAATAAGGGGGAGAGCTCAAAGGTCAACCATAAATATCCAAATAGGTGGAATGGTGAGATACGATGATGTGATAAGTTAAGGTATCTAGTTAAAAGACTTATCTATGATTCATTCATGGCTAGATAATATGCATATATGAGTAAAGTTTTTGGAGAAACCACATGCTTTGAAGGAGTCAATGCATTTAGGGAATGGCAAGAGGCTATGCACAAGGAGATCAAGGATTTGGAAGAAAAACACACTTGGATATTACTACCAAAGAAGAAGGGTATGAAAGTCATTGGAAACAAGTGGGTATATAAGGTAAAGCAGTACTCAGATTGTCGCATGGTTAGGTATAAATCTAGGCTTGTAGCTAAAGGCTTTGCTGATATATATGGAGTGAATTATGAAGAAACATTTAGCCTTGTGGATAAGATGACTACCATCAAAATAATTATTGCAATTGAATACAAAAAGTATTCAATGATGTATGGACTCGATGTGAAAAACACTTTTCTAAATGGAGAGTTCAAGGAGGTAGTATACATGGACCAACCATCACGGTTTGAATATAAAACCATGTATGATTATGTTTGTATATTTTAAGAAGGTAGCTTATGGTCTCAAGAAATCCCCAAGGGCATGGAATCAAAGGATTGTAGACTACTTCATCAATTGTGGTTACAAACAAATCAAAGGTGATCCATCATTATGCTACAAAAGGGAAGTTGAAGCATATGTCTACTTATGGGTGTAGGTAGATGACTTGATTATTACAGATGGCCATGAAGAAAGCATCAAGGAAATCAAAGAAAGGCTTGGGAAGGAGTTCAAGATCTCAGACTTTGGAGATCTAAGGTATTCCTTAGGTATTGAAGTCATATATAAGGATAATGGTATCTGGCTTATGCAGAGAAAATAGAGCTTGGATGTATTGAAGAAGTATGGACTCACAGGATGCAATCCATTGAGCAACCCAATGGAAGTACATGTAAAATTGAATTTATTGGAAGGTAATGAAGTTTAGAATCCACTCTTATATAGATCAGTAGTGGGCCCTTTGAAATATGTCACTATCACAAGGCCTGACCTACCATATAGAGTTGGTGTGCTATCCCAATTCATGCACACACCTAGGGCTCATTTACTTGCAGCTAAGGGAGTACTTAGATATCTCAAGGGTACGTTTGGAACATCACCAAATGAACTTTTTTATGTACGCTTTAGACTTGATAAATTAAAGTGTGGTGTAATTTTTGTTGGGTTTATTTCATTTTTGGGATTTCATGGCGTTGCTAAAAAATTCATGTATATCTAGTTCCTCTATAGAATAAGTATCTAACCACATTATCGTGATGCTCTTTCACTAACCAAAGAAAATAGCATTTTCTAAGAAAGTCTTGGGGTTGAGAAAAACTACTCGTTCTTAAAGACAATGGCCTATTTTGTTCAATTTTTTAGCTGAACCCTTCTTGCATCCTTCATCTTTCTAAAAACATGGGATTCTTAGTAGGGGGGATACGAAAAGAAGTTAAACTTGCGTTAGTAGGATGTCACTTGTTTGTTTAAAGTGGATGGACATTTGATAGAAAATTACACTATATGTTTTTTTGAAGGAGTCCTTCTATCATTGTATTATATGGAAAGAAGCAAAAATTGCATTACAAGGCTCTCACTAGATTGTTCAGAGTGGATGACAATCTTATAGGAAATTACACTCTATATTTCTTTCATGGAGTTCTTCAATCTATTCTATTATAGAATGCTTCCAGCTTCAGTGACTAATAAGCAAGTAAGAGGTAGTGCAATCATCTGCTGACTAATAAGCAAGTAAGAGGTAGCGCAATAAAAAAATTATGTGTGCATTTACATCCATGGAAGGTTATATCTGTCCTTTTTCATTGATAGAGTAGCAAGAGATATGCATCTGCAATAAATTTAACATGTATATGTTCCATAAAGAAAGCTAATGGCCTGTCAAAATTAAAAGCGATAGGAGAGACACTCAAAGAAAATGGTTCCATCTCAAATGATGAAGTTATCGACCAAATTGCCAAGTTCTTGATAAAAGAAAATATCACAAAAGATGATGAATTTATGTGGGGTGAAATTTATGTAAAAGCATGCTTAATGAGATCTAAAAATATGCTTGATGAAAATCAAAGACGAGAATTTTTCAAGTTTGCTAAGGTAATACAAGAATAGGAAACCATGGAAGACGTGAATGAATGGGGGATATTCAAGCACATAATATCTTTAAGAGCATATGGTGAAACAAAGGGATAAAAAAGAGTGTTTGGAACCTTATGAGAATCAAACCTGATACAAGAAAATGTATCAAACGACTTTCCAATAAAAAACATTTGTATGCATAACCACAATCGAACGTATTGTGGGATAAAATTGCAACTTTACCATTTTGAGAAGTCGTTCCAATTAATGTGATGCAGTTTTATCACATGAAAACAAACTGACTTCTAAGGGCCGACCATTCGAAAACACGGATCCAAACCTCTTTCCAAAGTGGGGAAGGCGCTAGTGCTAAATAGAGATCAAAACTTCAATGCTATATCTCTCCTTACATATCAAGCTCATTTGAAAAAATACATTGGAATCACCATAGCACGGTTTACAACAAAAATGTTTATAAATTATGTGTGAATGCCCAAAAAACATGTCAAAGTATGACCACACAGTGCTTGTAGAATAGTATGCCCAGTCATGGAATGGTAGTAGGTGGAATGTATTCAGGCTTGTTCATGAAGATCACCCTACCTTTGTCACGATGTCATAAACTTGCCTTGAGAATGCGCATTCCCCTAAACAAACCTAGTGATGGTGTTAATTTGAAAGCTTGTACTTCTTAGTGTAGAAGTTGTGTTGGGAGTGATGGTTGGATGCACTCAAGAGATTGAGTTGAAGCTGCTAGACCTGCTTTGCTTCAGCCCTCCTTTGCTTCAGATATGCTTAGTACACTTGCTTAGCTTCCAAATGATACCAAGAAAGCATATATGTACTTTGCAAGTGATATGTGAAATGACCAAATCAAAACAGATAACTTGACACTTCAAAAATCAAGGAAAACTTGCTATTTTTGTAGTGACACCTGCTCAGTCTTTCACTCAGTGTGACCAGCACACTAACAATTGATCTAATTCCTTCTGGACATATTAAATTAGCTTAACAAACTACCATTTTCAAGTGGAATGAGAGGAAATGACAAACTATACTCTGAGAAAGATGTTTAGCAAAAATATTTGTACCCACGACTTTTTAGGAACACTGCAGCAGAATACCAGAGTCCACTTCGAGCACGATTTCTCTGTAATGGCTGAATCAATTGACTTCAAACTTTTTAGGTGTATAGAAGACTTTGAGTTGAATCCAATGTGCTTTGAATCACTTGATTTGGTTGAGAAACCACTGAGATATGCCATGTTGAAGTTGACAGACTTGGAGATGATAACTCAGAGAAAACAGAGATAGTGAATGTAAATCTTTCTATTAGTTCACATGAATGTACAATCTCATTGGCTTGATAGATGTAGCCTAATGAGTTGGAGATGTGTAGGCTATGGTGTAGCACTCACACACTCAATGATCAAGAGTATTAGCCTCGGGAAAAGTGAAGGACACCCGCGACTTTCCAAGTACAACTTATATAAGAAATGAGTGAGAGTTTGAATTCAAATTTGAATTCTTGGCTCCCTTCAATCACTCCTCTAAAAGTAGGGAGATATTCTCTCCAATTAGAAGCTTCAATTTTTCCACGAATCTATCAAGTAGGTGTGATTACATGTAAATGCCAAGTCATATAGATTTTTTACAATGAGTAAAAGGTAATAACACATAAGACTAAGTTCCTATGGTTCTTGCTTCTCATAGAGATATCCTTCAAGGGTTCCAAGCTAATCTTCCAAGGTTCCAAGCCAAGTGTGAAGGCTTGAAATGCACCAACAGCTCCCCCTCAAGCCAAGCACTTTGGCTTAAGTCTTCATCTTTAATCTTCAATCACATCCTGCAATCCAATCATGGATTTGAATCTGCATAACTTGTTTCCATCCAATGCTTTAGTGAGTAAATCTGCACATTGCATATTAGTAGACACATATCTCTTTGCTAAGCAACTTCTCCCTCACATAGTGGTAATGAACCTCTATGTGTTTTGTTCTAGCATGATATATTGGATTAGCTGCAAGGTGAAGAGAGCTAGTGTTATCTCCAAAGATAATTAGAGGTCTAGTGTATAGACCTAACTCTGTATATAAAAGCTTAAACCAGATAGCTTCTTGAGTGGCATTGGCAAGCCCTCTATACTCTGCTTCAGTGGATGACAATGCCACTGTAGGTTGTTTCTTGGCTGACCAAGAAAGAGGTTTATCTCCTGCAAAACAAATGTATCCTGATGTGCTTCTCCTATCATCCTTGCATCCTGCCCAATCTGCATCTGAATATACTTTGATGTCAATATCTGATGTATAAGGAAAGTACAAACCATGGTTCTGAGTTCCCTTCAAATACTTCAAGATCTTCTTTGCTGCCTCTAGGTGAGGTACCCTTGGTTTGTGCATGAATTGACTAAGCACACTAACTCCATATGCTATGTCAATTCTTGTCAAGGTAGCATAATTCAAACTACCTACCATGCTTTGATATCCTGTGATGTCTTGGACTTCTTCCCCTTCATAAGCACTTAGCTTTAGGTTGACCTCCATTGGAGTAGTTGAGACTTTAGCATCCTGCAAGCCAAACTTCTTGACCATATCCTGTACATACTTCTTTTGAGTAATATATATACCTGAGTTGGTGTAGACTAACTCAAGACCTAAGAAGTACTTCAATAATCCAAGATCATTGATCTTGAATTCCTCCATCATCTGTCCTTTGATGTGTCTAATACCATTGACATCATTGCCTGTAATGATGATGTCATCAACATAAACACACAAGTAGATTACCTCTGTACTACTTCTGTTTATGAACAGAGAAGTATCAGCTTTACTCATCACAAATCCTTGGTCTTGGAGATAGGTTGTCAACCTGTAATTCCATGCTCTAGGTGCCTGTTTCAATCCATATAGAGCCTTCTTCAATTTACAAACATAATTTACCTTCTTGGGATCTTCATAGCCAGGTGGTTGTGACATGTAGACTTCTTCAGATATCCATCCATTCAAGAAAGCATTCTTGACATCTAATTGGTATATGTTCCAATTTTTGGATGTAGCTACACTCACCAATATTCTGATAGTTGGCATCTTAGCCACAGGAGAAAATGTCTCCTCATAATCAATGCCTTGGGTTTGTGCAAAACCCTTGGCTACCAACCTAGCTTTGTACATGTTTATTGTTCCATCTGAATTTCTCTTTAGCTTGTAGATCCACCTAGATCCTATCACTTTCATAGAGTCCTTCTTGGGTACCAAGTCCCAAGTATCACTCTCCTTGAGAGCTTCCATTTCTTCATCCATAGCTCCTTTCCATTCTGGTTTGGTGATTGCTTCTTCATAGGTGCCTGGTTCTTCATTCAACAAATCCTTTGCAAGATATACAGAATGTTTAGTTACAAGTGATGTGTCATACCCAAATCTGATTGGTCTCTTGCTTTCTCTCTGAGATCTTCTAATTGCTTGAGTTGAGGATTCTGGTATATCCTCTAGCTTCTTCATCTTCATCTTTCCTTTGGACTTCCATGCCTTGAATTCCTCAAGGTTAATTGTATCATCATCATCTGAGCTTGATTCATCTCTCTGGATTGGTTCTTCCTTAGTGAGCTTTGGGAAATCTTCTTCCATATCATAGGGTAGACTAACTTTCCTGCATTCATTTTCATACCATGAGTCATTCTCATCAAAGATGACATCTCTGCTTACCTTGAACCCTTTGTTTGTTGGGTTGTAGAATCTGTATCCCTTTTGGTTCAAATCATAACCAATGAAGATACATTTTTCAGCTTTAGGGTCTAGCTTTCCCCTTACCTGTGAGGGAATATGCACATATGCTACACAACCAAAGATTTTGCAATGATCCAGAGAAGGTCTCTTACCATACCAAGCTTCATATGGTGTCATGCCATCAAGTGATTTGGATGGCAACCTATTGATGAGATAGGTGGCAGTAGATACACTCTCTGCCCAAAGATAATTTGGCAACTTCTTTTCATTAAGCATAGACCTAGCTGTTTCTACTATGAGTCTATTCCTTCTTTCAGCTACCCCATTTTGTTCAGGTGAGTACCTTGTAGTAATCTCCCTTCTGATACCTCTTTCCTGCAAGAAATCTTCAAACTCATTGGAGAAGTACTCTCCTCCACCATCTGATCTTAGCCTCTTCAAGCTTCTTCCTGTTTGGTTTTCAACAAGTGCAAGATACCTCTTGAAACAATTAAACACTTCATCTTTATGCTTCATAAAGTATAAAATGGTCCACCTGCTATAGTCATCAATAAAGGACACATAATACCTTGAACCTGAAATGGAAGGGTCCTTGCTAGGTCCCCAAACATCTGTGTGCACCAAGTCTAGGTAGTCTTCATGCATGAAGCCTTTCCTTGAATATGGCAACCTGTGAGACTTACCAAATTGACATGCTCCACACTTGTAAATCATGTGTTACTTGGATACATTAGGTATCCCAAGCACACATTGATCCCTGCACATTTGCTTTAGAGTTCTTTCACCTATGTGACCTAACCTCTTATGCCATATTTATAACTCTGAAAGTGTTTGATCCTTCTAATTATATAAAGCAATGTTCTTGGTGTCTTCTAGCTCAAAAGTAAACAATCTACCTGATTTTTCTCCCTTGGCTATCCTTCTGAATCCATGTCTTGGGTCCTCCACATATGCTTCATGTTGTGTGAATCTGACCTGCAAACCTTTCTCCACAATCTGACCAACACTCATTAGATTCTTGGTGATGGTTGGTACATAGAGTACCATGCTCAATAGATTCTGGTTACCATCACATGTCTTTACATTTCCAATCTTTACAATAGAGTGTTTAGTATCATCACCTGTCTGTACCTGATGTTTGCCCTTGGGTTCTTCCAAATCAGAGAGTAGTGCCACATTACCAGCTACATGGTTAGAACATCCTGAGTCAATATAAAATAAATGATCATCATTTGTACCTGCCTTGGAGGTCATATTCATGATCAATAGGGAGTCATCTTGCTCCTCTATGTAATTGTTGTAGTCTCTTCTATTTCTGAATCCACCTTGGTAATTACCAGTGTGGTTGTGGTTGTAATTGTTGTTGTATTGATTGTTGTATCCATGGTAGCCTTGGTGTTGGTTGAACCTGCCTCTCCCTTGAGAGTATCCACGTCTTGAGTAGCCTCTTCCTCTCTGATTCTTGTAGTTCTTGTAGCATTCATCTGTGGTATGATTGGACAGTCCACAAATGTTGCATGGTGATGAGTTGTAGGGTCTCCCCCTACCTGACTTACCTCCTCTGCCCCTGCCTCTTGATGATCTACCTCTCCCTGCATAATTAGCTTGGGAGGTAGAGCCTTCTTCATCCTGTTTCTTCCCTTTACCTTTATCCTTAACTTTCTTATCAGTATATAGAGCAGAGGGGTTGTTACCTTTTGATTGATCTCCTGCCTTTGTAAACTTTGCTTCACGTGTGAATAGTTGGCCCATGAGTGTTGTGAGATCTGGGGTATGCATGTCCATATAGAGATCCATTGCAGTGGTAAAGCTTTCCCACTTATCATCTGCCTTGAGTCCATTTGTTACTTGCCTGACTATTTGTTCCTCTTCTATCTCCTCTCCAATGCTTGCTAATTGGTCTGCCACATCTTTAATCTTTGTCACATACTCTGAGACTGATTGCTTGGGCTGCTTCCTAAGGGTTGTGAATTCAATCCACAGTTGATTCTTCCTAGCCCTTGTGTTGGAAGAGAAATATGTTGACAGAGTTTCCCAAGTCTCTTGGGAAGTCTTACAGTTCCTTATATGAGGTAAAAGGAAATCAGATATAGAGTTAAGAAGGTAAGACCTTGCCAAAGCATCCTTTGCACACCATTGGTTGAGCCTCTCTTGTTCATCCTTGGTGGGTAGTCCTCTAGCTTTGAATGAGGGCAATTCCTCATCTCCTGATATGTATCCAAATAAGCTTCTTCCTTGTAGATAGGTCTTCATCCTCAATGACCAAGCTTGGTAATTGTTCCTGTCCAATTTGTCAATGAATGAAGGAAAACCATCTCCCATGTTTACCTTATTTGCTCTGATACCACTGTTGGGAGTGATGGTTGGATGCACTCAAGGGATTGAGTTGAAGCTGCTAGACCTGCTTTGCTTCAGCCCTCCTTTGCTTCAGATATGCTTAGTACACTTGCTTAGCTTCCAAATGATACCAAGAAAGCATATATGTACTTTGCAAGTGATATGTGAAATGACCAAATCAAAACAGATAACTTGACACTTCAAAAATCAAGGAAAACTTGCTATTTATTTTTGTAGTGACACCTGCTCAGTCTTTCACTCAGTGTGACCCGCACACTAACAATTGATCTAATTCCTTCTGGACATATTAAATTAGCTTAACAAACTACCATTTGCAAGTGGAATGAGAAGAAATGACAAACTATACTCTGAGAAAGATGTTTAGCAAAAATATTTGTACCCCCGACTTTTTAGGAACACTGCAGCTGAATACCAGAGTCCACTTCGAGCACGATTTCTCTGTAATGGCTGAATCAATTGACTTCAAACTTTGTAGGTGTATTGAAGACTTTGAGCTGAATCCAATGTGCTTTGAATCACTTGATTTGGTTGAGAAACCACTGAGATATGCCCTGTTGAAGTTGATAGACTTGGAGATGATAACTCAGAGAAAACAGAGATAGTGAATGTAAATCTTTCTATTAGTTCACATGAATGTACAATCTCATTGGCTTGATAGATGTAGCCTAATGAGTTGGAGATGTGTAGGCTATGGTGTAGCACTCACACACTCAATGATCAAGAGTATTAGCCTCGGGAAAAGTGAAGGACACCCGCGACTTTCCAAGTACAACTTATATAAGAAATGAGTGAGAGTTTGAATTCAAATTTGAATTCTTGGCTCCCTTCAATCACTCCTCTAAAAGTAGGGAGATATTCTCTCCAATTACAAGCTCCAATTTCTCCACGAATCTATCAAGTAGGTGTGATTACATGTAAATGCCAAGTCATATAGATTTTTTACAATGAGTAAAAGGTAATAACACATAAGACTAAGTTCCTATGGTTCTTGCTTCTCATAGAGATATCCTTCAAGGGTTCCAAGCTAATCTTCCAAGGTTCCAAGCCAAGTGTGAAGGCTTGAAATGCACCAACAAGTTGTACAATAGGATAAGCAATATCTGCAAAAGGCAATGAACATAGTCGTGAGAGAAAATTTTGAAAGAAAAATTAACCTTTTGATTTGGCACACATGGGGTTACTGTACGCATCTGTTGTAAATACCTTGCAAAGAAACTGTGGGTATGGGGATTTGAAAATGATGGAGTACATTGCTTGGACCATGTTGATCGTGAACTGAAGCATTTGCATTTGGGTTAACTACCTGTACGCAGAAATAAGGAGCAATGGCTTATCTCATCCACGTTAAACATTGAAAAAAAAACATTAGTGATGCCGTCGATGGTATATAGTTAGCGTTCGGAGAATCTGAGGATCTCCTGAGATAATACAGAAAAGCAAACGTCGCAAGTGCACAGAAAGCTTTTAGAGTAGTGATCCTTCTTTCGGAACATCGAAGCGAGTTACTTGTGGAATGCGGCTGAGGTGTATTATCTCTGTGTCGATCTTGGGGCGGATGAAGCAAGATCGTGTTTTGGCGGAGTGATAGAATTAGAATAATGAAGAGGCTCTACGCAGAAGCACAATGGCATGTCATGGGGATCATTGCTGAGAAGCGAGATGTTACGGTAAGCATGAGAGGGTTGACTTACTTTCCCCAGAACAGGTATCGTTGCTTGCGCTTCGTATCATCCGTCCATAACGCCGAGAGGAAGTAGTAGAGATACATGAAAACGTGAACAATGGAATTCAATGCAGCTGATATGTACGCTGCAAAGACAAGAAGAAGGATCCCAAGATGCCTGGTCTAGCGGTTGGGTCCCTCGCCTCTTGAGGCGGGGGCGAGGGTTAAACCCCCCAGCGCTGCGGGATATGTAAAACCGCCTTCGGGCGTTGAAAACTGCCTTCGGGCGTTCACTCCGTTGTGTCTTCGGGTCATCTACCTCGTTGTAAGTGCCTTCGGGCCGTCTACCTCGTCTACCCCTGTTCTTGTGGGATAAGGGGGGTCCCATGGGTACTATGCCCTTCCTTGTACAGTTGTTAATTTCAAAGTTAAAGTCCGGGGGAGTAGGCCTCGGTCGAACCTCCATTTTAGAAAAAAAAAAGACAAGAAGAAGGAAGAACCGGAGAGAGTGGTTAGCTCAGCACAAAATTGGAGAAAAGAAGAAGAAATACATATATATCCAAGGAAATACATATATATCCAAGGAAATGAGTTATATTAACGATTCAACATATATATCCAAGGTAATGAGTTATATTAACGATTCACCACCGGGTGCGTGGTAGGATATAATCCACCAAATTATTGCGACAGAGACATGATGTTAAACGTGTAGCACTGTGACTTGGCGGACGTTTCGTTTCAGCAACATGATGATCTATCCACCCACCCAGAAGCTCCATCGAATCAACGACAAATATTTAAGAGAAAACATATGTGTGTACTTCCAAACAACACGATTCTTACCGTGTCTAGGAATTCTACCATCTTGGACATGTAGAAAACATAAATGCAATGGGCCATCTGTTAATCCGACAAAGTAGGAGACAAAATGAGTTTAGCGTAAACGCAGCCAATCATAAAATTTAGAGGGGGGTACAATTACCGACTTCTCTTCTTCATTGTAGGCATTTCCCCAGACAGAATATCTGTAAACACAAGTTTCAACCATCCCACATTCGACGTTATTGACAATGGAGTAATACCATGCATTAGTCATGCCTACAGAATAAATGGGTCGAAGGATGAGAGAGAGAGAGAGAGAGAGAGGCAACTTAAGAGGACCCACAGAATGTGTACACATTACGTACCGAAGGTTGTAAGCCGAAGAAAGGAGGCCGTAGGCCATGTAAAAGCTCAAACAGGTGCAGAATGCGTTGTGGGCGAGAACAAGGTAGCCAAGGGCTGAGGGCTCTTGTCGTCGACATCTTCCTCGTTCTGCTTCTGCCTCCTTGGGCATGGAACCTTCGCGTGGAGCAGCAGCCACACGTATAGCGCCTAGTCCTCCAACAACACAGAAAATGTAGAGAGCCAGCATACTGATAAGCGGGGTGGGACTATCCACGGCTGGCAGGCCCCTTGTAGGCAATGCCGCTGCATTCCTCAAGGGCACCCCCAGCAAAAATAACGCTCTGCGGACGGACATCGCAACCACATTATCGAAAACCTCATATTTGTTTCTCAGTGCGGTCAGGACTTCGTTGACGACGGATACTGCCATGAGGAAACTTCTGTAAGCTTCCCTTTCTATTCCGTGAGCCCCAAATTACTTCCCTAAGCCTCCGCAGGCTGTTATATACGGTCCTTGTACATTCTCCCGACCGACGCATGCATAATCTGCACGACTTCGGTGCAAGGCGATCCTAATGTGGAAGACTTTCATGCAAGCAGCGATTTTCCCAAAATCTATGTCTACCGCTCTCCAATCTGTTGGGGCATACGGACGAGCATCGAGAAGGGGGCCTTCCCTCAATTGTCACGAGATGCGAAGTTTCACCACAAATGCATGGTGAAGCAAAGGTTTAAGCTAAAGCATGGCACCACTTCATGTAGAAGCAGCGTGGCACATATGTAAAACATGGCCATCATTAAGTAGATAACGACACATTTTGGTAGCTCTCTTTGTGATTGCGAGTTGAATCCTTGTTCAAAGAAGATAAAGTGCCACACATTCTAGGACTTGTAAATCCGCAGAGAAAGAGGGAATAGATAGGAAGATTGTTACAAAGCAAAAGAAGCATGAATGGAATTCTTACATATACTTGATTCCTAATGAACTGATTTACAAAGATTTATGCTGAATAATGTGATGCTGATTTAGCATCCACTTCTTACAATAAGTTTTGTGAATGTTTATCCTTATCGCCACAAAATACGTTTAAGTGTCTATGGAAAGAATTCTATTTACACATTGTCTTATATCATAGCATATGTAAATACGTACATACATACATATCTGGATGATTGGGAATTTGGTTATCTTTTGGGTAAAGCCTATTTCAACAGCATTGACTATGCATGAATATCTATGCAAAAGAGCATGTAGAGTAATGTTGTTTCAAAAATCCTGTATGTAATTGTTTACCAAATATATAAAATTTATGCATAGTTTTTTTTTGTGCCCACTACATGCAAAAACTTGCACATGAACGATCATATGTGCATATTAGTAACAATCAATTGCAACCACTATGTCGATGAAGCAGCAAATTGCAGTTGAGAATAAGGAGCAATGACTTACCTCATCCACATTAATCGTAAAAAAAAAGTAGTGATGCCGTCGATGGTATATAGTTAGCGTTTGGAGAATCTGAGGACCTCGTGAGATAATACATAAAAGCAAACGTCGCAAGTGCACACAAAGCTTTTAAAGTAGTGATCCGTCTTTCGGAACATCGAAGCGAGCTACTTGTGGAATGCATCTTCAGATCTTGGATGCCTCAAGCTCCTCCAAACTTCAACGCTAGGGAAGGTTCCTTGCATCTTCAGATGATGTTCCTTGATTGAATGAATATCAACGAGCCATAGTCCCTCTTTATATACTATTTTGAATCCCACGATTGCTTTTAGAATAAAGCAAAAGCTACGATCGTTCTTCCAAAAGTAGTATGCGTTTTAATTCAATACGGAAAATTCTACGCAAGGAAAATCATAAGTTTTGCTTTTGTTTTATATTACGCATTGCGTTACGTTTTGAATTTGTTTGCTTTTGGGTTGTTTTATATTGTTTTAATAGTTAAATGTGTTAATTCGTTTGCTTCATAAAATTGGTTTCACACTATGGAGTGTAGGGTTCACATGGAACATGGATTTATTTGGGTTCACAACATAAAGTTCTAGGGTTCATGGTTCACATTGATATACAAATACATGGATAAAACATGTGTGTCCATACAATCATGGAACAATATGGGTACAATAATATTTTTGTCCCCTCTAGCTTCAAAAGCTAAAAACACCAAGGGTCGATCTGGATTGTTTTCATACTCATGAATTCCCAAAGTGCTCCTTTTAATGGGTTTGCCTTCAAAGTAATGTAGAGATGTTAATCTCAACGACATTCGCCCCTACTAAACCTGCACATCGTCCTCCATGGGCCAATCTTCAAATCTTCTTTCTGCTTCAAAGATAAACTGACATTTCATAGGAACATTGAATCTTGAAATTATCTGTCAAGTGCATGGGAAGATAAAAAAATGTGCCTATGCAAGGCCATATAAGGTAGCCCTATCAATTGCATACTTTGGAAATGCATGTTTAAAATATGGTGCAAAAGATAAGGTATTTGGCATTTGTTGATGAGGCATGTGCTCTCACTTTCATACATTTCATGTGTATATACATAAGTCCTTTCCATCACTCAAAGTGCATGGGTAAATAAAAAATGTGCCTATGCAAGGCCATATAATGTAGCCCTATCAATTGCATACTTTGGAAATGCATGGTTAAAACTATGGTGCAAAAGATAAGGTAATTGGCATTTGTAGACGAAGCATGTGCTCTCACTCACATACATATCAATGTGTATATACATCAATCCTTACAATCACTCAAAGTGCATGGGTAAATGAAAAATGTGCCTATGCAAGGCCATATAATGTAGCCCTATCAATCACATACTTTGAAAATGCATGGTAAAAATATGGTGCAAAAGATAAGGTATTTGGCATTTGTTGATGAGCCATGTGCTCTCACTTTCACACATGTCATGTGTATATACATAAGTCCTTTCCATCACTCAAAGTGCATGGGTAAATAAAAAATGTGCCTATGCAAGGCCATATAATGTAGCCCTATCAATTGCATACTTTGGAAATGCATGGTTAAAAGTATGGTGCAAAAGATAAGGTAATTGGCATTTGTAGACGAAGCATGTGCTCTCACTCACATACATATCAATGTGTAAATACATCAATCCTTACAATCACTGAAAGTGCATGGGTAAATGAAAAATGTGATTATGCAAGGCCATGTAGTGAGACCCTACCATGCATACTATAGTGCATAAGTAAACAAACATGGTGCAAGTATAAGGGTAAAAGGCATTTGATGATGACCTTGTATAGTATGCATGGTAGGGTCTCACTACATGACCTTGTATCAAGGCACAATTTTGAGCTTTACCCATGCACTTTGAGTGATTGTAAGGATTGATGTATATACACATTGATATGTATGTGAGTGAGCGCACAAACTTCATCATCAAATGTCTTTTACCCTGATACTTGCACCATGTTTGTTTACTTATGCACCTAAAGTATGCATGATAGGGTCTCATTAGATGACCTTGCATCAAGGCACATTTTTCATTTACCCATGCACTTTGAGTGATGGAAAGGACTTATGTATATACACATGAAATGTATGAAAGTGAGAGCACATGCCTCATCAACAAATGCCAAATACCTTATCTTTTGCACCATATTTTAAACATGCATTTCCAAAGTATGCAATTGATAGGGCTACATTATATGGCGTTGCATAGGCACATTTTTCATTTACCCATGCACTTTGAGTGATGGAAAGGACTTATGTATATACACATGAAATGTATGAAAGTGAGAGCACATGCCTCATCAACAAATGCCAAATACCTTATCTTTTGCACCATATTTTAAACATGCATTTCCAGAATATGCAATTGATAGGGCTACATTATATGGCCTTGCATAGGCACATTTTTTTATTTTCCCATGCACTTGACAGATAATTTCAAGATTCAATGTTCCTATGAAATGTCAGTTTATCTTTGAAGCAGAAAGAAGATTTGAAGATTGGCCCATCGAGGACGATGTGCAGGTTTAGTAGGGGCGAATGTCGTAGAGATTAACATCTCTACATTACTTTGAAGGCAAACCCATTAAAAGGAGTACTTTGGGAATTCATGAGTATGAAAACAATCTAGATCGACCCTTGGTGTTTTTAGCTTTTGAAGCTAGAGGGGACAAAAATATTATTGTACCCATATTGTTCCATGATTGTATGGATACACATGTTTTATCCATGTATTTTGTATATCAATGTGAACCATGAACCCTAGGACTTTATGTTGTGAACCCAAATAAATCCATGTTCCATGTGAACCCTACACTCCATAGTGTGAAACCAATTTTATGAAGCAAACGAATTAAGAACGATCGTAGCTTTTGCTTTATTCTAAAAGCAATCGTGGGATTCAAAATAGTATATAAAGAGGGACTATGGCTCGTTGATATTCATTCAATCAAGGAACATCATCTGAAGATACAAGGAACGTTCCCTAGCGTTGAAGTTTGGAGGAGCTTGAGGCATCCAAGATTTGAGCTAATCTTATGAAGAGTTAGCATTGAAGTTTCGAGGAGATGAAGACATGGAGGAGTTGAAAGACATGGAGGCTACATACATATGTTGAAGGAAGGACATGGAGGTTCTGTTTTATGACAAAGAGGCTCTACGCACGTGATGAACTTATGAATCAACATTATGAACCAACTTTATGATCTATGATTAATTGGTAACTTGTATCTTTTTTACTATTTTCATAACAATTGTACGAACAATCTTTATTATGAATCAATTTCTTTTTCCCATATGATGGTATGTCTTATAAGTGATTTGATCAATTTTGTTGAGTTTTCGTTATTTCTTTGAGTCTCCATTCCACTACCTGAATTTCTTGAAGCACCCTGCATGTGCCGTTGGACTTTGCGGTTGAACTGATCCACCAACCGTGCGCCATCTTCTCGACAGCGCACCGATATAAGCATCGGTATAAGTGTCAATGTGAGCATCGGTAATTTACTAGAAATTATCAATGCTCATACGGACCACTATACTGACGCCTATATCGAGGCCCTGTTTTAAACATACCAGGAACCCGAGAGCAAAAATCAATATTTCTCACGTGTTTTGCATTCCGTACTACTTGCTTGTGTTGAGGTTGCATGCACAAACCCGATTGTGACCTACATTGTCTTGTGCAACCACCCAAACACACACACACACACACACACACAAATCTCTCTCTCTACACGCACACACACACACACTCTCTAGATCTCGCATCTTGGTAAGTGGTGTGCATACTCTTACCCTTTGTCTTTCTCTATGCTTTATGTTTTATAATTTTTCTTCTCTATGATTTTGTAGAAGTTTTTTGGTGTCGATTCTCTGGAATTTGACATTAGACGACATACATTATGCTTTGATGACAATGATCCAAAAGAGGGACATACCTGTAAGTGATTGTTTTATTCTCTATTGATAGAGAGAGAGATAGAGAGAGAGAGAAAGATAGAGAGAGATAAAGAGAGATGAAAGAGAGCAAGATAGAGAAAGAACTAAGGAGAGATGAAAGAGAGAAAGATAGAGAGAGAGATAAAGAGAGATGAAAAAGAGAAAGATAGAGAGAGAGATAAAGAGAGAGAGATAAAGAGAGAGAGATAAATAGAGAGAGATATAGAAATACATACACACACACATACACACAAGCATATACACACACATACACACATGCATACACATACATATGCATACATACATACACACGTGCAAGCATACATACACACACATGTACACACATGCATACATACACAAACACATAAACACACATGCATACATACACACACATACATAAACACACATATACACACATACACACATGCATATATACACACACATACATACACACACATGTACACACATGCATACATACACACACATATATACACACATGCATACATACACACACATTTACACACACATACATACACACACATATACACACATGCATACATACAGACACATACACATATACACACATGGATACATAGACACATACATACACACACAAACACACACACATGTACACACATGCATACATACACACACTTATACACACATGCATACATACACACACATATACACACACAACATACACACACATATACACACATGCATACATACACACACATACACATATACACACACATGTACGCATGTATTTTTTTGGTCTTTTCTTTATTATCATATGATTCTCCTATGATGGCCTCTCTTTTAGGCATTCCTACCAAAATTTTTGGGTCTACAGCTTTATATTTCGTGAAATTCTTTGGTACTTCAAACAATGATCCCTCCTCTTCTTGTTTCACTGCTTTTTTTTTTCTTTTTCTTTTGACTGCCTTCTCCTTCCTCCCTTGAATTTACAGTCTTAATGCTTGTGAGAGGTTCTTCTTCTTTTTGGGTATATACTCTTAAATTCTCTAGATAGTGCTCCTCTGAGTCAAAGCAACTATCCATCACAATGGACCCTAGCTCATTGTCATCCTCTGCTTCTTCTATGACACCACTAGGGTCACACTCTTCTAGCAAGGGCTCACACATGAATATCTCCTTGAGAAGCTCCTTCTTCTCTTGTCGTTAGGTGTCTTTCCTCTTCCTCTGTGACCTTACACATCCACAAGTGAGTATCTTCATGCATCCAAGATGGATCCGAAGAACTTATTGAATTCATAGAGATTGAATCTTCTTGTGCCTTGTGGATAGGATTCCATCGTAAGGGTGAAAGGTCTTCCTAATCTTGTACTATTTGGATTTTTCATATGAAAGGTCTTCCTAGGATCATCTCATAGACATTATTTTTGACAAAGTCACATATAGCAAAGGTGTGCTCAAACTCTGCCCCACAAGTGGTTAGAGTTATCCCTTCTAGCAATCCTAGAGGTCTTTCAATATGGTCGTCAACCATTTGAAGCTTCATTCTAGTTGGTCTTAATGTGGGTTTGCCCCATTGCTTCCACAAGGAGGTGGTCACAATTGGAACACCATCACCTGAATCTAATATAGCTTTGGTAGTGTAACCTTGGTAGGTGATTGGAAGTTAAGTATTGCCTTCTTCACCTTCACTCATGTCTCCTATTTTCTCTAGAGGCATCTCTGGTACTTTCTGCTTAGAGCCTCCTTTTGACACATGGGAACCAAGTTATGGGACTTGGTTTGCCACATGTTTCCATAGCTATGGTTTTATTTTGAATAGCTCTTCTAAAGTGAGATGATACTAAACCTTAGTGTTCTTTATGACTTCCATGTTTCTTGGAACAACTAAGTCTTCATTTCTTATCAGTATTGTGGGAGCTCTGATCTGAAGAGATTTATATTCCCATGGGCATGTGAATTTTGGCAACTCTTGTAAAGAATTAGATTAAAAATATAATCTTTCTTCCTATTGTTGCTCTACTTGGTCTCCATAAATAGATTGAATGTCTTGGGGAAATTGATCATGGAGATCACCAAATTCAAGAACAGGAGGGGGTTTACCCTTATCCTTGGCCCATTTCTCCTCTTGTATTTCTCGCAAGAACTTTTGAGAGTACTGTTCAATTGAAAGGGGTGCTCCATCATCCATGGAATCAAGAATGTAAACTTTTGTTCCTGCTAAGCTTTCTCTTTCAACAACTGGTTGAGCCTGTGGTGGTAAAGTACACACATATACACATGCATATGCACAAACATTTGTAGAACCACATAAAAAGACTTACATGCATGCAGTATTGCATATATATATATATATATATATATATATATATATATATATATATATATATATATATATATATATATATATATATATATATATATATATATATATATATATATATATATATATATATATATATATATATATATATATATATATATACATATATATATACACACACATACACACATTAACATATATGCAAATACATGTATATGCACATCCACATGCATGCACATTCACATGCATGCACATGGATGCAAATGGAAATGCATCCACATACACATGCATGTTTCATACATATACACATGCATATACATATACATATATATATGTATATACATATGCATATACATATACATATACACACATATACATATACATGCATATACATATACACACACATACACAAGAACATGCACATACTCATACACACATATACACTTATACATGCACATGCACATACATACATATACACACACATACACATGAAAATACATACATATACACACACATACATATACACTTAGGTACACACATATGAATAAATTATATAATTAAAGTATTAAAACACATATACACATGCACACACACATGCACATACCTACATATACACATATACATGCACATACACACATATACACATAGAGTTATACATATACATGCATATACATATACACACACATACACATGCACATGCACATACTCATACACACATATACACTTATACATGCACATGCACATACATACATATACACACACATACACATGCACATACATACATATACACACACATACATATACACTTAGGTACACACATATGAATGAAATATATAATTAAAGTATTAAAACACATATACACATGCGCACACACATGCACATACCTACATATACACATATTCATGCCCATACACACATATACACATAGAGGTATACATATACATGCATATACATATACACGCACATACACATGCACATGCACATACTCATACACACATATACACTTATACATGCACATGCACATACATACATATATACACACATACACATGCACATACATACATATACACACACATACATATACACTTAGGTACAAACATATGAATGAATTATATAATTAAAGTATTAAAACATATATACAGATGCACACACATACATACCTACATATACACATATACATGCACATACACACATATACACATAGAGTTATACATATACATGCATATACATATACACACGCATACACATGCACATGCACATACTCATACACACATATACACTTACACATGCACATGCACATACATACATATACACACACATACACATACACATACATACATGTACACTACATACATCTACACTTGGGTACACACATATGAATGAATTATATAATTAAAGTATTAAAACACGTGCTTAATATAAACAATAATAACAATCAATAGAACAAAACTCTTCATTACTTAATACCATACACACAATTCAAAACATAAGTGAAATGAAAAATATATAAATAATATATATATATATATATATATATATATATATATATATATATATATATATATATATATATATATATATATATATATATATATATATATCAATGTAAATACATATGATCCAATGTCATAATCGACTAAAATCCTAATCATAATCATCATCATCATCATCATCATCATCAGCAATATCATGATCATCCTGATCTTCCTCATCCTCATCGTCATGATCACCCTATGACGATCGAGATCGTCCCTCCTGTGTCTGTCTCTCCACCTCATCCATATTTGTCTCTCTATAATATTCCTGTATTACATATAACAAACATAAATAAATAAAATAATTAAACCATTCATAAAAATAAAATAATTATATAAAATTTAAAATACTCACAAAGGCATCAGGATGATCTTGCATATACTCGCGCAAACGCCCATATCCAAAATGTGTAGCATACTCGATCTCATGTTTCGTAGGATATTGGCCATAATTCTTCCGCTGCAATGAAACAAATAAAAAACATTAGTTGCTTGCATTTTAATTAAAATAAAAAATATACTCACAATAACATATATACTTACAAATGTAGCTACAAAACCATTATGGCCCATTTGGCCTAGGTGCGATATGTGGCCCGACTCCACTCTCTTCTTTGCAGCAGCCTGTTTATTCAAGAAAAAAATACATAAATTAAATATAAAAAATTACGAAAATATATAAAAATTATAAATATAAACTATTAATTTCTGTTCCTTCTGCTGAGGAAATGACTCCTGAAGACGTAGCTGTCTACGAAAAAACTACCACGTCTCAGGTGGTATGTTAGCTCGCCTCTTATTTTTCTCCACCATACAATATCTCCATAATTTAATCTCAAATAGAAAAGAAAATCAGAATACATACACATATACACACACATACACATACACATACCCACATACACATATACCTGCAAACATATACGCATACATATATGTATACATATACACATATATATACATATAACCTAAACACACATATACATATCCACATAGATACGTACACACACATGCATGCATATACACTCATTCATACAAAATACATGCACTTATCCCACAATAATGTGTAGTTGTGTATATGTGAATATGTGTGTATATGTAAATGTGTATATGTGAATATGTGTGTATGTGTAAATATGCATATGTGAATTTTTTGTGTATGTAGATCCTCAAATTATTAATATCAAATACCATTATTTGTAGATTCTGATCAATCAGATGGAACTCCACCACCTTCTCCTCATCGTGCAAAAACTTTATACTGTAAGTATATCAAACATTTAATTTTAAATATATTTGATGGATACATGACTTATATTTTTTTTTGTTTCTTATTATGTGCAGATTCTGATCAATCAGAGGGTACTCCACCACCTCCTACCCATGCAACGACTTCACATGTGTCCTCCGATAGGAATTATGATGAATTTTACTATCAAGAGCATATTATATGTTGGTGTAACTCTTGTTATGGCACGTATCGAAGACCACCATTGGAATGTATTGAACATGAGGCAGAGTAGGGTACTTTTGAGCATGCAATATGGAGGATGGAATAGAGGACCACTTCCTTTAGATGGAGAGGTCTTCAACTTTTGGGGCAATCGCTATATGATTGCTCCATCCACTATTACTAATGTTGGTCGTGGTCTCTTTATTGTAGAGGATTTTTATGTGCCTCCAAACTCCGAAGTCACTCTTATGTCATTTTGTGGTCCTATATATGCATGGGGAGATTGGCATTGACTTTCACGTTATGTTCAAAGCATGAGTACTTATGGAATATGCTTGAATGCAACATCCCTTACTAGTAGAAGGATTTTACATGTAGAAAATGAAAGATTATATATTGATGGAAGACCTTATACACATGGAAATATAGCAAGTTTAATAAATAGTAGTCGAGGGTTACAAAATAGTTCAAGGACTAATTGCACATCTGAGGAGCGTGAAAATAGTCATGAACCACCATACATGAGTATAGATATATCAAGATACATAGTTGTCAATGCTATTACTACATTACATGCTGGTGATGAACTATTAGTGAATTATGGATGGCATAGACCTCCAAGAGCACCTTTTAGCTAGAGAGAATAAAAATTTTCTATCCATATTTAATAAGTTATATACTTAATTTTATATTTAAAGTTTACTTTTTATTCATTTACGAAATACTAATGAATTTTATTTATATGTGTAGATTCCAACATATGATGTTGATGATATTCCTCCACAGCATTCACAATTACAAGTAAAACCTCATTTATGAGAAGCTTCCATGAGGAGGCTATGCAAAACTAATCATGTGCAATATGCAAAGTTGAAAGATCTATATTCAAAAGACGATAAAGTACAAGATTTGTGTGATAATGATGAAAATGATGGCATGGCAGATTTTATTGAGGATTGGTATCAAAATGATAGTGAGAGCATTGATATTTCTAAAAATGAGAAATATATTCGAGAGGAATGTCTAAAGCATGTATATGAAGGAAGTCGTTTGACACGACTAAGTGCGAGCTTACTTATTCTCAACCTTCAAAATCGTTTTGGATGGAGTAATGTATCTTTTTCGACACTATTAAGGTATAATTTTCAATTTTCTATATATATATATATATATATATATATATATATATATATATATATATATATATATATATATATATATATATATGTGTGTGTGTGTGTGTGTGTGCAGGTTTTTATTCTTACTAGAGATAAGGTAAGAACAAGAACTTGAATTGAATGGACACTTTTTGTCCGCGCATCTTTTAAAACTATTAATGCATCTTTCAAAATATTCGCGAAAAAATTTGATTGTTTGAATGGCAGGATACGATTGTTTGTTTTGGAGGATATGAAGTATGTACCTTCATTGAATGATTTGTCGATTCACACATTCACACATATGTTCAGTTTGAAAGTGTGAGAAGCAAGTTTATAATTGCTATTCAAAGAATTTGGCACTGTTTATAGGCCATACAATGGTGACCTGGATGAATCGCATGCACAGAGGTTACTTAAGATAGAGCAATCTGATTATAATGGACTAGTGCCAGCAGGCAGCAGGATTCCTAGGGTATGCAGTAAACCTCTTGCATGTCAATGATGAGCATCTGAACTTTAAGATACAAAGTGGAAATCATGGTGGCTTGAGAGGATCACTTTTATACAGCTTGTTCAAAAAACTTCAGTGTCATATACCTGAAGTTCTTTGAACAAGCTATATAAAAGTGATCCTCTCAAGCCACCATGATTTCCACTTTGTATCCTAAAGTTCAGATGCTTATCATTGACATGCAAGAGATTTACTACATACCCCAGAAATCCTGGTGGTACTAGTCTTTTATAATCAGGTTGCTCTATCTTGAGTAACATCTGTGCATGCGATTCATCCAGGTCACCATCGTATGGCCTATAAATAGTGCCAAATTCTTTGAATAGCAATTATAAACCCGCTTCTCACACTTTCAAACTAAACATGTAATAGAATCGACAAATCATTCAATGAAGGTACATACTTCATATCCTCCAAAACAAACAATCGTATCTTGCTATCCAAAACAATCAAATTTTGCACGAATATTTTGAAAGATGCACATAAGCATACACATATATAAAATTATATGCATATATATATATATATATATATATATATATATATATATATATATATATATATATATATATATATATATATATATATATATATATATATATATATATATATATATATATATACATATATATATATATATATATACATATATATATATATATATATATATATATATATATATATATATATATATATATATATATATATATATATATATATATATATATATATATATATATATATATATGTGTGTGTGTATGTGTGTGTATATTTATTTATTTACTTTTTTTAATATATCTTCTTTTGATAAACTTACAGGTTATTATCTGAAAAGGTTTTACCAAGTAAAAATGTTCTTCCTACCTCACATGATGAAATGAAGAAGATAATCAACAATCTTGGTATAGATTATCAATGTATACATGCATGTCCAAACGATTGTATTTTATATAGAGGTGAATATGCAGACTCTTTGACATGTCCCAAATGTCAATCTCCTCGATATAAGGGCGAAGAAGGTAAAATCCCAAAAAAGGTAGTGAGACATTTTCCATTGGCTCCACGGATTAGACATATGTTTCAAAGCCCCGATTTATCAAAGCTTTTGACTTGGGGACATGATCACAAAAGTACTGATGGAATAATCAGAATTCCTCATGATAGTGTTGCTTCTCAGCATCTTGATTCTACATGGCCTGAATTCGCACAAAATCCACAGAATCTAAAGTTAGGAGTTGCATTATATGGGGTTAATCCATTCTCCATGAAATCTAGTAAATGGTCAACATGACCAGTGGTAGTCATAAACTACAATCTTCCGCCATATCTTAGCATTAAAAAGGAACATTTAATGCTTTCACTTTTAATCCCAGGCAAAAGACAAGTTAAAGATATGAATATATATCTTGCTCCTCTGATTGACGATCTTCAAGAGTTATGGAGAGGTATTAATGTCATTGATGTATCGAAAAGCATCAATGAAAGACATGTTACGGTTCGTGGTATTCTGGCTTGGACTATTCACGATTTTCATGGATATGGTGTTTGTTCAGGTATTGATGTAATTTTTTTATTCAGTATGCATGTAAATAAATATGATTTAATCTAATTATATTTTTATCATTTTCCATGATGCAGGAATATCGACTAAGGGTTATAAAGCTTGTCCATATTGTGGTGATTGGTTGAGATCAATCTATAGTAAGAATCTCAACTAAAATATTTATCTTCAACATCGATGATTCTTGCTTGATGATCATCCATTAAGATCTAAAAGAGAAGCGATACAATTTAATGGAAAGCTTGAAACAGGTCAGTGTCCAAAACCTATGACGCCTATGGATTGGTATAAAAAATGGACAGATGGACCTCTGATAGATCCAGAAACAGAAATCTTCAGTGATGATTCAGATAATGATTATGTGAACAGAGGTAAAGGAAAATTGGCACTCGTAGAGAACATATCAATATGGTATTCTTTGGAGTATTGGAAAGAGTTAAAAGTATGCCATCTTCTTGATCCTATGCATATATTCAAGAATATTGGTTATTCACTATGGCAGCATCTTCTTGGACTAAAAGATACCACATCATCAAGGAATGATTTGAGAGATAAAAAATCGAAACCAAAGTTATGGCCAGTTTTTGATAGACATCGACAAGAAACGACTTATGCACCTGCTCCTTGGGTACTTACAACAAAGGAGATACAGACTATCAACAATAGAATTCAATTGATTAAGACTCCTATAGGATATGGAGCATCGTTTCAAAACATGTTTACTATGGATGATAAGAGCTTATCTGGGTTAAAGACCCATGACTGGCATAACTTTTTGAAATATATTTTACCTTTGGTTATTGATGGATGTACAACGAAAGGAGTACGAGATGTGATCTATCGTCTTGGATCACTTATAAGGTAATTATGATACTTTTATATTTAATATGTATGAGTATTTGATATCTTTTATTTTTTTATTAACTTCTATATAATTTTTTTATGATATGTATAGGTGGATTACATCCACAGAGATTGATAGAAACTCGATCCCACAAAAAAATCGTGAATGCAAAGAGCTACTATGTTTGATGGAGAAAGAACTTCCTACTTCATTTTTTGATATTCAGGTTCATTTATTAGTCCATCGTGTAGATGAGATAGAGATTGCAGGTGTTGTCAACACTCAATGGATGTTTTGGGTCGAGCCATTTATGAGAATACTAAAAGGTTATGTGCGACACAGAGCAAAACCAGAAGGATCCATGGCAAAGGGTTGGATGCTTGAAGAGTGCATGTATTACGTTAGTGAGTACCTTGAAAGAGTTCATGAAGAAGCTCCACGTGCATGGACCAACGAGTCTTCCTCAAAAATAACAGATGAGGTATTATCAGGTAAGGGGGTTCCATTCTTATTTACATTTCAAAAATGATGTTTCTACTCTTGTAGCATATAATAGTGAATGCATACAAGCATTCGTTACAGAGTACAAGGAACTTCAAAACCTCTGAAGTAAAAGGCGAAAAAACAAAAGATTTAGACGTAATCTCGATAATAATGAGATTACAGATATACCTTCTTTCACTGATTGGCTATATAGTCGTTTGCAATGCGCCAACGCAAATAATGAAGAAATCTCAGATGAGCAAAGAGAGTTAATGATAGGTTGTGAACGAAAGGTAATTTTATTAAAATAATATTTTAATTTTTTTATATACGTATGTTAGTTTCTATTTACTAATTGAACTTATTTTGCAGGCTCGAATGTTCACTAATATGTGGCCTTTTGGACAGCATATTAGAATCAAATCCATTGATTCTTTACGTAAAACAGAGGATTCTAGTATTGTTGCTTCTTTCAAGCAACTATCATGTTCTAGCTCAAAAGACACGAACCTTATAGATAGCGAACTTGGTTACGTAGGAACTATTGTTGGTATCTACGAAATTTCATTTCGTACATTCAAATAGGTAGAAAAAAGTTTATATTTTTTTTTATAGAGTTAGTTATTATTTTAAGCACCTAATAATAGGTTTTTGTTGTTAAATATTTTGATAGGTCATTTTGAAGGTTGGCTGGTTTCCAGCGGAGTATAAAGGTAGTAATTCCACATTAAGAAAGGAATTATCTTGGTTTTGGGCAATTGATTCTTCCAAGGTAATGCGATCTACTAAAGAACCATATATTCTTCCTAGGCATATTGAACAAGAATTTTTTTATAAAAACCCAGATGCTCATCCTTGGTGTCAAGTCATTCATGTGCAACCTAGAGGTAGGTCATTGTTTGAACAGTTTATTGTTAGAGAGATCGAAGACAGTCCTCTTGATGATTCAGCATCAAATACTGATACATCAACATCTGAAATAAAAATTAGAATCATTATACGTGATAATGATACTAATCTTTTTGATGAAGAGGATAATTCTCTACATGCTGATTCTACTGATGAGGAAGATTAATTACCAGAAATAGATATTAATCCATCAATAGATGATGTGATTCATGAGAACATAGTTTTAACAATAGAAGAAATAAATGAAATCAATAAGGATAATGAAGATGAGACTATATTGATGTCTTACCAAAATGATGGCAATAATGAAAACATATGAGCAGATTAGATAGTAAATTCTACTCTAGTTATCGATCAATAACTTGAAGCTTCTGAATGGATATCAGATAATAGATTTCTTATTAACTTGAATAACGATGAATCCTACTAGAGAGATGAAATCATGTTCTTCTAAGTAAGAACATGAAGCTCGGGGGTATTCCCAATTATTTTATATATAGCTTTATCTTCGAGGAGCAAATTTTTATCATGTATGTATGCATATGTGTGTGTATTCATGTGTATTATATGTATACATATGTTAGTATGCATATATATGTATTTCATGTATATGTATGTGTTTGCATGTGTGTGATATACGTATACATGTGTTAAATATGCATATGCATTTATGTAAAATATTCATGTATTCATGTAATATATGCAAGTGTTTATAATTGTGTACATGTATATGTATATGTGTCTATGTGTAAATATGTACATGTAAATATGTATGTATGTATATATATGTGATGTGTACATGTATATATGTATATATGTCTATGTGTAAATGTGTACATGTAAATATGTTAGTATTTATATCTATATTTATGTGTGCATTTAGGCATGTATGTGTGATGCATAATATATCTACTCCATTTTATATTTATGTATCCTATCGACATGATGTGTATATATCTTTATATATATTATGATCCTCATTGATTCGAGTAGCTATATATAGAGGCATAAGGTTGGGAGGAGAGACATCTCTCTAGTAGGACGTCGGAGGTGTACATATACTTCAAACATATGGCTAAAAGGTTGAATTGGAGTTTTTAAATTAGGGGTTTTAAAACCCTAATATCGAAATTAGTGTTTTCAATTTAGGATTTTTGAAATAGGATTTATTTATTTATTTATGTGTATGCATGTGTTGTGTATGTATGTGTATCTATATGTGCATATGCATGTGTTGTGTGTGTGTATATATACATGTGTATATATATATATATGCATGTAAATATGATTATATGAGTCTATGTGTGTGTACATATGATTATGCATGTGTATGTGTATGTGAGTATGTGTACGTGTATGTGAGTATGTGTACGCGCATGTGAGTATGTGTATGTGTCTATGTGTATTCATTATATGTGTGTAATTGAATGCATGTGTATGTGTGTGTAAAAATGTGCATGTATGTGTGTGTATGTATAAATGTGCATGTATATGTATATGTGTGTAAATGTGCATGTATGATGTATATGTGTGTGTATGCGTGTATTTATACCTCTAGTCTCGCTCTTCTCTCTCTCTCATATACATACATACATGCATAAACACACATACTCATATCCACATATATATACATAAAAGCATTGCATACCATGCATTATCGCGACGATGAGCCATAAGTGTCTGCATCTCTTTTAGACACCACTTAAGCGACCATCCTGTCCCAAACTCTGTCTCAAGTGAACTAAGTACGTATTTTTTATCCCTGCTCACTACAAAAATAAAAAACATAATGTAAATAAACCAGAAGATATTTATTTCAATTTATATGTAAAATTTTACTTATTTCCACGGTAAGTGGACAAAGCGCAGGTAAGAGTCGCATAGTGCCCGCATTCTTCTCTTGAACTCCAGTCCATTCCCTATGTACACAATGTTCCCCTTTGGCTCTATGTCACACTCTAGGCAACTCTGCTCTGTTATCATGATTTGTAGGTGGTATAGGTGTCGTGAAAATAGATTAGATAAAAATAAATAAAAATATGTGTTATAATATCATTAAAAAAGTTTATGAAAAAAAACATACCTATGAGCAGATAGCTCTCTTCCTGCATGTGGAGCCGCATAAAAGCCCTCGTCTGATCGTTGGGTAAGCATCTGGATCGTATAGTACAGCTCCTCATCAGACATCTCTAAGTAATCACGCATTATGTCCCCTAGAGTATCAGACGAAACTCTTCCTCTCATAAGACTTTTTATGAGAGTGAGTTTCACCTTTCTCTCTCTACTGGGATCCATAACACCTAACATATAAAACAAAATGGTTAGAAATCAATATATATACATGTACATATGTAAGTGTGTATGCATTAAGCATGTGTATGTATGCATGTGTGTGTGTATGTATGTGTCTGTATGTGTGTGTATGTTTGTATGCATGTGTATGTGTATGTATGCATCATTATGTGTGTATGTGTGTGTGTATGTGTGTGTATATGTGTGTGTGTATGTATGTGTATGTATGCATGTATGTATGTATGTATGTATGCATATGCATATGCATTATGTATGTATATATATGCTTGTATGTGTATGTGTGAGTATGTCTCTCTATGTGTATGTATGTATCTATGTGTATGTATGTTTATGTGTATGTATATATCTATGTGTGTGTATGTGTCTATCTGTGTATATGTATGCATGTACGTATGCATATGTGTGTGTATGCATGTGTATGTGTGTGTATGCATCATTATGTGTGTATGTGTCTATGTGTGTATGTGTGTGTGTCTATGTGTATGTGTGTGTGTCTATGAGTGTGTATGTGTTTATGTGTATGTATGTATCTATGTGTGTGGATGTGTCTATGTGTGTATGTGTATGCATGTATGTATGCATATGTGTGTGTATGCATATGTATGTGTGTGTATGCATCATTATTTGTGTATGTGTCTATGTGTGTATGTTTATGTGTATGTGTGTATATGTGTGTGTGTGTATGTGTATGTATCTATGTGTATGTGTCGCTATGCGTCTATGAGTGTGTATATGTATATGTGTGTGTATGTGTCTATGTGTGTATGTGTACGCATGTATGTATGCATATGTGTGTATGTGTGTGTATGCATTATGTATGCATATGTGTGTGTATGCATTATGTATGTGTATGCATGTATGTATGTATGTATGTATGTATGTATGTATGCATATGCATATGCATTATGTATGTATATATATGCATGTATGTGTATGTGTGAGTATGTCTCTCTATGTGTGTGTATGCATATATGTGTGTATGTATGCATATATGTGTGTATGTGTCTATGTGTGTGTATATGTGTTTGTATGTGTGTATGCATGTGTATATGTGTGTATGCATCATTATGTGTGTACGTGTCTATGTGTTTTTGTGTGTGTGTATATGTTTGTGTGTGTGTGTCTATGTGTATGTGTGTGTGTGTCTATGAGTGTGTATGTGTTTATATGTATGTATGTATCTATGTGTGTTTATGTGTCTATGTGTGTATGTGTATGCATGTATGTATGCATGTGTATGTGTGTGTATGCATCATTATGTGTGTATGTGTCTATGTGTGTATGTGTCTATGTGTGTATGTGTGTGTGTATATGTGTGTGTGTCTATGTGTATGTGTCTGTGTCTATGAGTGTGTATGTGTTTATGTGTATGTATGTATCTATGTGTGTGTATGTGTCTATGTGTGTATGTGTATGCATGTATGTATGCATATGTGTGTATGTGTGTGTATGCATTATGTATGCATATGTGTGTGTATGCATTATGTATGTGTATGTAAGCATGTGCATTGTGTATGCATGTAAGTATGTATGTATGCATATGTGTATGCATTATGTATGCATATGCATATGCATTATGTATGCATATGTGTGTATGTGTGTGTATGCATTATGTATGCATATGTGTGTATGTGTGTGTATGCATTATGTATGCATATGTGTGTGTATGCATTATGTATGTGTATGTAAGCATGTGCATTCTGTATGCATGTAAGTAATTATGTATGCATATGCATATGCATTATGTATGCATATGTATGCATGTACGTGTATGTGTGTGTATGTCTCTCTATGTGTGTGTATGCATATATGTGTGTTAATGTGTGTGTATATGTGTCTATATGTGTGTATGCATGTGTATGTGTGTGTATGCATCATTATGTGTGTATTTGTGTGTATATGTGTGTGTATGTGTGTGTGTGTGTGTCTATGTGTATGTGTGTATCTATGAGTATGTATGTGTTTATGTGTGTGTATGTGTCTATGTGTGTATGTGTCTATGTGTGTGTATGTATCTATGCATGTGCATTATGTATGCATGTAAGTATGTATGTACAGTGTATGCATATGCATATGTATGCATGTATGTGTATATGTGTGTATGTCTATCTATGTGTGTGTTGTGTGCATATATGTGTGTGTATGTGTGTATGTGTGTGTATATGTGTCTGTATGTGTGTATGCATGTGTATGTGTGTATGTGTCTATGTGTGCATGTGTGTGTGTGTGTATATGTGTGTGTATGTGTGTGTGTCTATGTGTATGTGTGTGTATCTATGAGTGTGTATGTGTTTATGTGTCTATGTGTCTATGTGTGTGTATGTGTCTATGTGTGTATGTGTATGCATGTATGTATGCATATGTATGTGTATGCATGTGTGTGTTTGTGTATGTTTGTGTATGCATCATTATGTGTGTATGTGTGTATGTGTGTATGTGTCTATGTGTCTATGTGTGTATGTGTTTGTGTATATGTGTGTGTGTGTATGTGTGTGTGTCTATGTGTATGTGTCTCTACGCGTCTATGAGTGCGTATGTGTTTATGTGTGTGTATGTGTCTATTTGTGTGTATGTGTCTATGTGCGTATGTGTCTATGTGTGTATGTGTATGCATGTATGTATGCATAGGTGTGTGTATGTGTGCGTATGCATTATGTATTCATATGTGTGTGTATGCATTATGTATGTGTATGCATGCATGTAAGTATGTATGTATGCATATGCATTATGTATGCATATGTATGCATGTATGTGTATGTGTGTATATGTCTCTTTATGTGTGTGTATGCATATATGTGTGTGTATGTGTATGTATATGTGTGTCTATGTGTGTATGCATGTGTATGTGTGTGAATGCATCATTATGTGTGTATGTGTCTATGTGTGTGTGTATATGTGTGAGTATGTGTGTGCGCGTCTATGTGTATGTGTGTGTGTCTATGAGTGTGTATGTGTTTATGTGTGTGTATGTGTGTATGTGTGTGTATGTGTGTGTATGCATTATGTATGCATATGTGTGTGTATGCATTATGTGTGTGTGCATGTGTATGCATATGTGTCTGTGCATGTGTATGCATTATGTGTGCATGTGTGTATGCAACATTATTTGTGTGTGTGTATATGTGTGTGTATTTGTGTGTATGTGTGTGTGTGTGTCTATGTGTATGTGTGTGTGTGTCTATGTGTGTATATGTGTGTGTGTATGCATATGTATGTGTGTGTAAGTGTGTGTGTGTGTGTGCATACCTTGCTTGAAGAAGATGCATCTCTCTCTCTCTCTCTCTCTCTCTCTCTCTCTCTCTCTCTCTCTCTCTCTCTCTCTCTCTCTCTCTCTCTCTCTCTCTCTCTCTCTCTCTCTCTCTCTCTCTCTCGGTCTCTTCTTGCTCGCGTCCAAATCCCGGCACATTTATCAATTTTTTTTTTACTTTCCAGAGCGTTGCATATGCGACGCTCTTCAGTTTGCCAACGTTGCTAATCACGTCGCTAGTCAGCGACGTGACTAGCGATGCTCTGAATTAGCGTCGCATAAGCGATGCTCGCATCGCTTATGCGATGAGGGTCAAAAATAAAAAAAATAAAAAATTCTACCGTCGCTTATGTGACGGCAGCGTCGCATAAGCGAGGGTACCCGTTTTTGTTTTCAATGGGGGCGTCTGTACGCCCCCCTATTTCTTGTAGTGTCATGTGCATGGCATAAACTCAACAATGGTGCACCTTTAATTGATGAACATTATACATTTCATCATGGGTTACTTTATTTTCAACATCAATTATGCATAACCCAAGATTTTAAAGATATTGTCATCAAATAAATGCATGAACCATCTTACATGGGTCATAGAGGCATACAAAGCACCATTTTTTCTTGCAAAGATTTCTTCTTTTGGCCCCACATGGAAAAAGATATTGCACATTATTTTTCTTAACGCACTATATGTTAGCATGTAAAACATCGTCATGGTAAACCATTTGGATTATTAATGCCACTTCCCAGTCCGACCAAACCATGGGAACAAATCTCTATGGATTTTATCACAGGTCTTCCTAACACTTCATCACATAACGATATGATTTGGAAAATAGTTGATAGGTTTAGTAAATATGCATATTTCATTCCTAGTAGAAAAACTTTTTCTGCACTTCAAGCTGCAAAATTATTCATCAAATGCATTTTCCCACATCTTGGATTTCCTAAAGTAATGTTATCTGATCATGATGTTCGTTTTTGCAATCATTTTTGGGTTGCCTTATTTCATCATTTTTGGTTCTAAAATAGATTTTAGCTCTGCATTTCATCCTAAAATTAATGGACAAAGTGAGGCTACAAATAATATTATTCTTGATTTACTCTGTTGTTATCCATTCGACAGTCCTACTACTTGGGATGAAAAGTTGCCATTGCTTCAATTTGCTTACAATAACACCACACATATATGCCACTACTAGATGTGCACCTTTTGAAATTTTTTATGGTAAAAAGCTTCCCACTCACATTTCACTCATCCAAATTGATATTCCGATGGCTAATTCTATTGCTCAAGTTCACATTTCTATACTTCACGATGTTCATGAGTACATTAGGAGAAGTCAAGAACATTTTACACGTAATGTCAATCCAAAATTATTAGCCAAGGAATTTAAGGAGAATGATATTTTATGGTTATGTATTATTAAAAGAGGTCCAAAAACTATTTTGCAACATCCTAAAATTAAACTTGCACCATGCTACTATGGACCGTTTCACATTATACAAAAACCTAATGATAATTTATTCAGATTAGATATACCATCTCATTGGAATATACATAACTCTTTTCATATTAGTTTACTTAAACCATTTAAAGGAACTTTACCACTCACTCCACTTCTTGATGACCCTTCTTTAATTGAAGAACCATCTAAAATCCTATTTCTTGAGAAAATAATTGATCATGATGTCACTACTACATGCATAGGTACTCAATATCATTGATATTTAGTTAAGTACAACAATCACTTTATTGAAGAATGTGGATGGATACATAAAACACAATTAACAATTTTTGCATATCATACAGAAACACATTATGTACCTCCTCCATGAACATTTCCATGCATGTATTTTTACATGGAATATGCTTATTTTGATTCAGTGATGAAACATGTGACTCGACATGCATGTTTATTTTTATTTTATCAACTGAGGTGAGTTTCTTTATCAACTGAGGGGCATGTTATGAATTATGGAATGTGTTGAACAAGGAATTGTTGGATTGTTAATTTATTAATGTATTAATGTGTTTTGGTGCTTTTGATATAGCAGCTAAAGGTTCGTGAGGGTGTGAAAGGCGTGAAAGGATGGACATCAATAATCCAATTCATAATTTATACAGTCTGTAAATAAACCCATGTAAAGGGTTCTATTTTTAGAAACAGTTAGTAAAGAAGTGGTTAGAATAAGGGTCATTGTAGCCGGTAATTTCTGTTATTAAAAGCAAAGGCTCCCTACAAAAGAGAACAACTTTTACTTTCATGCATGCTTTTTGAAGCCGCTCTCATGTAACCAGTATTTCAACATAATCAAAAAATTCTATAAATACATGCACTTTGTGGACTGTCAAAATAGAGTGCATGGGGGAAGATTCCATCCAATATTGTGTTTTGTCTCATTTCCTCTGTATCTATTTTCTCTGTGTATTTTCAACATTCATAACCTCTGTGTGGACATGAGTTAAGATCTTGATAACAATGCTTCAAGAGCATTTCATGTCTCCTACTATGTCTTGCGATTCCTAACATGTGGAAATAGAAATTCAGAAATAGAGTTAAGAATGTATGACCTTGTTAATGCATCCTTAAAGCACCACGCTTTTAGCCTCTATTGCTCTCTTTTGTTTTTTGACCTTACAAATGCATGTTTTTTGCAAAATTTTTGCATGCAGCATGGGGAGAGCCTATGTTTTCTATATTTGGTGGATCACGCACTTCCTTAGGAATGATAAAACCTCTTTTGAAGCAGATTTGTTGCATCAAGAAAAAAGAGGTCCAAAATTAGAGAATCACCTTGTGATTGAGAGTGGGAGTGAGATTGACAGTGTGATTGAGAGTGCGAGTGTGAATGAGATTGTAATAGCTCGTGGGTGTTTGGGAGGTTGAGGCTTCATCAAGAAGCTATTTGCCAAAACTATTGTATTGATTGATTCAAACCTATAATAATAGAGCTTCTCTTTCTCTGAGTCATATCTTGTCTACTCTTCTATGTCATATTTTCTCTTTTCTTTTGAAAGTTCTATATATCTAGTATCTCTTTATCTACCACTATTCTTGAGTATTAGAAACTTATGATTGAGGATAACTTTTGATTCAGGAAATATGACAAGTAGTATCAGAGCATAATCAATCCTCGAGAAGGATGGGAATGATCGACACAAAAGATCTATGACCAAGAGGAACTTATTCAAAATTTTCTTTGAGAATTACACAAAGAACAAAATGAAAAGCAACCAAAAGGTGAAACAAATTTGTTTGTGGAGCTTAAATGAAGTCGATGAAGACTCAAGAAGATCTAGTGTGCCAAAAGGAAGACATAAATGCAATTATGAAGATATGGAGGCAGGTGATTTTGCCCTCAACCAAGTCTTTAAGAAGGAAAATTTGAATGATTTTGATTGTGAGAAGAAGAGCAGTGAAGATCTTGAGGCATGAATTGAGGAGCTAGAGGATTTCTCTGACCTTTGATACTTTACTAAGGATTGCTAGGCAAGGATTGGGATCTTACACCTATGTGGCATCAGAAAGTTATATTGGAAGTCATATATGTAGACCCGAATGCATTCTGGTCTACTTGTATGGAAGGAATTTAGAGAGAGGGTGGAAAAACATTAGTGTTATCCACACTACCATATAGAGATGAAGATGCAGTTCTACAAATTTCAACAACATGGCACTGACAAGCATACCTTGTCTATTGATGAGTACAAAGAAAAGTTCCTACATCCTCAGAAATATGCATTGGAGGTTAGTGGTGATTCTTTGAAGAGCAAGTTTATTGAAGGGCTTCGTGAGGAGCTTTGCTATTAAGTGAAGGCATCTTGATGTGTTTATTTTTTGGATTCTTTTGCAATGGTCAAGAACTTTGAGAACATAGAGAAGTTAAATTTGGAGAAGGTGAATAGAACTAGATTCATTGCAATGCAACATAGGCCACAGAGATCTACCCCAATAAACATGAACAATTCAAATAAGACTTCATCTTCTAATAATCAAGGTAAGAATCCTCCTCATGTGGATAATCAAAGTAGGCATCAACCCATTTACTGGCAGCAAGACCGTGATTTTATTAAGTGGGCAAAAAGACTTCATTTGTGTTTCCATTGTGCCGATCAATGGTATCGAACATATGAATGCTTGAACAAGTCAATATTTTGACTTGCATAATCAAAGGTGATAAATATCATTGAGGAAGTTGCAAGAATTGAGAAATCAGATGATGGAGATAAGTGCCCTAACTCTACTTTATGTTGCATGGTGGCTAGTTCTTTCCGAAGGGCTTCTAAAATTATGCTTTGGGGTATGATTTCTATGCATAGAATAAGATTTTTGATCGATTTACATAGTATGCATTCTTTTCTATCTTTCAAATTGGTACAAAACTTAGGGATACCCCAATTTATGTAGATAAGAAGACCTATGGAGATGGCCAATGGATGAATACACTATATGGAAGGGTACATTGAAAACCTTGCATTTACTTTCTCTGCTAGATGCTTTTCTACGAGTTTCCATGTTATTGAAATGAAAGAGAGTGATGCAATTACATGCATAGACTAGTTAGTTCAAAATTATGCAACAATTGATTGCCAACAAAGAACAATCACTTTAAGGCTAGACAATGAATCTATCCACATTCTAGGTGATGTGCATTATCCTAAGCCTATTCTAATTTCTATTATGAAGATAATTAGACGTATATGTGATGGGTGTAGAGCATTTCTAGTGCATGTCAACAATCTACATGAGGAAGATAATGATGAAAATCTTCTAAAATATGTAGAAAATCTTTTGAAAGAATATGCAAATGTATTTCTAGAAGACTTACCTTCTATACCTCCACCTGGCAAATTGAACATGCCATTGACATGTGCCTAGGGAGAAAAACATATTCTAGAGTATCCTATAGATTTAAATTAGATGAATTAAAGGATCTTAGGATTCAATTAGATGATCTTTTGAAGAAAGGCTTGATAAGACCGAGTGTTTGACCTTGGGGAACACTTGTCTTATTTCAAAAGAAGAAACACGGTTCTTATTGATTATGTATTGACTATAGGAGTTTATTAAAAGAAAAATAAAAAATAAGTACCCACTCTCTCACATAGATGACTTATTAGTTCAATTATGTGGAGCGACTCTATTCACTAAGATTGACTTAAGATCATGCATTCACCAAATTATGATCAAAACTGAAGATATACCCAAGACAAATTTTTGAACACATTATGGCAATTATAAGTTTATGGTTTTACCTTTTGATCAAAAAGCACTCCTGTCACATGCATGTGCTTGATCAATAATATTATTCATGGTTATCTAGATCTTGATGATATATTTGGTTGGGAAAAATGGATGGACACTCCAAGAAATTACTTGGTACTGCTAATCCCTGCTTTGTACCAACCTTCTTTCACTTCAAAGTGTAGTTGTAGGCCCATTTAGCATTCCAATGACACTAATTAAGTGCCCATGTACTTTGGAGATGATCGTTGTAATGATTGATTCAAAACAGATAACTTCAACATTCACAAATCATCAAAAACTTTCTATTTTGGTTCACACACCTGCTGCTTGTCAAGATCAGAGCTCCCAGTATAGTAGGAATTAGAAAAATTCCTTCTATAGATATCAAATTATCTTAAAGAGATAATTATTCCAAGTGGAATCACTTAAAATGATTAGCTATCCACAGAGCAATCAATTTATCAAGTGTAGCATTAACCCCAATTTTTTAGGACCTCTGCACAGAATGATCAGTGACCACTTCGAGGCGCCTTTCTCCCAATCCACTAAATGGAATGCCTTCAAACTTTGTCAGCAGGTAGTAGACTTAAAGCTGATTCCAACGAGCTATAGAACATTGAAAATGGTGTAGTAGTGGCTCAGATATGTGCAAGACACGAACACTATTTTGTGTGGCAATGATAGAGAGACCAATAGAGATGATTAATGAACTATTGTCCTATATGACAATGTTTTACATGAGCATTGGCATGCTGAACAATGCCCAATGATAGTGAGAACTGTAGGCTATAGCGTTAGCCACACACTCTCTACAATGTGATCAAATAAGGTACTAGAATGGAGAGGATATCCTACAAGTTTATACAAGAGGTTTTATAGATGCTTTCTCCAAGTTTGAATTTTGAATTCAAATTTGGCTCTCACTAAAAGTGATCCCTTAATCTAGAAGATATTCCCTTAATCATAACTCATAATCCTAGTTCTTTCAAAGTCCAGGAGTTTGTAGGCTTTACAAGATTCTTTTATTGAAAGTGCATTTTACAAAAGGATAAATGTTAACAATCCATAGGCAATGGGTCATGTGGATTTGCAAGAAGTACACATAGCTTCTTCCAATGTCTAGCCAAGTGTCAAGGCTTGGCATTTGCACCAACAACTCCCCCTCATGCCAAACATCTTGTCTTGATCTTCTTCATTAATCCTCTTGAATTTCCTGCAATCCAATCATAGCTTTAAACCTACAAAGTTTAGTACCATCAAGTGCTTTGGTCAATAAGTTTGCACATTGCATATTAGTTGATACATATGCCAACTGAATTTCCTTGCTCAATAGCTTCTCTCTCACATAATGATAGTGGACCTCTATATGGTTGGTCCTAGCATGATAGATAGGATTTTCTGCAAGATGTAAAGAACTTGTTTTATCTCCAAAAATCATTGGAGAGTTAGCATGTAATCCCAAGTTTACATATAGCAATCTGATCCATATCGCCTCTTGAGTAGCATTGGCCAATACTCTATATTCTACCTCTGTTAAAGATAGAGCAACAGTAGGTTGCTTCTTGGAAGACCATGAAATGGGCTTATCACTTACAAGAGAGAGATAACCTGAGGTGCTCCTCCTCTCATCCTTACAACCTGCCCAATCTACATCTGAGTATATCTTGATGTCCAAATCTGAAGTATAAGGAAAGTATAAACCTTGATTTTGAGTGCCCTTAAGGTACTTCAAAATCCTCTTGACAGATTCCAAGTGAGGTGCTCTAGGTTTGTGCATATATTGGCTTAAGACACTTAATCCATAAGCAATATCAATCCTTGTCAATGTAGCATAGTTTAGGCTTCCAAATATGCTTTGGTATCCTACAACATTTTCAAGCACATCACCTTCATGAGCACTTAATTTTTGCTTTACCTCCATAGGAGTGCTTGCTATCTTGGCATCCTCCAAGTGAAACTTCTTCAACATATCATGCACATACTTTCTTTGAGTGATATAGATTCCATAATTAGCATAGACTAGCTCAAGTCCAAGAAAATAATTTAGTGACCTTAGATCACTGATTTTGAACTCTTGCATCATTTGATTCTTAATCTGCTTGATGCCATTAGCATTATTACCTATATGTATGATATCATCAACATACACACATAGCTATATCACCTCTGAATTACTTCTCTTGACAAACAGAGAAGTATCTACTTTGCTCATGATGAATCCTTGATCTTGAAGGTATGTAGTCAACCTATGATTCCATGCGCTAGGTGCCTACTTTAATCCAGAAAGATCTTTGTTCAGTTTACACACATAATTCTCCTTGTTTGGGTCCTCATAGCCAGGAGGTTGAGACATGCACACCTTCTCTGAAATCCAATCATTAAGAAAAGCATTTTTTACATCCAATTGGTACATATTCCAATTCCTTGATGCACCCACACTTACCAATACCCTAATGGTTGGCATTTTGGTCACACGTGAGAAAGTCTCTTCATAATCAACTCCCTTGGTTTGTGCAAAACCTTTAGCCACAAGTCTAGCTTTGTACTTGCTTATTGATCCATCTGAATTTCTCTTGATTTTATAGATCCATCTAGAACTGATTACCTTCATAGACTCCTTCTTTGGCACTAGCTCCTAAGTATCATTCTCCTTGAGTGCTTCAATTTCTTCATCCATAGCTTCCTTCCATTCTACCTTGGTCTTTGGCTCTTCATATGATGATGGCTCTTCAAGTGATAAGTCTTTGGCAAGATAAATAGAATGCTTAGTAACTAATGAAGTGTCATACCCATATGTGATTGGCTTCTTGCTCTCCGTTTGTGATCTTTTGATTGCTTGGTTGGATGATTCATGTATGTCCTTCAACTTCTTCATCTTGACTTTGCCTTTGGATTTCCATGCCTTGAATTCTTCTAAGTTGATGATGTGCTCATTATCTGATTTGATGTCTTCAATCTTGTTTGGCTCCTCCTTTGTGAGGCTTGGAAACTCCTCTTCCAAGTCATAAGGCAACTTCATTTTCTTGTATTCACTTTCAAACCAAGAATCATTCTAGTCAAAGAGAACATCTCTACTGACCATGAATCCCGAGGATGGTAGGCCGGTTGCATATGAATCCAAAAAATTATGAAAACATGAACCTAGTTATCCTACTCATGATCTAGAAATGCTTGTGGATGTACATGCACTTAAGCATTGGAGACATCTATTGTTAGGGGTTACGTATGAAATTTTGGAACACTTTCAGTGCATATTATGATTCATGCACTCTTCATTTGAAACTTCAACTTTATATGTTCGCTCATTTCTTACCTCTTTTTCATGTTGTGGTTAATTTTTCTTGAATTCTCTTGCTCTCATCCCTTTTTTTGCCTTGGCACAGATCTAATCTCACAGAACCAACCCTCTAGTGTTCTTGCTGAAAGCATCATAAGTATCCGTAGTAAGATGGGTTTTGAGAGCTGATGTTTCATATAAATATTAGGACCAACTCTATAAAATAGTTAGAAGGTTTTTCATGCTGAACATGATTACAACCAGATTCTCTTTGAAGGAAATTCAAACACTGTTCTTGCATTTATAAAAAATTATATCCTACATGACCAAACAGAACACCACAATTGGGGAGACCAAGTATTTTAGTTGTGAAATATATTTAACTTGTGTTGTTTGTAATTATATGCTTCTTTCATTCTTTGAGCATAAACCTTCTTTTACAAAACATGGGCTTCTTACTACAGGGGATATGAAAAGAAGTAGAAATTGCATAAACAGGCTCTCACTTCATTGTTTAAAGTGGATGTTGGTTTGATAGAGAATTGCATTGAATATTTCTTCAAGGAGTTGTTTGATCTATCCTGCTGTAGATTGCTCCCAAATTCAATGAGTAAAAACAAGCAAGAGGTAGTGCAATATCAAAAGAATGATATCCACAAAACATATTTATTCTTTTCATACACAGTGGCAAGAGATACGCATCTTTAACAAATCTAACATGTATACATTCCACAAGGTAGGCTAATGACTCGTAGGAAGCAAAAGAGACATGAAAACGTTCAGAAAAAAAGTTGTACAAGCTCAAATAATGAAGTTATCAATTAAAATGGTAATATATATTGCATACCATCACTAATGTTTCTATGTAATGCATGAGTAGTTTCAATGCAGACATGCAACTTATTGATTTTTCTAGATATATTTACGTAATGCATGTGTATTTTCAATGCACTCATCCACGTTGCAGGAATATCTTGGGCTATTACATCATCCTCAACCATTAAAATCTGTCTTTCAACTATTTCAAGAAGTTATGAGAGTAATGAGGATCAATACAAGGGTTATGAAATTCGCGATCAATTTGACATCCATGATGTTTTTGAAATGGGTCATTATGCTCAAACTGACTATCTATATACATAATTATGACAATAAAAGGAGATGAGTAAGGTTCAAACATGTTAGAATGCACTTTGACCATACAAGTGATAAGGGGAATCAAATAGCTTTATTTTGTTTGGTTCGCTTGTGACCATAAAGTCTTTGTGCTCATCTTATTGGTTGTAGGTGCTAGAATTGGGCATATAGATAATATACTTTGGGGTTTTGGCATGTTCTAGAAGCAAAGGCAATGTCGGATTTCAATCAGTTCTTGATTTGATTTAAAAGAGAAAAGTCAAATTTTAGTCTCAAACTTCATGAAAAAAATGATAAATTCGTGGGGTGAAAAAAAATTCATATATTGATTTGAAAATTCATGAGAATGCAATAAGTAATAAGAGTTAATGAAAGTTTTAGAGAAATGTTCGAGAAAAGTGAAAATTTTTGACATCATCAAGCATATGAAACAAGTCAAAAAATTCAAATAGTGATGATCTCTGTGCTTAATATACGTTTACACTTTTCATTAATTCATCTAGTTATTTGTGTCCACTTGTATGTTCTACCCTCTCTAGGCATGAAATAGGTTGTAGAGATGATCACTTGGGATTATGGCATATTTCAGATGTATTAATAATATCAAAAGTTCCATCGCAATGCGAAAATTTACAAAAAACAGGGAAATGTGTAAATAAAAAAAATTATAATAAAACATTTGAGAAAAGGTAAGAAAACTTGATACCATCGAGTTCATGTCATCAAACTCCGAACTTAAGTGTATGTATATGCATCATTGATCATGTGATCATTTTCTATTATAGTGAACTCTTCTCCATTTGATCATCTTCATGTGTCAAAATCAAGCATATGGATTAGTAGTGATTTTGATATTTTGTACCTTTGGGACAACACTACTATTGTCAAAAGTTCAAAAATCCACTAGAGGGTTAATTAAAATTAATTATTATGAGGTTTCTTTTTTATTGGTCTTGTTCTATGTATTGGAAGATTATGTTAAGACACGCAAGGATGTATCATGGTCTTGGTCATCTCATCAAAGTTGTTGGTGTATTAGAGTTTTCACTAAATAACTCTTCAGATCAAGTTATGCATGATAGAATGAAGGGAAAATGAGAGTTTCATCATAATAAACCAAAGTATCAAGTTACAGAAAAGGACTATTGATCTAGAAAATGAAATTATTGTATGAATTATGATTAATGTTTCAATTACTTAAGATTATGAGAAAACTATTAGTATGATACACAATGATAACAAACCCCAAATGATAAGGGTAAGAACGGAAGATAGGACAACAGTAGGTTGCTTCTTTGCCATCCATGAGATGATCTTTCCTAGAATCACTGTATATCGACTTGTACTCCTCCTATCTTCTTTGATCCAGCCAAATCAACATTTGTGTATGCTTTCACTTGAAAATCATCTTCAAAAGGATAGAAGAAAACCTTCATTCAAAGTACCCTTGGGATATCTAAGTACTCTTTTCGATGCAAGTAAATGAGGAACCCTAGCTGTGTGCATGAAAGCACACCAACTCTACATGGTAGGTTATGTGAAGAGAGATGGTGGATGCAATCCAAAGATGAGTAGGTGCAGCTACAACCAGCTTCACACCAGCCAACTGAGACTTCAGAGTTGATTAGTAGACCCTTTGAGCTTCCTAAATCCACCAAAATATCAGCCAAGTTCTTTGGAACATGTATCCCAAAAGTTTAAGTCAAGACCGACAAGTTGCGAAATGACTAGCTCCCAAAACTTGCTATTTTTGGACATACACCTGCTGGAAAAAATGAACAGTTCTCTCAACCTGGAAGGAATTAGAAACATTCTTTTTGGGCATAGCAAATAGACTTAGCAAGCTTCCTATTCCAAGTTAAAACACTTCAAATGATGGACTGAGCACTGAGAACAAGTTTCATCAAGTTCTGGAACATTCCCACAATTCTCGGGGCTCTGCAGAGATAGACCAGTAAGCAGTAAAATGCAGATATCTCCAAAAGTATAACTCCAATGACCTTGAAAATTTATAGGTAAAAACTAGACAGTGAGAGCTATCCAACGCAATTTAAAACACTGAAAAAGGTTCAGTAAAACTCGAGATATGACCTTCTGAAGTTACTGCTCTGAGTGAGTATAGCAGAGAACAAAACAGAGAGGTAGATGATAATAAATGTATAGATTCACATATGATTACAACCACATTGGCAATGAATCTTTGCACAATGGGAGTAGAATGATAGAGCTATGGAGTAAGCTCTTCAATCTCTACAAAATGACATGAAGTGGTCACGTACAAGGCTTGCTAATCGCCTCTTCCTTCTTGCTCCTTTTATAGCAATTCTTGGAGGGAGTTTTGAATTTGAATTCGAATGGCTCCACCTAAAAGTGATCCCCAAAGTTAGGAGAGATTCCCTCAGCTCAAAAATTCGTGATTTTGGTAGTTGGAGCCACGAATTTGCTTTTACATCATGGATGAGGTAAGCCATCCTTTTACTTTTTTCTTTTTCCATTTACAAGAGATAAAATGTACTCTTTTACAAGAGGTGTTCACATGACTACTCATGTGACTTACAAATGAGGATAATATCAAGCATATCAAGCATGTAGGCTTGGGCAAAATGCACCAACAGCTCCCCCTCAAGCCTAACATGCTTGGCCTCCAAATAAGTCTTCAATTGTCCTTGATTTCCTGCAAACCAATCATCAACTTGAATCTACTTAATTTCGTACCATCAAGAGCTTTCGTCAACATGTCTGCACATTGCATATCTGTAGAGACGTAGGATAGTTGAATATCCTTGCTCATTAGCTTCTCCCTTACATAATGGTAGTGGACTTCAATATGCTTGGTTCTAGCATGGTATACCGGATTAGCTGCTAGATGTAGTGAGCTTGTGTTGTCACCAAAAATGTGAGGTGTTGAAGAATGAAGTCCAAGATCTGTGTACAAAGATTTTAACCACATGATTTCTTGAGTTGCATTAGCCAAACCTCTATATTCAGCTTCAGTAGAAGATAATGCCACGGTTGGTTGCTTCTTCGATGACCAAGAAATGATTTTTGAACCTGCAAATGATATATACCCTGATGTGCTTCTTCTATCATCTTTAGATCCGGCCCAATCTGCATCTGAGTAGACCTTTAGCTCAATATCTGAAGTATATGAATAGAACAAACCTTCATTCATGGTCCCCTTTAGGTACTTGAGGACTCGCTTGGCCGCTTCCATATGTGGTCTTCTCGGCTTATGCATAAACTGACTCAATATGCTAACACTATAGCATATATCCACCCTTGTGAGTGTTGCATAGTTCAAACTTCCAACCAAGCTTTGATAGCTTGTGATGTCTTCAATTGGCTCTCCTTCATAAGCACTAAGCTTATGATTTTGCTCCATAGGTGTACCTGCACACTTGGTATTTTCCATCTTGAACTTGACGAGCATGTCATGGACATACTTCCTTTGTGTGATGTATATACCTGAATCTGTGTAGATCAACTCCAATCCAAGAAAATAAGTGAGTGGTCTGAGGTCACTTATTTTGAACTCCTCCTTCATTTGACTCTTTACCTGTTTGATTCCTTCAAGATCATTGCCTGTGATAATAATATCATCAACATACACACATAAATAGATCACTTTAGATCCATTCCTCTTTATGAACAAAGAGGTATCCGCCTTGCTAGCTTTGAATCCTTGGTCCTGCAAATAAGTAACCAATCTAAAATTCCAAGCTCTTGGAGCTTGCTTCAATCCATACAAAGCTTTCTTTAGTTTGCATACATAGTTAGGATGATGTGCATCCTCATATCCAGGAGGTTGTGCCATATACACTTCCTCAGAAATCCATCCATTCAAGAAAGCATTCTTTACATCAAGTTGATAAAGATTCCAATTTCTAGATGCAGCAAGACTTATGAGAACTCTAATTGTAGGCATTTTTGCAACAGGAGAGAAAGTCTCCTCATAATCAATACCATGGGTTTGAGCAAACCCTTTAGCAACTAACCTTGCTTTGTGTCTATTTATACTTCCATCTGGATTCCTCTTGATTTTGTATATCCATCGAGATCCGATTATCTTCATAGATGGCTTGTTAAGTACAAGCTCCCAAGTGTCATTCTCCTTCAAGGCTTCCATTTCTTCATCCATTGCATCTCTCCAAGCTTTCTTGCTTTGTGCTTCTTCGAATGTGGTAGGTTCTTCATTGGTTGAATCCTTTGCAATGTAGATTGAGTGCTTTGTCACCAAAGAAGTATCGTAACCAAACCTCTCTGGTTTCTTCTTCTCCCTCAAAGACCTTCTAAGTGGTTGATGTGAGCTCTCGGGTCCATATGTAGCATCCTGCATCTTTGCTTTACCTTTGTTCTTCCATAGCTTTAGTCTTTCCAAGTCTTCTAGGTCAATCTCCGAATCACTTTCTTCAATCTGCTTTGGCTCCTTTGGTTGAAGTGATGGAAAATCTTCATCCAAGTCATATGGCAGCTTCACTTTCCTGTCATCATCAAACCATGATTTGTTTTCATCAAAAATTACATCTCTACTCACAGAAAATCCTTTATTGGTTGGATTGTACAATCTATATCCTTTTTGGTTTTGATCATAACCAATGAATACACACTTCTCTGCCTTGGGATCCAATTTCCCTCTTACTTGAGAAGGAATGTGAGCATAGGCTAAGCATCCAAAGATTTTACAATGCTCTAGACTAGGTCTTCTTCCATTCCACACTTCATATGGAGTGGTTCCATCTAGTGACTTAGATGGAAGTCTATTTATGAGATATGTGGCTGTCGACACAGCCTCTGCCCATAGGTAGTTCGGCAATCCCTTTTCGTTGAGCATGGACCTTGCAGCTTCGACGATAGCTCTATTCCTCCTCTCTGCTACACCATTGAGTTCGGGTGTATACCTTGTAGTGACTTCCCTTTTAATGCCTCTTTCATGCGAGAAGGCATCAAATTCAGAAGAGAAGTATTCTCCTCCACCATCTGATCTGAGTCTTTTCAAAGTCCTACCTGTTTGATTTTCAACAAGAGCAATATACTTCTTAAAGCAATTAAACACTTCATCCTTGTGCTTCATGAAAAACAGAATGGTCCACCTGCTACAATTATCTATGAAAGACACATAATATCTTGAGCCTGATATAGATGGCTCCTTACTTGGACCCCACACATCCGTGTGCACTAGATCCAAAGGATTTTGATACATATATCCTTTCTTATTGAAAGGTTGTCTATGAGCCTTGCCGAGTTGACAAGCTTCACACTTATAAATCATGTGTTGCCTTGTGATATTAGGCAAACCAAGTACACTTTGGTCCCTGCGAATCTGTTTGAGTGTCCTCTCACCAATGTGAGCAAGCCTTTTGTGCCATATCTCCAACTCTGTTAGAGTTTGAGATCCATAGCTAAACAAAGCTATGTTCTTTGTATCTTCCACTTCAAAAGTGAAAAGCCTTCCTGTCTTTTCTCCTTTGGCAATCCTTCGAAAGCCTTGCCTTGGGTCTTCAACATATGCTCCAAATCGATTGAATCTAACCTGCAATCCTTTTTCAACAATCTGTCCAACACTTATTAAATTTTTGGTAATTGTAGGGACATACAAGACTTTGCTTAAGAGGTTCATATTCCCATCTGATGTCTTCACATTACCTATCTTCTCCACTGAGTGCTTTGTGTCATCTCCTGTCTGCACTTCATGCTTGTTATGAGGATCTTCCAAATCAGAAAGTAAAGCCACATTTCCTGCTACATGGTTCGAGCATCCCGAATCAATGTAAAATATGTGATCATCATCCTTACCCTTCTTCGTTGATAGATTCATAATCAATAATGAATCTTCTTGACTTTGGTCCTCTGCATAGTTATTGTAATCTCTTCTTCCTCTATGGCCACTTTGATAGTTGTTGTTGTTGTTGTAATTGTTGTTGTAGTAGTTGTTGTTGTAGCCTCCATTGTACCTGCCTCTATTTGATCCATAGCCACCTCTATTGAATCCTCTTCCTCTTGAGTTCCTCGGGTTCCTGAAACATTCTTCAGTAGTATGGTTAGATAAGCCACATATGTTGCAAGGTTGAGATGATTGGAATCTCCCCCTGCCTTGCTTTCCACTTCTGCCTCTTCCTCTAGCTCGTCCTCTACCTGCAAAGTTTGCTTGGAAAGAGCTTCCTTCATCTTCATTCTTTCTATTCTTTGACTTGTCCTTGACCTTAGCTTTATCAGAATATAAGGCAGAAGTTTGATTACCTCTTGAGGACTCACCACCTTTGCTAATCTTTGCTTCATGAGTGAAGAGTTGGCCCATGAGTGTGTTGAGGTCGGGTACATGCATATCCATGTATAAATCCATGGCTGTTGTGAATGACTCCCACTTCTCGTCTGCTTTGATTCCATTCATGATTTGTCTTATGATTTGCTCCTCTTCAATTACCTCTCCAATGCTTCCAAGTTGGTCGGAAATCTCCTTCATCTTTGTGACATAATCAGTCACATTTTGCTTCGGGCTTTTCTTCATTGTTGTGAACTCCATCCACAATTGGTTCTTCCTTGCTCGAGTGTTGGAAGAGAAGAAAGAAGCAAGTGCATTCCAGGTTTCTCTTGATGTCTTGCATCCCTTGACATGAGGTAAAAGAAAATCAGAGATTGAGTTTAGAATATAGGACCTTGCAAGTGCATCCTTCGAACACCAATTCGAAAGTCCTTCCACTTCTTCATGTGATGGTTGCCCTTTGTTCCTCATGGTTGGCATTGCTTCATCTCCGGATATGAATCCATATAGATTCCTCCCTTGAAGGTAAGCCTCCATCCTTAGAGACCATGCCGGATAGTTGTTTCAGTCCAATTTGTCAATTGTTGATGGAAATCCATCTCCCATGTTGCTTGACTATGCTCTGATACCACTGTGAAGAGAGATGGTGGATGCAATCCAAAGATGAGTAGGTGCCGCTACAACCAGCTTCACACCAGCCAACTGAGACTTCAGAGTTGATTAGTAGACCCTTTGAGCTTCCTAAATCCACCAAAATATCAGCCAAGTACTTTGGAACATGTATCCCAAAAGTTTAAGTCAAGACCGACAAGTTGCGAAATGACTAGCTCCCAAAACTTGCTATTTTTGGACATACACCTGCTTGAAAAAATGAACAGTTCTCTCAACCTGGAAGGAATTAGAAAAATTCCTTTTGGGCATAGCAAATAGACTTAGCAAGCTTCCTATTCCAAGTTAAAACACTTCAAATGATGGACTGAGCACTGAGAACAAGTTTCATCAAGTTCTGGAACATTCCCACAATTCTCGGGGCTCTGCAGAGATAGACCAGTAAGCAGTAAAATGCAGATATCTCCAAAAGTATAAATCCAATGACCTTGAAAATTTATAGCTAGAAACTAGACAGTGAGAGCTATCCAACGCACTTTACAACACTGAAAAAGGTTCAGTAAAACTCGAGATATGACCTTCTGAAGTTACTGCTCTGAGTGAGTATAGCAGAGAACAAAACAGAGAGGTAGATGATAATAAATGTATAGATTCACATATGATTACAACCACATTGGCAATGAATCTTTGCACAATGGGAGTAGAATGATAGAGCTATGGAGTAAGCTCTTCAATCTCTACAAAATGACATGAAGTGGTCACGTACAAGGCTTGCTAATCGCCTCTTCCTTCTTGCTCCTTTTATAGCAATTCTTGGAGGGAGTTTTGAATTTGAATTCGAATGGCTCCACCTAAAAGTGATCCCCAAAGTTAGGAGAGATTCCCTCAGCTCAAAAATTCGTGATTTTGGTAGTTGGAGCCACGAATTTGCTTTTACATCATGGATGAGGTAAGCCATCCTTTTACTTTTTTCTTTTTCCATTTACAAGAGATAAAATGTACTCTTTTACAAGAGGTGTTCACATGACTACTCATGTGACTTACAAATGAGGATAATATCAAGCATATCAAGCATGTAGGCTTGGGCAAAATGCACCAACAGGTTAGGGCCTATGATGGTGACATAAGTGAAAAGGCCCACTATTGATCTACATAAGAGTGGATCCTGAACTTCCATTGAGGTCGATTTCACATTTACTTCCATTAGTTGCTCAATGATTTGCATCTTGTGAGTCCATACGTCTTCAATACATCCAATATTTACTTTCTCTGCATAAGATAGATACCATTATCCTTATATCTAACTTCAATACCTAGGGAATATCTTAGATCTCCAAAGTTTGAGATCTTGAGCTCCTTCCCAAGCCTCTCTTTGATGTCCTTGATGCTTTCTCCATGACCACTTGTAATAATAAAGTCATCTACCTACACACATAAGTACACATATGCTTCACCTTCCCTTTTGTAGGATACTAATGGATCTTCTTTGATTTGTTTGTATTCACGATTGATCAAGAAGTAGCCTACAATCCTTTGATTCCATGCTCTTGGGGCTTGCTTGAGAATATATAGTACCTTCTTAAAGCCTGCAAACATAATCATATTTGTTTTTATCTTCAAACCCTGATGGTTGGTCCATGCATACTACCTCCTCTAGCTCTCCATTTAGAAAAGAATTTTTCACATCAAGTTGATACATCTGCCAATATTTGTTGGCCTCAATTGAAATAATTTTTTTTATGGTAGTCATCTTAGCCACAAGGATAAAGGTTTCTTTAGTCATCTTATCCTCATCGCTACAAAATACATGTAAGTGTCTATGGAAAGAATTTTATTTACACATTGTCTTATATCATAGCATATGTAAATACATACATACATACATACATACATACATACATATGTGGATGATTGGGAATTTGGTTATCTTTTGGGTAAAGCCTATTTCAACAGCATTGACTATATGTAATATATAGTCTATATATATTTAATATATATGTATCAAAAATCCTATATGTAATTTTTTACCAAATATATAAAATTTAGGCATAGGTATTTTTTTGCCCATTACATGCAAAAACTTGCGCATGAATGATCATATGTGCATAGTAGTAACAATCAATTGCGGCCACTATGTTGATGAAGCAACAAATTGCAATTAAGAAGATGGAACAATCTATTATAGTTTCGAGAAAGTATTAACAACGTAAAGAGTTTTACATAAAAATGTGATATCGAGAAAGACTTTGAGAACTACCCATGAATAATTATAGGGTAAAAGTGGTTATTATCTAATCAGACCTTTGGCATTGTCTATCTTCATTGGCATTTCTAGAATACTCTTTACTCATCATGGGAAGGCAAATCATCAAAAAATTTAGAGGATCTTGAATCAAATGAAGATGAAAAGTATTTTCTAGTGTCCCTTTCATATGTTTTTGTTCTTATGCATTTAGATTTTACTATGTGCATTTACGCTATCTACTAGGATCAATTTTTTCATAAGATCAATTTGAGACATGATGTTTCATCTACATGTGAGGACAGAATCTCTGAATCCATTAGAAGCTTATATTCAAGGATGCTTACTCTTGAAGATAATGACAACCAAATTTTTTGGACCTACATGTATTGTGTTGTATAATTCATGGGTGCCTAAGGCGAAATATATACATTCTAAATGTGAGAATATGATGTATATTAGCCTTGTTTTTAGCCCTTGATTTACCCTTGGCACATGCTTGAACCCTCAAGTTGAGCCCTTGGTTTCAGCCCTTTGGATATTTATCATATGTGCTCTCCATGGAATTTAGAAAAGTCTATCCTTTATGCTCTTCAAGAGATGCATTCTTTTCAATAGGATGCATTGACAACTTTAGATTGTGTAGTACATGTGGAAAAGTTGAGATTAAAAACTTTAGGGAGTTTTTTTTAATTAAACTGATAGAATGATCTATAAAATCATCATTGTTTGAATTTTTTAAGGATGAGAACAAGTGAATAAAGAATGTTCTTTCTAGGATATGATGCCCAAAGAGTGATATCTTTTCTTGCAAGAAATTGGAACTAAAATAATAGGAAAGTTGAATCATTTAACTCCTTTCAATAAATAGTAAATTTGGAAAGAGGGTTCCTTGACTAAGGAAAGGTACCTTGATGGCTTGATAAGTATTGTGTTGAAAATGAAGCTCGAACAATAGGAGTGTATGAAGCCCTTGAATGGATGACACTTGGAGCATTATAAAGCAAGGAACAAAGCACAAATATTCATGCCTCAAATTTGAATTTGAATCCACGCATATTACTCAAATCAATCACCTATCTTACTTATGTGTGATAAACCCTTCATTCTAGGAAAAGAGATCCCTATCATTTAGGGAATCTGGATCCATTTCTTGTCATCTTTGGTTTATTAGAAGACTATTATGGTCTCCTAAATTTGGCGTGAAGTGCAAGTCTAAACTCTGCATATTTTGTGAGAAATCAATTCCAGAATGAATAGTGGTCTTTGCGTGCATGGCTAGTGAATGAAATAAGAAGTCTATCTTGTTTCCATTCGTTCTCTAAGTAGAAAAAAGTATTTAAATCGGGGAGAGCCTATGTTTTCTATATTTGGTGGATCATGCACTTCCTTAGGAATGATAAAACCTCTTTTGAAGCAGATTTGTTGCATCAAGAAAAAAGAGGTCCAAAATTAGAGAATGGCCTTGTGATTGAGAGTGGGAGTGAGAGTGACAGTGTGATTGAGAGTGTGAGTGTGAATGAGATTGTAAGAGCTCGTGGGTGTTTGGGAGGTTGAGGCTTCATCAAGAAGCTATTTGCCAAAACTATTGTATTGATTGATTCAAACCTATAATAATAGAACTTCTCTTTCTCTGAGTCATATCTTGTCTACTCTTCTATGTCATATTTTCTCTTTTCTTTTGCAAGTTCTATCTATCTAGTATCTCTTTATCTACCACTATTCTTGAGTATTAGAAACTTATGATTGAGGATAGCTTTTGATTCAGGAAATATTACAAGTAGTATCAGAGCATAATCAATCCTTGAGAAGGATGGGAATGATCGACACAAAAGATCTATGACCAAGAGGAACTTATTCAAAATTTTCTTTGAGAATTACACAAAGAACAAAATGAAAAGCAACCAAAAGGTGAAACAAATTTGTTTGTGGAGCTTAAATGAAGTCGATGAAGACTCAGGAAGATCTAGTGTGCCAAAAGGAAGACATAAATGCAATTATGAAGATATGGAGGCAGGTGATTTTGCCCTCAACGAAGTCTTTAAGAAGGAAAATTTGAATGATTTTGATTGTGAGAAGAAGAGCAGTGAAGATCTTGAGGCATGAATTGAGGAGCTAGAGGATTTCTCTGACCTCTGACATTTTACTAAGGAATGCTAGGCAAAGATTGGGATCCTACACCTATGTGGCATCACAAAGTTATAATGGAAGTCATATATGTAGACCCGAATGCATTCTGGTCTACTTGTATGGAAGGAATTTAGAGAGAGGGTGGAAAAACATTAGTGTTATCCACACTACCATATAGAGATGAAGATGCAGTTCTACAAATTTCAACAACATGGCACTGACAAGCATACCTTGTCTATTGATGAGTACAAAGAAAAGTTCCTACATCCTCAGAAATATGCATTGGAGGTTAGTGGTGATTCTTTGAAGAGCAAGTTTATTGAAGGGCTTCATGAGGAGCTTTGCTATTAAGTGAAGGCATCTTGATGTGTTGATTTTTTGGATTCTTTTGCAATGGTCAAGAATTTTGAGAACATAGAGAAGTTAAATTTCGAGAAGGTGAATAGAACTAGATTCATTGCAATGCAACATAGGCCACAGAGACCTACCCCAATAAACATGAACAATTCAAAGAAGACTTCATCTTCTAAGAATCCTCCTCATGTGGATAATTAAAGTAGGCATCAACCCATTTACTGGCAGCAAGACCGTGATTTTATTAAGTGGGCAAAAAGACTTCATTTGTGTTTCGATTGTGGCGATCAATGGTATCGAACATATGAATGCTTGAACAAGTCAATATTTTGACCTGCATAATCAAAGGTGATAAATATCATTGAGGAAGTTGCAAGAATTGAGAACTCAGATGATGGAGATAAGTGCCCTAACTCTACTTTATGTTGCATGGTGGATAGTTCTTTCCGAAGGGCTTCTATAATTATACTTTGGGGTATGATTTCTATGCATAGAATAAGATTTTTGATCGATTTAGGTAGTATGCATTCTTTTCTATCTTTCAAATTCGTACAAAACTTAGGGGTACCCCAAAATATGTAGATAAGAAGACCTATGGAGATGGCCAATGGATGAATACACTATATGGAAGGGTACATTGAAAACCCTGCATTTACTTTTTCTGCTAGATGCTTTTCTATGAGTTTCCATGTTATTGAAATGAAAGAGAGTGATGCAATTACATGCATAGACTGGTTAGTTCAAAACTATGCAACAATTGATTACCAACAAAGAACAATCACTTTAAGGCTAGACAATGAATCTATCCACATTCTAGGTGATGTGCATTATCCTAAGCCTATTCTAATTTCTATTATGAAGATAATTAGACGTATATGTGATGGGTGTAGAGCATTTCTAGTGCATGTCAACAATCTACATGAGGAAGATAATGATGAAAATCTTCTAAAATATGTAGAAAATCTTTTGAAAGAATATGCAAATGTATTTCTAGAAGACTTACCTTCTATACCTCCACCTGGCAAATTGAACATGCCATTGACCTGTGCCTAGGGAGAAAAACATAGTCTAGAGTATCCTATAGATTTAAATTAGATGAATTAAAGGATCTTAGGATTCAATTAGATGATCTTTTGAAGAAAGGCTTGATAAGACCAAGTGTTTGACCTTGGGAAACACTTGTCTTATTTCAAAAGAAGAAAGACGGTTCTTATTGATTATGTATTGACTATAGGGGTTTATTAAAAGAAAAATTAAAAATAAGTACCCACTCTCTCACATAGATGACTTATTAGTTCAATTATGTGGAGTGACTCTATTCACTAAGATTGACTTAAGATCATGCATTCACCAAATTATGATCAAAACTCAAGATATACCCAAGATAAATTTTCGAACACATTATGGCCACTATAAGTTTACGGTTTTACCTTTTGATCAAAAAGCACTCCTGTCACATGCATGTGCTTAATCAATAATATTATTCATGGTTATCTAGATCTTGATGATATATTTTGTTGGGAAAAATGGATGGACACTCCAAGAAATGACTTGGTACTGCTAATCCCTGCTTTGTACCAACCCTCTTTCACTTCAGTGTTGAATTGTAGGCCCATTTAGCTTTCCAATGACACTAATTAAGTGCCCATGTACTTTGGAGATAATCATTGTAATGATTGATTCAAAACAGATAACTTCAACATTCACAAACCATCAAAAACTTTCTATTTTGGTTCACACACCTTCTGCTTGTCAAGATCAAAGCTCCTAGTATAGTAGGAATTAGAAAAATTCCCTCTATAGATATCAAATTATCTTAAAGAGCTAATGATTCCAAGTGGAATTACTTAAAATGATTAGCTATCCACAGAGCAATCAATTTATCGAGTGTAGCATTAACCCCGATTTTTTAGGACCTCTGCACAGAATGATCAGTGACCACTTCGAGGCGCTTTTCTCCCAATCCACTAAATGGAATGCCTTCAAACTTTTCAGCAGGTAGTAGACTTAGAGCTGATTCCAAGGAGCTATAGAACATTGAAAATGGTGTAGTAGTGGCTCAGATATGTGCAAGACACGAACACTATTTTGTGTGGCAATGATAGAGAGACCAATAGAGATGATTAATGAGCTATTGTATTATATGCCAATGTTTTACATGATCATTGGCATGCTGAACAATGCCGAATGATAGTGAGAACTGTAGGCTATAGTGTTAGCCACACACTCTCTACAATGTGATCAAATAAGGTACTAGAATGGAGAGGATATCCTACAAGTTTATACAAGAGGTTTTATAGATGCTTTCTCCAAGTTTGAATTTTGAATTCAAATTTGGCTCTCACTAAAAGTGATCCCTTAATCTAGAAGATATTCCCTCAATCATAACTCATAATCCTAGTTCTTTCAAAGTCCAGGAGTTTGTAGGCTTTACAAGATTCTTTTATTGCAAGTGAATTTTACAAAAGGATAAATGATAACAATCCATAGGCAAAGGGTCATGTGGATTTGCAAGAAGTACACATAGCTTCTTCCAATGTCTATCCAAGTGTCAAGGCTTGGCATTTGCACCAACAGCTCCCCCTCACGCCAAACATCTTGTCTTGATCTTCTTCATTAATCCTCTTGAATTTCCTGCAATCCAATCATAGCTTTAAACCTACAAAGTTTAGTACCATCAAGTGCTTTGGTCAATAAGTTTGCACATTGCATATTAGTTGATACATATGCCAACTGAATTTCCTTGCTCAATAGCTTCTCTCTCACATAAGGATAGTGGACCTCTATATGCTTGGTCCTAGCATGATAGATAGGACTTTCTGCAAGATGTAAAGAACTTGTATTATCTCCAAAAATCATTGGAGAGTTAGCATGTAATCCCAAGTTTACATATAGCAATCTGATCCATATGGCCTCTTGAGTAGCATTGGCCAATACTCTATATTCTACCTCTGTTAAAGATAGAGCAACAGTAGGTTGCTTCTTGGAAGACCATGAAATGGGCTTATCACTTACAAAAGAGAGATAACCTGAGGTGCTCCTCCTCTCATCCTTACAACCTGCCCAATCTGCATGTGAGTATATCTTGATGTCCAAATCTAAAGTATAAGGAAAGTATGAACCTTGATTTTGAGTGCCCTTAAGGTACTTCAAAATCCTCTTGACAGATTCCAAGTGAGGTTCTCTAGGTTTGTGCATATATTGGCTTAAGACACTTACTCCATAAGCAATATCAATCCTTGTCAATGTAGCATAGTTTAGGCCTCCAATTATGCTTTGGTATCCTACAACATTTTCAAGCACATCACCTTCATGAGCACTTAATTTTTGGTTTACCTCCATAGGAGTGCTTGCTATCTTGGCATCCTCCAAGTGAAACTTCTTCAACATATCATGCACATACTTTCATTGAGTGATATAGATTCCATAATTAGCATAGACTAGCTCAAGTCCAAGAAAATAATTTAGTGACCTTAGATCACTGATTTTGAACTCTTGCATCATTTGATTCTTAATCTGCTTGATGCCATTAGCATTATTACGTATATGTATGATATCATCAACATACACACATAGCTATATCACCTCTGAATTACTTCTCTTGACAAACAGAGAAGTATCTACTTTGCTCATGATGAATCCTTGATCTTGAAGGTATGTAGTCAACCTATGATTCCATGCCCTAGGTGCCTACTTTAATCCATAAAGATCTTTGTTCAATTTACACACATAATTTGCCTTGTTTGGGTCTTCATAGCCAGGAGGTTGAGACATGCACACCTTCTCTGAAATCCAATCATTAAGAAAAGCATTTTTTACATCCAATTGGTACATATTCCAATTCCTTGATGCACCCACACTTACCAATACCGTAATGGTTGGCATTTTGTTCACACGTGAGAAAGTCTCTTCATAATCATCTCCCTTGGTTTGTGCAAAACCTTTAGCCACAAGTCTAGCTTTGTACTTGCTTATTGATCCATCTGAATTTCTCTTGATTTTATAGATCCATCTAGAACTGATTACCTTCATAGACTCCTTCTTTGGCACTAGCTCCTAAGTATCATTCTCCTTGAGTGGTTCAATTTCTTCATCCATAGCTTCCTTCCATTCTACCTTGGTCTTTGCCTCTTCATATGATGATGGCTCTTCAAGTGATAAGTCTTTGGAAAGGTAAATAGAATGCTTAGTAACTAATGAAGTGTCATACCCATATGTGATTCGCTTCTTGCTCTCCGTTTGTGATCTTTTGATTGCTTGGTTGGATGATTCATGTATGTCCTTCAACTTCTTCATCTTGACTTTGCCTTTGGATTTCCATGCCTTGAATTCTTCTAAGTTGATGATGTCCTCATTATCTGATTTGATGTCTTCAATCTTGTTTGACTCCTCCTTTGTGAGGCTTGGAAACTCCTCTTCCAAGTCATAAGGCAACTTCATTTTCTTGTATTCACTTTCAAACCAAGAATCATTCTCGTCAAAGAGAACATCTCTACTGACCATGAATCCCTTGGATGGTAGGCCGGCTGCATCTGAATCCAAAAAATTATGAAAACATGAACCTCGTTATCCTACTCATGATCTAGAAATGCTTGTGGATTACAACCAGATTCTCTTTCAAGGAAATTCAAACACTGTTCCTGCATTTATGAAAAATTATATCCTACATGACCAAAGAGAACACTACAATTGGAGAGACCAAGTATTTTAGTTGTGAAATATATTTAACTTGTGTTGTTTGTAATTATATGCTTCTTTCATTCTTTGAGCATAAACCTTCTTTTACAAAACATGGCCTTCTTACTACAGGGGATATGAAAAGAAGTAGAAATTGCATAAACAGGCTCTCACTTTATTGTTTAAAGTGGATGTTGGTTTCATAGAGAATTGCACTGAATATTTCTTCAAGGAGTTGTTTGATCTATCCTGCTGTAGATTGCTCCCAAATTCAATGAGTAAAAACAAGCAAGAGGTAGTGCAATATCAGAAGAATGACATCCACAAAACATATTTATTCTTTTCATACACAGTGGCAAGAGATACGCATCTTTAACAAATCTAACATGTATGCATTCCACAAGGTAGGCTAATGACTCGTAAGAAGTAAAAGAGACATGAAAACGTTCAGAAAAAAAGTTGTACAAGCTCAAATGATGAAGTTATCAATTAAAATGCTATTATATATTGCATACCAGCACTAATGTTTCTATGTAATGCATGAGTAGTTTCAATGCAGACATGCAACTTATTGATTTTTCTAGATATATTTACCTAATGCATGTGTATTTTAAATGCACTCATCCACGTTGCAGGAATATCTTGGGCTATTACATCATCCTCAACCATTAAAACCTGTCTTTTGACTATTTCAAGAAGTTATGAGAGTAATGAGGATCAATACAAGGGTTATGAAATTCGGGATAAATTTGACATCCATGATGTTTTTGAAATGGATCATTATGCTCAAACTGACTATCTATATACATAATTATGACAATAAAAGGAGATGAGTAAGGTTCAAACATGTTACAATGCACTTTGACCTTACAAGTGATAAGGGGAATCAAATAGCTTTATTTTGTTTGGTTCGCTTGTGACCATGAAGTCTTTGTGCTCATCTTATTGGTTGTAGGTGCTAGAATTGGGCATATAGATAATATACTTTGGGGTTTTGGCATGTTCTAGAAGCAAAGGCAATGTCGGATTTCAATCAGTTCTTGATTTGATTTAAAAGAGAAAAGTCAAATTTTAGTCTCAAAATTCATAAAAAAATGATAAATTTGTGGGGTGAAAAAAAAATTCATATATTGATTTGAAAATTCATGAGAATGCAATAAGTAATAAGAGTTAATGAAAGTTTAAGAGAAATGTTCGAGCATATGAAACAAGTCAAAAAATTCAAATAGTGATGATCTCTGTGCTTAATATACGTTTACACTTTTCATTAATTCATCTAGTTATTTGTGTCCATTTGTATGTTCTACCCTCTCTAGGCATGAAAATAGGTTGTAGAGATGATCACTTGGGATTATGGCATATTTCAGATGTATTAATAATATCAAAAGTTCCATCGCAATTCGAAAATTTACAAAAAACAGGGAAATGTGTAAATAAAAAAAATTAAAATAAAACATTTGAGAAAAGGTAAGAAAACTTGATACCATCGAGTTCATGTCATCAAACTCCGAACTTAAGTGTATGTATATGCATGATTGATCATGTGATCATTTTCTACTATAGTGAACTCTTCTCCATTTCATCATCTTCATGTGTCAAAATCAAGCATATGGATTAGTAGTGATTTTGATATTTTGTACCTTTGGGACAACACTACTATTGTCAAAAGTTCAAAAATCCACTAGAGGGTTAATTAAAATTAATTATTATGAGGTTTCTTTTTTATTGGTCTTGTTTCATGTATTGGAAGATTATGTTAAGACACGCAAGGATGTATCATGGTCTTGGTCATCTCATCGAAGTTGTTGGTGTATTAGAGTTTTCACTAAATAATTCTTCAGATCAAGTTATGCATGATAGAATGAAGGAAAAATGAGAGTTTCATCATAATAAACCAAAGTATCAAGTTACATAAAAGGACTATTGATCTAGAAAATTAAATTATTGGATGAATTATGATTAATGTTTCAATTACTTAAGATTATAAGAAAAGTATTAGTATGATACACAATGATAACAAACCCCCAAATGATAAGGGTAAGAATGGAAGATAGGACAATAGTAGGTTGCTTCTTTGCCATCCATGAGATGATCTTTCCTAGAATCACTGCATATCCACTTGTACTCCTCCTATCTTCTTTGATCCAGCCAAATCAACATTTGTGTATGCTTTCACTTGCAAATCATCTTCAAAAGGATAGAAGAAAACCTTCATTCAAAGTACCCTTGGGATATCTAAGTACTCTTTTCGATGCAAGTAAATGAGGAACCCTAGCTGTGTGCATGAAAGCACACCAACTCTACATGGTAGGTTAGGCCCTATGATGGTGACATAATTGAAAAGGCCCACTATTGATCTACATAAGAGTGGATCCTGAACTTCAATTGAGGTCGATTTCACATTTACTTCCATTAGTTGCTCAATGATTTGCATCTTGTGAGTCCATACGTCTTCAATACATCCAATATTTACTTTCTCTGCATAAGATAGATACCATTATCCTTATATCTAGCTTCAATACCTAGGGAATATCTTAGATCTCCAAAGTCTGAGATCTTGAGCTCCTTCCCAAGCCTCTCTTTGATGTCCTTCATGCTTTCTCCATGACCACTTGTAATAATAAAGTGATCTACCTACACACATAAGTACACATATGCTTCACCTTCCCTTTTGTAGGATACTAATGGATCTTCTTTGATTTGTTTGTATCCACGATTGATCAAGTAGCCTACAATCCTTTGATTCCATGCCCTTGGGGCTTGCTTGAGAATATATAGTACCTTCTTAAAGCCTGCAAACATAATCATATTTGTTTTTGTCTTCAAACTCTGATGGTTGGTCCATGCATACTACCTCCTCTAGGTCTCCATTTAGAAAAGCATTTTTCACATCAAGTTGATACATCTGCCAAGATTTGTTGGCCTCAATTGAAATAATTTTTTTTATGGTAGTCATCTTAGCCACAAGGCTAAAGGTTTCTTTAGTCATCTTATCCTCATTGCTACAAAATACATGTAAGTGTCTATGGAAAGAACTTTATTTACACATTGTCTTATATCATAGCATATGTAAATACATACATACATACATACATACATATGTGGATGATTGGGAATTTGGTTATCTTTTGGGTAAAGCCTATTTCAACAGCATTGACTATATGTAATATATAGTCTATATATGTTTAATATATATGTATCAAGAATCCTATATGTAATTTTTTACCAAATATATAAAATTTAGGCATAGGTATTTCTTTGCCCATTACATGCAAAAACTTGCGCATGAATGATCATATGTGCATATTAGTAACAATCAATTGCGACCACTATGTCGATGAAGCAACAAATTGCAATTAAGAAGATGGAACAATCTATTAAAGTTTCGAGAAATTAATAACAGCGTAAAGATTTTTACATAAAAATGTGATATCGAGAAAGACTTTGAGAACTACCCATGAATAATTATAGGGTAAAAGTGGTTATTATCTAATCAAACCTTTGGCATTGTCTATCTTCATTGGCATTTCTAGAATACTCTTTACTCATCATGGGAAGGCAAATCATCAAAAAATTTAGAGGATCTTGAATCAAATGAAGATGAAAAGTATTTTCTAGTGTCCCTTTCATGTGTTTTTGTTCTTATGCATTTAGATTTTACTATGCGCATTTACGCTATCTACTAGGATCAATTTTTTCATAAGATCAATTTGAGACATGATGTTTCATCTACATGCGAGGACAGAATCTGTGAATCCATTAGAAGCTTATATTCAAGGATGCTTACTCTTGAAGATAATGACAACCAAATTTTCTGGACCTACATGTATTGTGTTGTATAATTCATGGGTGCCTAAGGCGAAATATATACATTCTAAATGTTAGAATATGATGTATATTAGCCTTGTTTTTAGCCCTTGATTTACCCTTGGCACATGCTTGAACCCTCAAGTTGAGCCCTTGGTTTCAGCCCTTTTGGATATTTATCATATGTGCTCTCCATGGAATTTAGAAAAGACTATCCTTTATGCTCTTCAAGAGATGCATTCTTTTCAATAGGATGCATTGCCAACTTTAGATTGTGTAGTACATGTGGAAAAGTTGACATTAAAAACTTTAGGGAGTTTTTTTTTATTAAACTGATAGAATGAGCTATAAAATCATCATTGTTTGAATTTTTTAAGGATGAGAACAAGTGAATAAAAAATGTTCTTTCTAGGATATGATGCCCAAAGAGTGATATCTTTTTCTTGCAAGAAATTGGAACTCAAATCATAGGAAAGTTGAATCATTTAACTCCTTTCAAACACACATATACATATAATACATACATACATGTAGATACACATGCATACAAAAATATACATATTTTAGATTTAACTCTTTAAGATTAGAGTTTTAGGGTTATAACACCTACATAAGATATATGCACACATACACATGCACATGTAATACATATATACATGTGTATACACATGTATACAGAAATATACATATTTTAGGTCTATATATTTAAGATTAGGGTTTTAGGGTTTAGTATTTCATATTTAAGTCTAAGTCTTTCTGATTAGGATTTTAGGATTTTAATACATAGATTACATATATACACAAACACAAATATACATATAATACATACATACATGTAGATACACATGCATACAAAAATATACATAGAATTTTAAGATTAGGGTTTTAATTAAATATATATAATTAAATATATAAAAATAGGATTACGTAAGGAAAAAAATCTGAATATATAAATAAATATATATATAAAATAAGATAATTATATAAATAAATAAATATAAAAAGAATTAGTGTTTTAAATAATTTAATTAGATATTTATAATTAAATATATAAAATTAAATATATAAAAATAGGATTACGTAAGGAAAAAAAATCTGAATATATAAATAAATATATGTATAAAATAAGATAATTATATACATAAATAAATATAAAAAGAACTAGTGTTTTAAATAAACTAATTAAATATTTATAATTAAATATATAAAAATAGGATTACGTAAGAAAAAAATCTGAATATATAAATAAATATATATATAAAATCAGATATTATATACATATATAAATATAAAAAGAACTAGTGTTTTAAATTATTTAATTAAATATATATAATTAAATATAATTAAGTAAAGAAAAAATCTGAATATATAAATACACAAACACACATACTTATATACCTATCTATATTCACATATATATACATATACACATATATATACACATGCATACATATATATACATGTTTTAGTTCTAGGTCATTTGGATTAGGGTTTTAGGGTTTTAACACGTACATAACATATATACACACATACACATAGACATATAATACATATATACATGTATATACACATGTGTATAGAAACATACATAATTTAGATCCAGATCTTTAAAATTAGGGTTTTAGGGTTTAGGCATACATATAACTTAATTAAGAGAAAAAAAATCTGAATAAATAAATATGTATATATATAAAATAGGATCAATCAAGAAAAAATCCGAATATATACATAAAGTAGGATAGCTATATAGATTAGGATTTTAAAAATAGGATTTTAAGTTTTTTTAGGTATTTAAGTAATTAGGTCTTTAAGAGTTAGATTTTTAGGTTTAATAAATAAAGAAATGTTCTAAAATGTTCTAAAATGTCCATATTGTAGTAGATGGCTTCTTTGGATCCTGAAGAGAGAATGGCATGTCCTTGCACACAGTGCAAGTATCAAATTTATCGGAAACAACGGATTTGTACTGCACATGTTAGAGAGTATGAATCCTTTGATAGGAGTCGACTGGAAAACCTACACTATCATTCGCATGGTCCCCCAAGTGAGCCGATGGATCCAAACGACATTGCACCGGTAACATCTCGTGGACTTTTAAAAGAGAGCAAAAACGCACTTAGACGTAGAAGCAAGCACTAATAATATTACAAAGTGGCTATTTGTTTTACAAGTCGCTCCACGTAGTAGACAAATTTTTGAAAACGCAGATGTAGAAGAAAGTCCATCTCTAGTGGACTCAAAGATTCATTCGACAGTTGAGGAGGAAGAGATCATTGTTTCAGAAGAAGAGGTCATTGAAGAAGAGGTCATTGTTCAAGAAGACGAAGCAATGGACAATGATCAGGAGGAAACCATTATAGCAAGCGATTTAGAAGCCATCAATTTAGAGATAGATATTCTTGGTGCATCGGATCTTCAAGAGGATGCTAGAATAGAGGACTTTTGAATAAAACACTTGTACGTACTAATTTTTGGTTTTTTTTTGTTTATTCCCTATATTATTTTTCTTATCGCATGCTAATTATTTGAGTTCTTTTATTACAGAGCACGATGCGACACAATCCTCTCGTCACTCCAGAGTCCATGACAGAGGAGCAGTTTTTGGAGTTCATCTCTCAGGTTCCTCCTGCGTATATGGCCGCTGCATCACAGTATTGGATCACTCGTGGTAGCACTCCTCCCAGCCTCACTCCTGGCGGCCTTACTCCTGTCGGCCTCACTCCCGCTGGCCTCACTCCTGCCGGCGTCACTCCCGCCTGTGTCACTCCTGTCGGTGTCACTCCTCAGGGTGGTGCTACTCCCGTAGGAGGTATGTCTCCTAGATTTGTGACTCCACCACCACCATCTTTGCAGCCATCTCCTACTGGATCTACTAGTAGACATGTGCGTTCGATACCTCAGCGCGATACAGGGTCTGGCCCGTCTCGTACATCAAGGTCACGCTCTGGAGTAGGAGGTCCTAGGAGTGGATCTACAGGTAGGTCTGGAGGCAGCGGTTGTTGTGGAGGCAGTGCGACGGACGTTGTGTCGCCCGCTTCTACTCCTAGGACGAGTACCTCAGATGTAGGTATGCCACGTAGTACACCACGCAGTACACCACGCAGTACACCACGTACACCTTGGGGTGCTCATGACCATGATGACTCCAGGGTGTATAGTATCCGAGATGGAGCTCCGGTGATGGATGCGGCCGGAAAAGCAATGCGTGCATGCATACGACAGCTTTGCTCCATGCAGTTTGGACACTCCATCATGCGGAAATGGAGTGAACAGGATAAAGATCGGAAGAATTATATCACACAGACGATTTACCAGGAGTTCCGACCAGCCGATGAATAGTCGATTGTTAGTTCAGACTGGATTCTGCATACCGCACGTGAGGTCATGTCGCATCGACGATTCGAGGCTCGTGATGCATTCAGAAAAGGCTTACCAAAGCCTGTGTGGTTAGATGCTGAGGAGTGGGACATGATTCGTGATGAGCAGCAGCAAACTCCTGATCGATATCGCCAGCAGCGAAATGCCGCAGCCACACATCTAGACATGATTGGACCGTCACATTTGGGCAGCGGCGGATATGACACGATGCGTCATGAGTTTGTAAGTACCATTTCATTTATAGAATTTATTTGTGTTAAATTTCTCATATATATTTCTCTAATCTTTTTATATTTGTTTTAGGAGCTGGCAATGGGTCATCCTCCAACACGATCGGAGGAGTCTTATGGATATAGTCATGGGTTGACTGCACTATTGCAGGACTTGGAGGGACACGGTGCGGTACTTTCATGGGAGCGTTTGCGATGAGGTAATTAATTTATAAACTTGGTTTTTACTTGTTTGTAATTTTCATGTGAATTTATCTCATTCCATTATTGTTCTTTGTTGCACGACTGTTGATATGGAAAGTTCTTTGCATGTGTATGGTAGTGGAAGACCAATATTTTCTATTTGATTTCCATATGGCAATACATTGTTTTGCCACATTACGTAAAAGCGTCATATATGACAGTGGTTTGCCACACTCTTGTACTTGCTTCATTATTGAAATATATAACTTCTTTTGTACATGGTTCATTTTTCATTCTGATTATCGATCTCTTTTGTGTACAATAATACTCTGTTTCATGAAATCATATTTCGGTTGTCATTAGAGTACACATCACATGTACTCGGTTTTTTTTGGGCACAATGTATTGTCTTTTGTTCAGCAACATCATAGTAATGTTGCTGTAGCAAAAGACAAAACATTCTGCCCAAAAAAAATTTTGCTGGTATGGTCGTCGGTATAAGCGACGGTACTCCCAGTAGTGTCATCGGAATAACCGTCGGTACACCCAGGAGCGTATGCAGCAGCAACCAATTTCCGACGCTTATACCGATGCTTGTACCGATGCATATACCGGCGCATATACCGACGCTTTTACCGATGTCTAGACCGGTGCCTATACCGACCCTTTGGTACCGACGCGGAGACTGACCTCTACACCGGCATCGCGGCAAATAAAGCCGCGTTCATTCTCCTCGGTAGAAACCTCGGTATACCATCGATCTGTTGTAGTGACACTACATGGTAAGTCAGGCCCTACGATGGTGAAATAATTGAAATGGCCCACTATTGATCTACATAAGAGTGGATCTTGAACTTCCATTGAAGTGGATTTCACATTTTCTTCCATTGGGTTGCTCAATGGTTTGCATCTCGTGAGTCCATACGTCTTCAATACATCCAAGATTTACTTTCTCTACATAAGATAGATGCCATTATCCTTATATATAACTTCAATACCTAGGGGATATCTTAGATCTCGAAAGTCTGAGATCTTGAACTCCTTCCCAAGCCTTTCTTTGATGTCCTTGATGCTTTCTCCATAACCACTTGTAATGATAAAGTCATCTACCTACACACATAAGGAGACATATGCTTCACCTTACCTTTTTGTAGGATAGTGATGGATCTTCTTTGATTTGTTTGTATCCACGATTGATCAAGTAACCTAAAATCCTTTGATTCCATGCCCTTGGGGCTTGCTTGAGCATATATAGTGCCTTCTTAAAACCTACAAACATAATCATATTTGGTTTTATCTTCAAACCCTGATGGTTGGTCCATGCATACTACCTCCTTTAGCTCTCCATTCAGAAAAGCATTTTTCACATCAAGTTGATACATCTGCCAATACTTGTTGGCCTCAATTGATATAGTATTTTTCATGGTAGTCATCTTAGCCACAAGGCTAAAGGTTTCTTTAGTCATCTTATTCTCATCACTAAAAAATACATGTAAGTGTCTATGGAAAAAATTTTATTTACACATTGTCTTATATCATAGCATATGTAAATACATACATACATACATATGTGGATGATTGGGAATTTGGTTATCTTTTGGGTAAAGCCTATTTCATTGGCATTGACTATGAATGAATATCTATACAAAAGAGCATGTAGAGTAATGTTGTATTAAAAATCCTATATATAATTGTTTACCAAATATATAAAATTTAGGCATAGGTTTTCTTTTGCCCACTACATGCAAAAACTTGCAGTGAACGATCATATGTGCATATTAGTTACAATCAATTGCAACCACTATGTCCATGAAGCAAAAAATTGCAATTAAGATGGAACGATCTATTATAGTTTTGAGAAAGTATTAACAATGTAAAGAGTTTTAAAATGTTATATCGAGAAAGACTTTGAGAACTACCCATTAATAATTATAGAGTAAAAGTGGTTATTATGTAATCAAACCTTTGGCATTGTCTATCCTCATTGGCATTTGTAGAATACTCTCTATTCATCATGGGAAGGCAAATCATCAAAAAATTTAGAGGATCTTGAATCAAATAAAGACGAAAAGTACTTTCTAGTGTCCCTTTCATGTGTTTTTGTTCTTATAGGTTTAGACTTACCATGTGCATTTACAGATCTACTAGGATCAATTTGAGACATGATGTTTCATCTACATGCAAGGACAAACTTTGTGCATCGATTAGAAGCATATATTGAAGGATGCTTACTGTTGAAGATAATGACAACCAAATTTTCTTACCTACATGTATTGTGTTGTATAATTCATGGGTGCCTAAGGCTAAATATATACATTCTAAAGATTAGAATATGATGTATATTAGCCTTGGTTTAGCCCTTGATTTACCCTTGGCATATGCTTTAACCTTCGAGTTGAGCCCTTGGTTTAAGCCCTTTGGATATTTATCATATGTGCTCTCCATGGAATGGTTTTGAACCTTATGCTTGATTTATCCTAAGGTTTCGGAACCATAGCCTTTGGAGGAGTTTGTCTAGGAGCCACCTTGGTTGCACAAGAGATGAGAATCCTCATTTGATTTAAAAATCATGTGATAGACTTTGGGAAATTAGAAGACATCTAAAGACCCTTGGGAAAGGGTCCACATGAAGGACACTTGGCTAGAAACTTGGACAAGCACAAGGGCATGAAACCCCTTGGCCTAGAGGTATATTATGGGCATTCCCCTAAAGATTTGTATGCATACCAACAATTGAATGGATTGCAAAATCTTGAAAAGCATAGGCAAAGATTTGCCATAAGTGTCTTTTCTTGAAAAACCAAATGGACCTTAGGCATTTTTTGGAAGAAACATAGCAAACTTGAGATGAAAAATGATGATTTTGAATGCAACATCTCTTGGTTTTGACATTAATCGGCGTTGGAATTGTTATCGAATGATTCAATTCAGCAATTCAAGTTAAATTTTTCTCAAGAATGACGAGGCATAAGAATCGAATCTAAGATGCAAACGCTTGAATTTCATAAACATCATTCTCTTGTCCACGTTGTGCACCTTACTTCTACATATCTTTTCCTCATGCACTTTAAATAAATCTACACGATGATGATCTTCAAATAGTCGAATTGATTTTTAATGAGTATGCGTCACATAATATTGGAACTTCTCTCTTTGAGGACTTTAATAATATGCAAATTATTTCTCATGAATTATATGACCATTTTGTATCTACTCTAATAAAATTTTCATGAATAAATATAGTTATTGACTAGTCATATTTTGTTTTCTTCAATGATCATTTTTTGTAAATGGGGTTTAAAATCTTCGTGGTACTCACTCCCTTCACAATGTGCATCTCACCATGGGTCATGATGATATGTTTTTGTTGAATATTTGATAATCCAAGCTTTGATTTAACATAAATGTGTTGAACTTAGAGGTCTACGGAAGCACACAAACAACACAAGGAGGTAGAAGAAGCTTGGTGCATGACATAATAGAGAATGCATCAGCAAGTGAATGTACAAAGATAAGTAACTGGTTAGGTTATGGGGATATATAAAATCCGAGGCAAAAAAAAACCTTCTTAAGACCTAAACATTTTCACAGGAGGATCCTATATGTGTTCACACAACCAAGCTATGTGGAAACAGATAAATCCAAAAAATGAAGTAAGGCTAAAGCTTTGCAAAAACCTTCAAACTTCTTCTTAGGTAGAGCCTTTCTGAAAAGGTATGCAACATTGTCTTGTGTGGGCATATAAACTAAACGTATCTTTCTAGTAGAGAATCTCTCCTTGACATAATGATAGTGCACTCCAATGTGCTTTGTGTGAGCACGGAAAATAGGTTTCCTCACAACTACCAATGTGCTCTGACTATCAGTGAAGATGGTCATGGGACAAGAGTGACCAACACCCAAATTAGCCAAAAGGCATATGAGCCACACACACTCAATAGTGGCCATGGAAGTTGCCCTATACTCAACCTCACAACTAGAAGTGTCGACAATTGGTTGCTTCTAGCTGAAGCAAGATATGCAAGAGCTACATAGCATGAAGAAAACACCACTAGTAGACACACAAGCTTCATAGAAATTGGCCTAATTTGACTCAAAAATAGCATGTAAATCTAACGATAATGATGCCCCCTTGGGATAAAACAATGCGAGTACCTCGGTACCATTCAACTAGTGAAAGATGTGCTTAACTTTCTGTCAATGCTTGACACTTGGGCAATGCATCATTGAGATTTTGTTTTGGATTAACCATCAATCATTTTTTAGTTAGTGTTAATTGAAGTTTGATTCAGTCTAGGAAGTGCGATTGACATTATACCCTTCAAATCAATCACACTATTGGATTGCTAATTGATCTTATTTTCAAACAAAAGGAAGCCCTACTAGTAAGAGGACTAAATAGTTAACCTTAGGATAAGGTGAGTACCAACAAAGATCTAGTGTGTGATTACTTGGGTTGTCTGTCTTTTCGTATTTTGGCATACTCTTCAATCTTTTGTGATTATGTTCTAACCATTCTAAGTCATTAAGATCTTGTGATTTTCTCATCCTTGTTCTCTTCATTTACAAAGCATCTCTCTGCATAGGCATGTTACATGGTTTAGTTCCCTAAGGAGAACCCCCCTGAGTAGAAGGCTTCTTGGAAATAGTGACTACTCCTCTTCTTAGAAGAGGTCCTAGGTATCACTTCTTGGCACACCCGATGGGACCTTACATGCTATGTGTGAGGCATCTCTCTATTTCTTGGCCCTCTTACTAGATAGTTAATAGAAGTCAAGCACATAAAGTTATATTTCGTAGATGCTAGAGTTTTTACTCGCAGATGGGACAATACCTAGGAGCTACAAGAAGCCACTGGCCTACTTGTCATGAAAAGAGATCCAAAAGCAATGCACTCGAACCATTAAAAATGAATCATATATCATACTTCCTTTAGAAACCCAAAAGAGTCAAACACTAGGTTCATTTGCAACATATTTTCTTCAAATTTTTTTATCAAAATAAGGGCTTGGGCCCATTGTGGAAGACATAAAGGAAGCATGGACATCAAACAAAGTGGCTTGTCTACTTTGAAATTCAATGGAGATTAATGAGTTTTCAAAGTTCCAAAGTAGGTATAAAAGCGCAATGAAGAATACGGGAGAGTAACAATGGTCCAAGCCTCCAAGCATCAAAATCAAGTATCCAAATTTAATCAAAGGATGTATGTAGCTATGATGGAGGTAATTTTGTATTGAATATGAAGTCAAGAGCATAAAAGTTTAGTGGTACATTGAGGTTATGTGACTCAACAACTATTTAATTTTATGCTTTTTATATGTTGGCTTAACTCGAAAGACAATAGATCTTAACATAGGATACAAGAATCTTCAGCTTAAAAATCCTCACTATGGATTCTCAAGATGCATAAAACCCCATATGATCAGCAAGGCCAAAGACTTAAGCAACAAGCCAACCAATGTTTCTCTTCTTAGGAGCCCTAAATAAGTGGTAATAAGAATGTGAATTGAAAGATATCCAAAAGAGAAACTAAAGCCTAGATGATACCCTACACACAATGATGTGATAACCTTTCATAATCATCAGAGATGTCATGAGGTTGAAAGGACCTGAGAACATCGAGTTGATCATTGAGGACAATATTCAACAAATGGAGGAAGAAATTATTGTAAAGGGTTAAGCCATGTCATCCTTTTGAAGAAACTTATTTCTTCTCCAATAAGATGCTCCCTTTTGGAGAAAAACGTGGATCCAGTTCAAGCTTCAAAAGATATTTGATTTAGGAATAAGCATGTTGTAACTCATTAATGCATATCTAGAGAAGAGGAGAATTTAGGAATTGAAAGATCCTCTAAATACCACTACCCGAGAATATTTCATATGAGCAAGCAATAATTTTCCAAAATGGTTTGGCTAAGGTGATGATGGGAACATGACTATTTCTTTGGAAATAGATGCCTACCTACGTCAATAGATAATATGTAGTGTGCAAATGATAGTTCTATTATCAAATGACTTAGAATAGATACTTTCGATTTCACTTGACCAAAGGAATAGATCACTGAAGACTCGATCTTTATTATACGAAAAGTTTTAAGAAGTATAAATTAAGACTTGGTAAAGATATAATTTAAAAATGTTTTAATGCTACCTGAATAGAGTAAGATGAAGAAATTTTTCCTTACAAAGAATCCCCGAGTAAGAGCTAACATTGTTTGCACTAAGGTGATTCTATAAAAAGGATAGCATGGGATATCGAGGTCAACACTGTCACTAAAGTGGATTTATTGGTATGGGATGACAAACTTAAGGATATTGTTAGCTTGAACTCAATGATTTTTTATGACTTGCTCAGTTAGTTTGGAAGAAAAGAGGATTGAGTGCAAGTAAAAGCCAAATTTGGTTTATACTTAGGAGAATTAATGAGCATCAATTTCTTAGAAGGTTAAAAGTTTTGAGAAGGAAAAATTATAAAGGGGGAAGAAACGTATCATTGATACAATCCTTCAAAGCAATAGATAAATTCCTTGCCTCTTCTATGAAAGTTAAGGAGCATGTTTGACATCAAGTGCCTTGTGTTTGAGATTGAGACATTAAAAAACAAAGTAGGAAGTGGACATGCATGGATGGAATGCATTAACTAAATCAAAAGATACTACTAGTTAAAGACTTGAACCATATCCATACTAAGGTACTTGAGAATGGCTAAGATGGATTAGGAAAGTAAGAATGATAACTTGCTTAAGTCAAAGGGATGACATATAGTTGTTGATCCGTAGAAAAGGTTATGAGAACATCCATAGGACGTTAAAGACTTATGAAAGATAAAAACTCATGAAGGTATGAGTTAAAGATCCCAAGAAAATCCAATGGGTAACTACTTACGATGAAGAAGGGTTCTAAGGTAGCAAGGAATTTTTTTATCTGAAATTAACTTTGCTAATGGAATCAAGAAAAGCAAAATGACCTAGAAAGGTCAAAATAACCAAACCTTTTATGGTTTGATAAATCATTCTAAGAAGAGATGAACTAAGGATCAAAGAAATCTTTGATTCGCATGAGAATTAGACACATTAGTGTTTGCTCTCATAATGTGAAGGAAATACAAGATGGAATTTCGGATAACAAAAAATGATCAGAGAGCATTAGAGGGAAAACGAAGATAGAAATTTAAAAGATGGGGTTATATGGATTATAGAAAGCACTCCAAAATATGGGATAGTGGGAACTCACTCTTGTTGAGGAATTTCTCTCATGGACAGAGAGTAAAGAGAAATGAGATCCTTCGAAAACATCGAGATAAGCCTTAAAGATAAGACCATTGAGATTAAGGTATTGGTTCAACTAAGAGGTGTAGAGACGTACCTCCTTGAACAAATGGAATAAATTTTCTTGTATTTAGAAAAGGGTAAATAGAGTTCAATATATTTATATTATGAAAGGCTATCCTTTATCCTCTTAAGCAGATGCATTATTTTCAATAGAATGCATAGGCAATTTAGATTGTGTAATACATGCGCAAAAGTCGAGAATAAAAGCTTTAGGGAGATTTATTAATTGAACTGATCGAATGAGCTATAAAAAATCATTCTTTGAATTTTTGGACTTGCAGAACAAGTGGTTCAAGCATGTTCACTAAGTTCCTAGAAGATGTTTGGAATATGATTCCCAAAAAGTAATCTCTTTTCGTTCAAGGCATTGGAACTAAAAGGAAAGGAAAATTGAATCATTTAACTCCTTTCAATAAATAGGGAATCTGAAAAGAGGGTCCCCCTAGCTAAGAAAAGGTATCTTGATAGCTTGGTAAGTATCGTTGCTAAAAATCAAGCTCAAACCATAAGGGCATATGAACCGCTTGAATCGATACACTTGGAGCATTATAAAACAAACGACAAGCAGGAGTACTCATGCATCAAATTCTAATTTGAATCTCCCTCATAATTAGTCTAATGTGTAGGCATTGATTCTCCCCCTCATAATTTTAATCCCCCTCATAATTAGTCTAACTTGTAGGAATTGATTCTCTGAGTAGGAGATACTATTTAAAATTGGGTAATTGCATTACCAAGGTCTCATAATCTAGTTTGTGTGTAGAAAAGCTCTCAATTTTATTATCCAAGATCTTAGAGAACCCTTGTTTTCGAGTGAATAGAGGTTTCTAAAAACATACATGTGAGGCCAACACACACACCAACTCAAGGGAAGGCTACTAGTGAAGAAGCAAGGCATCTACCCCATCACTTTTGGTATTTCTAAGTACAGAGGTAGAGATCTTGGTACTCTACACTCTGCTTGCATCAAAGAGTTTTAGAAGAGTAAATTAGAGAACACCATGTTAGAATATAGCACTCAGATTGAGAAATTATATAAAACAGTTATTAGCCATGGAAGTTTAGAATGTCTAGCTTTCTCATGGGAAAGTGCTTTTCGGAGCTTGTTGGTGCTAGATATGCTAGACCTATATTGGAAGAGAATCCAATGCTTAACCAATTGAGGATCTTGAGAGAGTGGAATGAGAGAGACAGAAGAGATTTATCTTCATCTTATCCGAACATATTAACAATGCAATAGTAGAGCATATACAAGATCTAGAAACTTTAATTAAAGTACGGGAAACCTAGGGAGACTATAATCCACTTCAACCAAAGCTAGAAAGATTTAATTAAATAATGAACTCAATAATTTGAGAAAAATACCTAGTAGCAATATCAATGTCTACAATCTAAGGATCAAAGAAATACTTGATGCATTGGGATCCATAGGTCGTCACATAGATGATGATAAAGGGGGAGGATACTTCTGCCATGAATTCCTGATTTCCTAAGGTCAAATGGAATCAAGAGACAAATCACATTTTGGTACACACCACAACAAAATGGTGTAGTCGAAAGGAAGAATAGGTACATTGTAGAATGTGCTATGGCTATGATGATAGAAATGGGGATCCCTAATTCCTATTGGGTTGATATAGCAAGTACTACAATATACATCATGGACAAAGCACCCCCATCAAGTATACATGCTACAACACCTTATGAAGCATCCTAAAATATAAGACTAGACGTATCACACTTGAGAGTGTTTGTATGTACTTGCTATGTGCTAATTTCATGTGCATTAAGGAGCAGACTCGATGATAAATTAGAAAGATTTTTGCTCATGGGGTATGAAGGTAAGTAAAAGGGGTATAGATGTTATTAACCCACAAAAAAGGAGTTGAAGATGTCAAGCGATGTCATTTTTGTTGCTTTCTCACCTTGATATTCTTCAAATGTATCTCTGTAGGAAAATGAACATGAAGAAAGGGAGAATTCAAGAGAAAGTGATGAACCAAAAAGAAAAGTTCTTAGTGGACCAAAGGACTCGAGTGAACACTCATCATGCTATGGAGGAAGTCCTACATGAAGGCATCTTAGTGATGCAAGAAGGAAAGTCAAAGATAAAGTTACAGAGATTGAAGAAGATGAAGAATTATGGATTCACCTCAATGTAGACAATCATGCAAATAAGGAGACCTCAAAGGCCAACAATAAATATCCAAATAATTGGAATGGTGAGATACGATGATGTGATAAGTTAAGGTATCTAGTTAAAAGACTTATCTATGATTCATTCATGGCTAGACAATATGCATATATGAGTAAAGTTTCTGAAGAAACCACATGCTTTGAAGGAGTCAATTCATTTAGGGAATGGCAAGAGGCTATTCACAAGGAGAACAATGATTTGGAAGAAAAACACACTTGGATATTAGTTCCAAAGAAGAAGGGTATGAAAGTCATTGGAAACAAGTGGGTATATAAGGTAAAGCAGTATTCAGATTGTCGCATGGTTAGGTATAAATCTAGGCTTGTAGCTAAAGGCTTTGCTCATATATATGGAGTGGATTATGAAGAAACATTTAGCCTTGTGGCTAAGATGACTACCATCAAAATAATTCTTGCAATTGAATACAAAAAGTATTTGATGATGTATGGACTTGATGTGAAAAACAGTTTTCTAAATGGAGAGTTCAAGGAGGTAGTATACATGGACCAACCATCACGGTTTGAATATAAAACCATGTATGATTATGTTTGTATATTTTAAGAAGGTAGCGTATCGTCTCAAGCAAGACCCAAGGGCATGGAATCAAAGGATTGTAGACTACTTGATCACTTGTGGTTACAAAAAAATCAAAGGTGATCCATCATTATTCTACAAAAGGGAAGTTGAAGCATATGTTTACTTATGTGTGTAGGTAGATGACTTGATTACTACAGATGGCCATGAAGAAAGCATCAAGCAAATCAAAGAAAGGCTTGGGAAGGAGGTCAAGATCTCAGACTTTGGAGATCTAAGATATTCCTTAGGTATTGAATTCATATATAAGGATAATGGTATCTGGCTTTTGTAGAGAAAATAGAGCTTGGATGTATTGAAGAAGTATGGACTCACAGGATGCAATCCATTGAGCAACCCAATGGAAGTACATGTAAAATTGAATTTAATGGAAGGTAATGAAGTTTAGGATCCACTCTTATATAGATCAATAGTGGGCCCTTTGAATTATGTCACTATCACAAGGCGTGACCTACCATATAGAGTTGGTGTGCTATCTCAATTCATGCACACACCTAGGGCTCATTTACTTGCAGCTAAGGGAGTAGTGAGATATCTCAAGGGTACGTTGGAACATCACCAAATGAAATTTTTTATGTATGCTTTAGAGTTGATAAATTAAAGTGTGGTGTAAATTTTCTTGGGTTTATTTCATTTTTGGGATTTCATGGCGTTGCTAAAAAAATCATGTATATCTAGTTCCTCTATAGAATAAGAATCTAACCACATTATCGTGATGCTCTTTCACTAACCAAAGAAAATAGCATTTTCTAAGTAAGCCTGGGGGTTGAGAAAAACTACTCGTTCTTAAAGACAAGGCCTATTTTGCTCAATGTTTTAGCTGAAGCTCTCCTGCTTCCTTCGTCTTTCTAAAAACATGGGATTCTTAGTAGGGGGGATACGAAAAGAAGTTAAACTTGCATTAGTAGGATGTCACTTGATTGTTTAAAGTGGATGGACATTTGATAGAAAATTACACTATATGTTTTTTTGAAGGAGTCCTTCTATCTATTGTATTATATAGAAAGAAGCAAAAATTGCATTACAAGGCTCTCACTTGATTGTTGAGAGTGGATGACAATCTTGTAGGAAATTACACTCTATATTTCTTTCATGGAGTTCTTCAATCTATTCTATTATAGAATGCTTCCAGCTTCAGTGACTAATAAGCAAGTAAGAGGTAGTGCAATATAAAAATTATGTGTGCATTTACATCCATGGAAGGTTATATCTATCCTTTTTCAATGATAGAGTAGCAAGAGATATGCATCTGCTGACTAATAAGCAAGTAAGAGGTAGTGCAATATAAACATTATGTGTGCATTTACATCCATGGAAGGTTATATCTATCCTTTTTCATCGATAGAGTAGCAAGAGATATGCATCTGCAATAAATTTAACATGTATATGTTCCATAAAGAAAGCTAATGGCTTGTCAAAATTAAAAGCGATAGGAGATGTATATTTTAGATGTAGGTCTTTACCATTAGGGTTTTAGGATTTTTACACATGCATAACATATATACACACAGACACATACAATATGAATTATATGACCATTTTGTATCTACTCTAATCAAATGTTCATGAGTAAATATAGTTATTGAGGTAGTCATATTTTGTTTCCTTCAATGATCATTTGTTGTAAATGGGGTTTCAAATCTTCATGGTACTCACTCCCTTCAAAATGTGCATCTCACCATGGGTCATGATGATATGTTTTTGTAGAATATTTGATAATCCAAGCTTTGATTTAACATAAATGTTTGAAGTTAGAGGTCTACGGAAGCACACAAACAACACAAGGAGGTAGAAGAAGCTTGGTGCACAACACAATAGAGAATGCATCAGCAAGTGAATTGGTTGTAGGTGCTAGAATTGGGCATATAGATCATAAACTTTGGGGTTTTGGCATGTTCTAGAAGCAAAGGCAATGTCAAATTTCAATCAGTTCTTGATTTGATTTAAAAGAGAAAAATCAAATTTTAGTCTGAACATTCATGAGAAAAATGACAAATGTGTGGGATGAAAAGAAAATTCATATACTGATTGGAAAATTCATGAGAATGCATTAACTAATAAAAGTTAATGAAAGTTTTAGAGAAATGTTCGAGAAAAGTGAAAATTTTTAACATCATCGAGTGTATGAAAAAAGTCAAAAAATTCAAATAGTGATGATCTTTGTGCTTAATATATGTTTACACTTTTCATTAATTCATCTAGTTATTTGTGTCCATTTGTATGTTTTACCCTCTCTAGGCATGAAAATAGGTTGTAGAGATGATCACATGGGATTATGGCATAGTTCAGATGTATAAGTTATATCAAAAGTTCCATCGCAATTCAAAAATTTACAAAAAATAGAGAAATGTGTAAATAAGAAAAATTAAAATAAAACATTTGAGAAAAGGTAAGAAAACTTGATACCATCGAGTTCAAGCCGTCAAAATCTGAACCTAAGTGTATGTATATTCATCATTGATCATGTGATCATTTTCTATTGTAGTGAACTCTTCTCCATTTCATCATCTTCATGTGTCAAAATCAAGCATATGGATTAGTAGTGATTTTGATATCTTTGCACCTTTGGGACAACACTACTATTGTCAAAAGTTCGAAAATCCACTAGAGGGTTAATTAAAATCAATTATTATGAGGTCTCTTTTTTATCGGTCTTGTTTCATGTATTGGAAGATTATGTTAAGACACACGAGGATGTATCATGGTCTTGGTCAACTCATCAAAGTTGTTGGTGTATTAGAGTTTTCACTAAATAACTCTTTAGATCAAGTTATGCATGATAGAATGAAGCGAAAATGAGAGTTTCATCATAATAAACTAGAGTATAAAGTTACAGAAAAGGACTATTGAATTAGAAAATGAAATTATTGGATGAATTATGATTAATGTTTCAATCACTTAAGATTATGAGAAAAATACTAGTATGATACACAATGATAACAAACCCCCAAATGATAAGGGTAAGAATGGAAGATAGGACAACAGTCAGTTGCTTCTTTGCCATCCATGAGAGGACCTCGCCTAGAATCACTGCATATCCACTTGTACTCCTCCTATCTTCTTTCATCCAGCCCAATCAACATTTGTGTATCCTTTCACTTGCAAATCATCTTCAAAAGGATAGAAGAAGACCTTCATTCAAAGTACGCTTGGGATATCTGAGTACTCTTTTAGATGCAAGTAAATGAGGAACCCTAGTTGTGTGCATGAATTAAGATAGCACACCAACACTACATGCGGGGTGAGGCCCTATGATGGTGAAATAATTGAAAGGGCCCACTATTGATCTACATAAGAGTGGATCTTGAACTTCCATTGAAGTCGATTTCACATTTTCTTCCATTGGGTTGCTCAATGGTTTGCATCTTGTGAGTCCATACGTCTTCAATACATCCAAGATTTACTCTCTCTGCATACGATAGATGCCATTATCCTTATATATAACTTCAATACCTAGGGTATATCTTAGATCTCCAAAGTCTGAGATCTTGAACTCCTTCCCAAGCCTTTCTTTGATGTCCTTGATGCTTTCTCCATGACCACTTGTAATGATAAAGTCATCTACCTACACACATAAGGAGACATATGCTTCACCTTACCTTTTGTAGGATACTGATGGATCTTCTTTAATTTATTTGTATCCACGATTGATCAAGTAACCTAAAATCCTTTGATTCCATGCCCTTGGGGCTTGCTTGAGCATATATAGTGCCTTCTTAAAACCTACAAACATAATCATATTTGGTTTTATCTTCAAACCCTGATGGTTGGTCCATGCATACTACCTCCTTTAGCTCTCCATTCAGAAAAGCATTTTTCACATCAAGTTGATACATCTGCGAATACTTGTGGGCCTCAATTGATATAGTTTTTCTCATGGTAGTCATCTTAGGCACAAGGCTAAAGGTTTCTTTAGTCATCTTATCCTCATCACTACAAAATACATGTAAGTGTCTATGGAAAAAATTTTATTTACACATTGTCTTATATCACAGCATATGTAAATACATACATACATACATATGTGGATGATTGGGAATTTGGTTAGCTTTTGGGTAAAGCCTATTTCATTGGTATTGACTATGAATGAATATCTATACAAAAGAGCATGTAGAGTAATGTTGTATCAAAAATCCTATATGTAATTGTTTACCAAATATATAAAATTTAGGCATGGGTTTTCATTTGCCCACTACATGCAAAAACTTGCACATGAACGATCATATGTGCATATTGGTAACAATCATTGCAACCACTATGTCCATGAAGCAACAAATTGCAATTAAGATGGCACGATCTATTATAGTTTTGAGAAAGTATTAACAATGTAAAGAGTTTTAAAATGTTATATCGAGGAAGACTTTGAGAACTACCCATTAATAATTATAGAGTAAAAGTGGTTATTATCTAATCAAACCTTTGGCATTGTCTATCCTCATTGGCATTTGTAGAATACTCTCTATTCATCATGGGAAGGCAAATCATCAAAAAATTTAGAGGATCTTGAATCAAATAAAGACGAAAAGTATTTTCTAGTGTCCCTTTCATGTGTTTTCGTTCTTATAGGTTTAGACTTACCATGTGCATTTACAGATCTACTAGGATCAATTTCAGACATGATGTTTCATCTTCATGCAAGGAAAAACTTTTTGAATCAATTAGAAGCTTATATTGAAGGATGCTTACTGTTGAAGGTAATGACAACCAAATTTTCTTACCTACATGTATTGTGTTGTATAATTCATGGGTGCCTAAGGCTAAATATATACATTCTAAATGTTAGAATATGATGTATATTAGCCTTGGTTTAGCCCTTGATTTACCCTTGGCATATGCTTTAACCTTCGAGTTGAGCCCTTGGTTTAAGCCCTTTGGATATTTATCATATGTGCTCTCCATGGAATGGTTTTGAACCTTATGCTTGATTTATCCTAAGGTTTCGGAACCATAGCCTTTGGAGGAGCTTGTCTAGGAGCCACCTTGGTTGCACAAGAGATGAGAATCCTCATTTGATTTAAGTAATCATGTGATAGACTTTAGGAAATTAGAAGACATCTAAAGACCCTTGGGAAACGGTCCACATGAAGGACACTTGGCTAGAAACTTGGACAAGCACAAGGGCATGAAACCCCGTGGCCTAGAGGTATATTATGGGCATTCCCCTAAAGATTTGTATGCATACCAACAGTTGAATGGATTGCAAAATCTTGAAAAGCATAGGCAAAGATTCGCCATAAGTGTCTTTTCTTGAAAAACCAAATGGACGTTAGGCATTTTTTGGAAGAAACATAGCAAACTTGAGATGAAAAATGATGATTTTGAGTGCAACATCTCTTGGTTTTGACATTAATCGGCGTTGGAATTGTTATCCAATGTTTCAATTCAACAATTCAAGTTAAATTTTTCTCAAGAATGATGAGGCATAAGAATCGAATCTAAGATATCAACACTTGAATTTCATAAACATCATTCTCTTGTCCACGTTGTGTACCTTACTTCTACATATCTTTTCCTCATGCACTTTAAATAAATCTACACGATGATGATCTTCAAATAGTCGAATTTATTTTTAATGAGTATGCGTCACATAATATTGGAACTTCTCTCTTTGAGGACTTTAATAATATGCAAATTATTTCTCATGAATTATATGACCATTTATTATCTACTCTAATAAAATTTTCATGAATAAATATAGTTATTGAGGTAGTCATATTTTGTTTTCTTCAATGATCATTTGTTGTAAATGGGGTTTCAAATCTTCATGGTACTCACTCCCTTCACAATGTGCATCTCACCATGGTGTTGGATGTGATGGCTGGATGCACTCAGAAGTTGAGTTGATGCTGCAAATCCTGCTTTACACCTGCCCTCTCTTGTCTTCAGATATGCTTAGTAGACTCCTTGAGCTTCCAAATAACACCAAAATATTCTATATGTACTTTGGAAAAGGTTTGAGTAATGACTTTATCAAAACAGACTACTTTGCAAATCACAAGACTTGAAAAGTTTCTATTTTAGTCTTGATACCTGCTCAGTGTTATGCTCAGTATGACCAGTGTAGTTACAATTAGCAAAATTCCTTCTAGAGATATTCAATTAGCTTAGTAAGCTTCCATTTGCAAGTGGAATGAAAGAAAATAATAAACCACACTCAGAGAAATCACTTTAGCAAAATAAGGTGTACCCCCGATTTTTTAGGAGACTTACAGTCACAGACCAGTGAGCACCCCGATTGAGATGTCTCTGTGATGGTAGATCCAATGGCCTTGAAACTTTGTAGGTGTATAGTAGACTTTGAGCTGAATCCAATGCACTTTGAATCATCCAATTTGGTTCAGTAGATCTTGAGATATGCCTCTTGGAAGTTGACAGAGTTGGAGGTAGTCACACAGAGAAAACAGAGACTATGAATATATGTATATTGATTAAATCTAATGATTGTACATTCCCATTGGCATGTAATGTGATGCTCAATGGTACTCAGAGGTGTAGGCTATGGTGTAGCTCATACACACTCAACAATTCTCTCAGAAATGCCTCGGGAAGAGTGACACATACCCGCCACTTTTTACATTGCTTTTTATAAGAATTTTGAAGGAGTTTGAATTTTGAATTCAAGTTTTGGCTCCCTTCAATCTCGCAACTAAACTTAGGGAGATATTCTCTCTATTACAACCATTCAAATTTCCACGACTTGTCTAGTAGGTGTGATTACAAAATATTCCAAGTCACCATGACTTTTACAATTAAGTAAAAAATGAAAACTCATAAGCATGAGTTTCTATGGTTCATTCTCCAAGTGATATCTTCATGAATTAGCCCAAGCTAGGCTTCATGGTCCAAGCTTTATGTTGAGTCTTCAAGATACAAATCAAAGCCAAGTGTGAAGGCTTGATTTACACCAAGAGCTCCCCCTCAAGCCAAACACTTTGGCTCAAGTATTCATCTCTAGTCTTCAATGATTTCCTGCAATCCAATCATGGATTTAAATCTGCATAGCTTGCTTCCATCCAGAGCTTTAGTAAGCAAATCTGCACATTGTATATTAGTAGACACATATGATAATTGAATTTCTTTGCTAAGTAACTTTTCCCTCACATAGTGGTAATGAACCTCTATGTGTTTTGTCCTAGCATGATAAATTGGATTAGCTGCTAGGTGAAGAGAACTTGTGTTATCACCAAATATGATTGGTGGCCTTGTGTATAGGCCCAATTCTGAATATAATAGCTTCAACCATATGGCTTCTTGAGTGGCATTGGCTAGCCCTCTGTACTCTGCCTCAGTAGATGATAGAGCTACTGTGGGTTGTTTCTTGGATGACCAAGAAATTGGTTTATCACCTACAAAGCATATGTAACCAGATGTACTCCTCCTGTCATCCTTGCAACCTGCCCAATCTGCATCTGAGTATACCTTAATATCAATGTCTGATGAATATGGAAAGTACAAACCATGATTTTGTGTTCCCTTTAGGTACTTTACTATCTTCTTGGCTCCCTCCAAATGTGGTACTCTTGGTTTATGCATAAATTGGCTAAGTACACTAACACCATATGATATATCAATCCTAGTTAAGGTAGCATAATTAAGACTACCTACCAAACTTTGGTAACCTGTAATATCTTTGAGTTCTTCTCCTTCATGTGCACTGAGTTTGTGGTTGACCTCCATAGGAATGTTTGAGACTTTAGCTTCCTGCAAATTAAACTTCTTGACCATGTCCTGAATGTACTTCTTCTGAGTAATAAAGATACCTGAATTTGTGTAGACTAATTCAAGTCCTAGGAAGTACTTCAATAATCCAAGATCATTGATCTTGAATTCCTTCATCATTTGTCCTTTGATGTGTCTTATTCCCTGAACATCATTTCCTGTAATAATGATGTCATCAACATAGACACACAAGTATATTACCTTTGAATTGTTCCTTTTTATAAACAATGAAGTATCTGCTTTACTCATCACAAATCCTTGATCTAGGAGATAGGTTGTCAACCTGTAATTCCATGCTCTAGGTGCCTGCTTCAATCCATACAGAGCCTTCTTCAATTTACAAACATGATTTACCTTATTAGGATCCTCATAGCCAGGTGGTTGTGACATGTAGACTTCTTCAGATATCCATCCATTCAAGAATGCATTCTTCACATCCAATTGGTACATGTTCCAATTCTTGGATGCAGCTACACTCACCATAACTCTGATAGTTGGCATCTTGGCCACAGGAGAAAATGTCTCCTCATAATCAGTGCCTTGGGTTTGTGCAAAACCCTTGGCTACCAACCTAGCTTTATACCTATTTATTGTACCATCTGAGTTCCTCTTGAGTTTGTAGATCCATCTAGATCCTATCACCTTCATGGAGTCCTTCTTGGGTACCAAGTCCCAAGTATCACTCTCCTTGAGAGCCTCCATTTCTTCATCCATTGCTTCCTTCCATTCTGGTTTAGTAATTGCTTCTTCAAATGTACCTGGTTCTTCATTCAAGATATCCTTTGCAAGATATATAGAGTGCTTGGTTACAAGTGAAGTATCATACCCATACCTAATAGGTTTCTTCTTTTCTCTTTGAGATCTCCTCATAGCTTGAGTTGAGGATTCTGGATTGTCTTCTAGTTGCTTCATCTTCATCTTCCTTTGGATTTCCAAGCCTTGAACTCTTCAATGTTGATGGTGTCTTCATCATCTGAGCTTGTGTCCTCTTTCTGAGTTGGTTCTTGCCTGATAAGCTTTGGAAAGTCTTCTTCCATATCATAAGGTAGGCTAACTTTCCTGCACTCATTTTCATACCATGAATCATTTTCATCAAAGATGACATCTCTGCTTACCTTGAAGCCTTTGTTTGAGGGGTTATAAAACCTGTATCCCTTCTAATTCAAATCATAACCAATGAAGATACACTTTTCAGCCTTAGGGTCTAGCTTTCCCCTTACCTGTGAGGGGAATATGCACATATGCAACACACCCAAGATTTTGCAATGATCCAGAGATGGTCTCTTACCATGCCAAGCCTCATAGGGTGTCATTCCATCAAGTATCTTTGATGGCAACCTGTTGATTAAGTATGTGGCAGTAGATACACTCTCTGCCCAAAGATAATTTGGTAATTTTTCTCATTAAGCATAGACCTAGCTGTCTCTACAATGAGTCTATTCCTCCTTTCAGTACCCCATTTTGTTCAGGTGAGTACCTTGTAGTAATCTCCCTCTTGATGCCTCTTTCCTGCAAGAAATCTTCAAAGTCATTGGAGAAGTATTCTCCACCACCATCTGACCTTAGCCTCTTCAAATGTCTACCTGTTTGATTTCAACTAATGCAAGATACCTTTTGAAACAATTAAATACTTCATCCTTATGTTTCATGAAGTATAAGACAGTCCACCTGCTATAGTCATCAATAAAGGACACATAGTACCTTGATCCAGATATGGATGGCTCCTTGCTAGGTCCCCAAACATCTGTATGCACCAATTCCAAATAATCTTCATGCATAAAACCTTTCTTGGTATAGGCAATCTGTGTGACTTACCAAATTGACAAGCCCCACACTTGTATATCATGTGTTGCTTGGATACATTAGGTATCCCAAGCACACATTGATCCCTGCTTATTTGTTTTTATGGTCCTTTCTCCAATGTGACCTAATCTCTTGTGCTAAATCTCCAATTCTGATAGGGTTTGGTCCTTATAGTTGTACAAAGCAATATTCTAGTGTCTTCAAGTTCAAAGGTAAACAATCTACCTGATTTCTCTCCCTTGGCTATCCTTCTGAATCCATGTCTTGGATCCTCCACATATGCACCATGTTGAGTGAACCTGACCTGTAGACCTTTTTCAACAATCTGACCTACACTCATCAGATTCTTGGTGATTGTTGGAACATACAACACTCTGCTTAGTAAATTCTGATTACCATCACTTGTTTTGACATTGCCTACTTTAACAACTGAATGTTTAGTGTCATCACCTGTCTGCACTTGGTGCTTGCCTTTGGGTTCTTCCAATCAGAGAGTAAGGCAACATTTCCAGCTACATGGTTAGAGCAACCTGAATCAATATAGAAATAAGTGATTATCATTGATACTTGATTTAGATGTCATGTTCATGATCAACAAGGAATCATCTTGCTCCTCTGCATAATTATTGTAATCCTTCATATTCCTGTATCCACCTTGATAATTGCCATTGTGATTGTAGCTATTGTTGTAATTATTGTTGTAGCCATGGTAGCCTTGAGATTGGTTGAATTTGCTCTGCCTTGAGAGTATCCTCCTCTTGGTGACCTCTTCCTCTTTGGTTCTTGTAGTTTTTGTAGCATTCATTTGTAGTATGGTTAGACAAGCCACAAATATTGCATGGAGATTGGTTATAGGGTCTCCCCCTACCTGACTTACCTCCTCTGCCCCTACCTCTAGATGATCTACCTCTCCCTGCATAGTTTGCTTGGGAGGTAGAGCCTTCTTCATCAACCTTCTTGCTTTTACCCTTCTCTTTAGTCTTCTTATCAGTATATAGGGCAGAGGGATTGTTACCTTTTGATTGCTCTCCATTCTTTGTGATCTTTGCTTCATGTGTAAAGAGTTGTCCAATCAGAGTTGTTAGATCAGGTGCTTGGATGTCCATGTACAAGTCCATTGCAGTGGTAAAGCTCTCCCACTTGTCATCTGCCTTTAGTCCATTGATCACTTGTCTGACTATCTGCTCTTCCTCAATTTCTTCTCCAACACTTGCAAGTTGATCTGCAATGTCTTTGACTTTGGTGACAAATCTGAGACACATTGTTTTGATTGCTTCCTAAGAGTTGTAAACTCAATCCATAGCTGATTCTTTCTGGCCCTTGTGCTTGATGAAAAATATGTTGACAAGGTTTCCCAAGTCTCTTGGGAAGTCTTACAATTCCTCACATGAGGTAGAAGGAAATCAAAAATAGAGTTTAGAAGATATGACCTTGCCAAAGCATCTTTTGCACACCATTGGTTGAGCCTCTCATGTTCATCCTTTGTAGGTAGGCCTCTGGTCTTGAATGAGGGCAACTCCTCATCTCCGGATACGTATCCATACAAGCTTCTCCCTTGTAGATAGGTCTTCATTCTCAATGACCAAGCCTGGTAATTATTTCTATCCAATTTGTCAATGAAGGAAGGGAAACCATCACCCATGATTACCTTATTTGCTCTGATACCACTGTTGGATGTGATGGCTGGATGCACTCAGAAGTTGAGTTGATGCTGCAAATCCTGCTTTACACCTGCCCTCTCTTGTCTTCAGATATGCTTAGTAGACTCCTTGAGCTTCCAAATAACACCAAAATATGCTATATGTACTTTGGAAAAGGTTTGAGTAATGACTTGATCAAAACAGACTACTTTGCAAATCACAAGACTTGAAAAGTTTCTATTTTAGTCTTGATACCTGCTCAGTGTTATGCTCAGTATGACCAGTGTAGTTACAATTAGCAAAATTCCTTCTAGACATATTCAATTAGCTTAGTAAGCTTCCATTTGCAAGTGGAATGAAAGAAAATGATAAACCACACTCAGAGAAATCACTTTAGCAAAATAAGGTGTACCCCCGATTTTTTAGGAG
>CM035410.1:11113064-11115564 GCA_020310875.1 Ceratopteris richardii
CATGTCCTGAATGTACTTCTTCTGAGTAATAAAGATACCTGAATTTGTGTAGATCAATTCAAGTCCTAGGAAGTACTTCAATAATCCAAGATCATTGATCTTGAATTCCTTCATCATTTGACTTTTGATGTGTCTAATTCCTTGAACATCATTTCCTGTAATAATGATGTCATCAACATAGACACACAAGTATATTACCTCTGAATTGTTTTTCTTTATAAACAATGAAGTATCTGCTTTACTCATCACAAATCCTTGATCTAGGAGATATGTTGTCAACCTGTAATTCCATGCTCTAGGTGCCTGCTTCAATCCATACAGAGCCTTCTTCAATTTACAAACATGATTTACCTTATTGGGATCTTCATAGCCAGGTGGTTGTGACATGTAGACCTCTTCAGATATCCATCCATTCAAGAATGCATTCTTTACATCCAATTGGTACATGTTCCAATTCTTGGATGCAGCTACACTCACCATAACTCTGATAGTTGGCATCTTGGCCACAGGAGAAAATGTCTCCTCATAATCAATGCCTTGGGTTTGTGCAAAACCCTTGGCTACCAACCTAGCTTTATACCTGTTTATTGTACCATCTGAGTTCCTCTTGAGTTTGTAGATCCATCTGGATCCTATCACCTTCATGGAGTCCTTCTTGGGTACCAAGTCCCAAGTATCACTCTCCTTGAGAGCCTCCATTTCTTCATCCATTGCTTCCTTCCATTCTGGTTTAGTAATTGCTTCTTCAAATGTACCTGGTTCTTCATTCAAGATATCCTTTGCAAGATATACAGAGTGCTTGGTTACAAGTGAAGTATCATACCCATACCTAATAGGTTTCTTCTTTTCTCTTTGAGATCTCCTCATAGCTTGAGTTGAGGATTCTGGATTGTCTTCTAGTTGCTTCATCTTCATCTTCCCTTTGGATTTCCAAGCCTTGAACTCTTCAATGTTGATGGTGTCTTCATCATCTGAGCTTGTGTCCTCTTTCTGAGTTGGTTCTTGCCTGATAAGCTTTGGAAAGTCTTCTTCCATATCATAAGGTAGGTTAACTTTCCTGCACTCATTTTCATACCATGAATCATTTTCACCAAAAATAACATCTCTGCTTACCTTGAAGCCTTTGTTTGAGGGGTTATAGAAACCTGTATCCTTTCTGATTCAAATCATAACCAATGAAGATACACTTTTCAGCCTTAGGGTCTAGCTTTCCCCTTACCTGTGAGGGAATATGCACATATGCAACACACCCAAAGATCTTGCAATGATCCAGAGATGGTCTCTTACCATGCCAAGCCTCATAGGGTGTCATTCCATCAAGTGTCTTTGATGGCAACCTGTTGATTAAGTATGTGGCAGTAGATACACTTTCTGCCCATAAGTAATTTGGCAACTTTTTCTCATTAAGCATAGACCTAGCTGTCTCTACAATGAGTCTATTCCTCCTTTCAGCTACCCCATTTTGTTCAGGTGAGTACCTTGTGGTAATCTCCCTCTTGATGCCTCTTTCCTGCAAGAAATCTTCAAAGTCATTGGAGAAGTATTCTCCACCACCATCTGACCTTAGCCTCTTCAAATGTCTACCTGTTTGATTCTCAACTAATGCAAGATACCTTTTGAAACAATTAAATACTTCATCTTTATGTTTCATGAAGTACAAGACAGTCCATCTGCTATAGTCATCAATAAAGGACACATAGTACCTTGATCCAGATATGGATGGCTCCTTGCTTGGTCCCCAAACATCTGTATGTACCAATTCCAAGTAATCTTCATGCATAAAACCTTTCTTGGTATAGGGCAATCTGTGTGACTTACCAAATTGACAAGCCCCACACTTGTATATCATGTGTTGCTTGGATACATTGGGTATCCCAAGCACACATTGATCCCTGCTCATTTGTTTTATGGTCCTTTCTCCAATGTGACCTAATCTCTTGTGCCACATCTCCAATTCTGATAGGGTTTGGTCCTTATAGTTGTACAGGGCAATATTCTCAGTGTCTTCAAGTTCAAAGGTAAACAATCTACCTGATTTCTCTCCCTTGGCTATCCTTCTGAATCCATGTCTTGGATCCTCCACATATGCACCATGTTGAGTGAACCTGACCTGTAGACCTTTTTCAACAATCTGACCTACACTCATCAGATTCTTGGTGATTGTTGGAACATACAATACTCTGCTTAGTAAATTCTGATTACCATCACTTGTTTTGACATTGCCTACTTTAACAACTGAATGTTTAGTGTCATCACCTGTCTGCACTTGGTGCTTGCCTTTGGGTTCTTCCAAGTCAGAGAGTAAGGCAACATTCCCAGCTACATGGTTAGAACAACCTGAATCAATATAGAACAAATGATCATCATTGATACCTGATTTAGATGTCATGTTCATAATCAACAAGGAATCATCTTGATCCTCTGTATAATTGTTGTAATCCTTTCTGTTCTTGTATCCACCTTGATAATTGCCATTGTGATTATAGCTATTGTTGTAATT
>CM035410.1:11123064-11125564 GCA_020310875.1 Ceratopteris richardii
AACTACAAGAATCAAAGAGGAAGAGGTCACCAAAGAGGAGGATACTCTCAAGGAAGAGGTAGATTCAATCAATCTCAAGGCTACCATGGTTACAACAATAATTACAACAATAACTACAACAATAGCTACAATCACAATGGCAATTATCAAGGAGGATACAGGAACAGAAAGGATTACAACAATTATGCAGAGGATCAAGATGATTCCTTGTTGATTATGAACATGACATCTAAATCAGGTATCAATGATGATCATTTGTTCTATATTGACTCAGGTTGCTCTAACCATGTAGCTGGGAATGTTGCCTTACTCTCTGATTTGGAAGAACCTAAAGGCAAGCACCAAGTGCAGACAGGTGATGACACTAAACATTCAGTGGTTAAAGTAGGTAATGTCAAAACAAGTGATGGTAATCAGAATTTGCTAAGCAGAGTATTGTATGTTCCAACAATCACCAAGAATCTGATGAGTGTAGGTCAGATTGTTGAAAAAGGTCTACAGGTCAGGTTCACTCAACATGGTGCATATGTGGAGGATCCAAGACATGGATTCAGAAGGATAGCCAAGGGAGAGAAATCAGGTAGACTATTTACCTTTGAACTTGAGGATACTAAGAATATTGCATTGTACAATTACAAGGACCAAACCCTATCAGAATTGGAGATGTGGCACAAGAGATTGGGTCACATTGGAGAAAGGACAATAAAGCAAATGAGTAGAGATCAATGTGTGCTTGGGATACCTAATGTATCCAAGCAACACATGATATACAAATGTGGGGCTTGTCAGTTTGGTAAGTCACACAGATTGCCATATACCAAAAAGGGTTTTATGCATGAAGACTACTTGGAATTGGTGCATACAGATGTGTGGGGACCAAGCAAGGAGCCATCCATATCTGGATCAAGGTACTATGTATCTTTTATAGATGATTATAGCAGTGGACTGTCTTGTACTTCATGAAACATAAAGATGAAGTATTTAATTGCTTCAAAAGGTATCTTGCATTAGTTGAGAATCAAACAGGTAGACATTTGAAGAGGTTAAGGTCTGATGGTGGTGGAGAATACTTCTCCAATGACTTTGAAGACTTCTTGCAGGAAAGAGGCATCAAGAGGGAGATTACCACAAGGTACTCACCTGAACAAAATGGAGTAGCTGAAAGAAGGAATAGACTCATTGTGGAGACAACTAGGTCTATGCTTAATGAAAAAAAATTACCAAATTATCTTTGGGCAGAGAGTGTATCTACTGCCACATACTTAATCAACAGGTTGCCATCAAAGACACTTGATGGAATGACACCCTATGAGGCTTGGCATGGTAAGAGACCTTCTCTGGATCATTGCAAGATCTTTGGGTGTGTTGCATATGTGCATATTCCCTCACAGGTAAGGGGAAAGCTAGACCCTAAGGCTGAAAAGTGTATCTTTATTGGTTATGATTTGAATCAGAAAGGATACAGGTTCTATAACCCCTCAAACAAAGGCTTCAAGGTAAGCAGAGATGTCATCTTTGATGAAAATGATTCATGGTATGATAATGAGTGCAGGAAAGTTAGCCTACCTTATGATATGGAAGAAGACTTTCCAAAGCTTGTCAGACAAGAACCAACTCAGAATGAGGATACAAGTTCAGATGATGAAGACACCATCAACATTGAAGAATTCAAAGCTTGGAAATCCAAAGGGAAGATGAAGATGAAGCAACTTGAAGACAATCCAAAATCCTCAACTCAAGCTATGAGGAGATCTTCAAGGGAAAAGAAGAAACCTATTAGGTATGGATATGATACTTCACTTGTAACCAAGCACTCTGTATATCTTGCAAAGGATATCTTAAGTGAAGAACCAGGTACATTTGAGGAAGCTATTACTAAACCAGAATGGAAGGAAGCAATGGATGAGGAAATGGAGGCTCTCAAGGAGAGTGATACTTGGGACTTGGTACCCAAGAAGGACTTCATGAAGGTGATAGGATCCAGATGGATCTACAAACTCAAGAGGAATTCAGATGGTACAATAAGCAGGTACAAAGCTAGGTTGGTAGCCAAGGGTTTTGCACAAACCCAAGGCATTGATTATGAGGAGACATTTTCTCTTGTGGCCAAGATGCCAACTATCAGAATTATGGTGAGTGTAGCAGCATCCAAGAATTGGAACATGTACCAATTGGATGTAAAGAATGCATTCTTGAATGGATGGATATCTGAAGAGGTCTACATGTCACAACCACCTGGCTATGAGGATCCCAATAAGGTAAATCATGTTTGCAAATTGAAGAAAGCTCTGTATGGATTGAAGCAGGCACCTAGAGCATGGAACTATAGGTTGACAACCTATCTCTTGGATCAAGGATTTGTGATGAGTAAAGCAGATACTTCATTGTTTATAAAGAAGAACAATTCAGAGGTAATATACTTGTGTGTCTATGTTGATGACATCATTATTACAGGAAATGATGTTCAAGGAATTAGACACATCAAAGGTCAAATGATGAA
>CM035410.1:11130564-11135564 GCA_020310875.1 Ceratopteris richardii
AAGGCTTGTTTGCACCAACAGCTCCCTCTCAAGCCAAACACTTGCTTGAGTCTTCATCTTGAATCTTCAATGATGTCCTGCAATCCAATCATGGATTTAAACCTGCATAGCTTGCTTCCATCCAAAGCTTTTGTAAGCAAATCTGCACATTGAATATTAGTGGACACATATGATAACTGGATTTCCTTGCTAAGTAATTTCTCCCTCACATAGTGGTAATGAACCTCTATGTGTTTTGTCCTAGCATGATACACAGGATTAGCAGCTAGATGGAGTGAACTTGTATTATCACCAAATATGATAGGTGGCCTAGTGTATAGGCCCAATTCTGAATAGAGTAACTTCAACCATATTGCTTCTTGAGTAGCATTGGCTAGCCCTCTGTATTCTGCCTCAGTAGATGATAGAGCCACTGTGGGTTGTTTCTTGGATGACCAAGCACTGAGTTTGTGGTTGACCTCCATAGGAATGTTTGAGACTTTAGCTTCCTGCAAATTAAACTTCTTGACCATGTCCTGAATGTACTTCTTCTGAATAATGAATATACCTGAATTTGTGTAGACCAATTCAAGCCCTAGGAAGTACTTCAATAATCCAAGATCATTGATCTTGAATTCCTTCATCATTTGACCTTTGATGTGTCTAATTTCTTGAACATCATTTCCTGTAATAATGATGTCATCAACATAGACACACAAGTATATTACCTCTGAATTGTTCTTCTTTATGAACAATGAAGTATCTGCTTTACTCATCACAAATCCTTGATCCAAGAGATAGGTTGTTAACCTATAGTTCCATGCTCTAGGTGCCTGCTTCAATCCATACAGAGCCTTCTTCAATTTACAAACATGATTTACCTTATTGGGATCCTCATAGCCAGGTGGTTGTGACATGTAGACCTCTTCAGATATCCATCCATTCAAGAATGCATTCTTTACATCCAATTGGTACATGTTCCAATTCTTGGATGCAGCTACACTCACCATAATTCTGATAGTTGGCATCTTGGCCACAGGAGAGAAAGTCTCCTCATAATCAATGCCTTGGGTTTGTGCAAAACCCTTGGCTACCAACCTAGCTTTGTACCTGCTTATTGAACCATGTGAGTTCCTTTTGAGTTTGTAGATCCATCTGGATCCTATCACCTTCATGGAGTCCTTCTTGGGTACCAAGTCCCAAGTATCACTTTCCTTGAGAGCCTCCATTTCTTCATCCATTGCTTCCTTCCATTCTGGTTTAGTAATAGCTTCCTCAAATGTACCTGGTTCTTCACCTAAGATATCCTTTGCAAGATATACAGAGTGCTTGGTTACAAGTGAAGGATCATATCCATACCTAATAGGTTTCTTTTTTTCCCTTGAAGATCTCCTCATAGCTTGAGTTGAGGATTCTGGATTGTCTTCAAGTTGCTTCATCTTCATCTTCCCTTTGGATTTCCAAGCTTTGAATTCTTCAATGTTGATGGTGTCTTCATCATCTGAACTTGTATCCTCATTCTGAGTTGGTTCTTGTCTGACAAGCTTTGGAAAGTCTTCTTCCATATCATAAGGTAGGCTAACTTTCCTGCTCTCATTATCATACCATGAATCATTTTCATCAAAGATGACATCTCTGCTTACCTTGAAGCCTTTATTTGAGGGGTTATAGAACCTGTATCCTTTCTGATTCAAATCATAACCAATAAAGATACACTTTTCAGCCTTAGGATCTAGCTTTCCCCTTACCTGTGAGGGAATATGCACATATGCAACACACCCAAAGATCTTGCAATGATCCAGAGAAGGTCTCTTACCATGCCAAGCCTCATAGGGTGTCATTCCATCAAGTGTCTTTGATGGCAACCTGTTGATTAAGTATGTGGCAATAGATACACTCTCTGCCCAAAGATAATTTGGTAGTTTTTTCTCATTAAGCATAGACCTAGCTGTCTCCACAATGAGTCTATTCCTTCTTTCAGCTACCCCATTTTGTTCAGGTGAGTACCTTGTGGTAATCTCCCTCTTGATGCCTCTTTCCTGCAAGAAGTCTTCAAAGTCATTGGAGAAGTATTCTCCACCACCATCAGACCTTAACCTCTTCAAATGTCTACCTGTTTGATTCTCAACTAATGCAAGATACCTTTTGAAGCAATTAAATACTTCATCTTTATGTTTCATGAAGTACAAAACAGTCCATCTGCTATAGTCATCAATAAAAGATACATAGTACCTTGATCCTGATATGGATGGCTCTTTGCTTGGTCCCCAAACATCTGTATGCACCAATTCCAAGTAGTCTTCATGCATAAAACCCCTTTTTGTATATGGCAATCTGTGTGACTTACCAAACTGACAAGCCCCACATTTGTATATCATGTGTTGCTTGGATACATTAGGTATCCCAAGCACACATTGATCCCTACTCATTTGCTTTATGGTCCTTTCTCCAATGTGACCTAATCTCTTGTGCCACATCTCCAATTCTGATAGGGTTTGGTCCTTGTAATTGTACAATGCAATATTCTTAGTATCCTCAAGTTCAAAGGTAAATAGTCTACCTGATTTCTCTCCCTTGGCTATCCTTCTGAATCCATGTCTTGGATCCTCCACATATGCACCATGTTGAGTGAACCTGACCTGTAGACCTTTTTCAACAATCTGACCTACACTCATCAGATTCTTGGTGATTGTTGGAACATACAATACTCTGCTTAGCAAATTCTGATTACCATCACTTGTTTTGACATTACCTACTTTAACCACTGAATGTTTAGTGTCATCACCTGTCTGCACTTGGTGCTTGCCTTTAGGTTCTTCCAAATCAGAGAGTAAGGCAACATTCCCAGCTACATGGTTAGAGCAACCTGAGTCAATATAGAACAAATGATCATCATTGATACCTGATTTAGATGTCATGTTCATAATCAATAAGGAATCATCTTGATCCTCTGCATAATTGTTGTAATCCTTTCTGTTCCTGTATCCTCCTTGATAATTGCCATTGTGATTGTAACTATTGTTGTTGTAATTATTGTTGTAGCCATGGTAGCCTTGAGGTTGATTGAATCTGCCTCTTCCTTGAGAGTATCCTCCTCTTTGGTGACCTCTTCCTCTTTGATTCTTGTAGTTCTTGTAGCATTCATCTGTAGTATGGTTAGACAAGCCACAAATATTGCATGGAGATTGATTATAGGGTCTCCCCCTACCTGACTTACCTCCTCTGCCCCTACCTCTAGATGATCTACCTCTCCCTGCATAGTTTGCTTGGGAGGTGGATCCTTCTTCATCAACTTTCTTACTTTTACCCTTGTCTTTAGACTTCTTATCTGTATATAGGGCAGAGGGATTGTTACCTTTTGATTGCTCTCCATTCTTTGTGATCTTTGCTTCATGTGTAAAGAGTTGTCCAATCAGAGTTGTTAGATCAGGTGCTTGGATGTCCATGTACAAGTCCATTGCAGTGGTAAAGCTTTCCCACTTGTCATCTGCTTTGAGTCCATTGATCACTTGTCTGACTATTTGCTCTTCTTCAATTTCTTCTCCAACACTTGCAAGTTGATCTGCAATGTCTTTGACTTTGGTGACAAAATCTGAGACACATTGTTTTGATTGCTTCCTGAGAGTTGTAAACTCAATCCATAGCTGATTCTTTCTGGCCCTTGTGCTTGATGAGAAGTATGTTGACAAGCTTTCCCAAGTCTCTTGGGAAGTCTTACAGTTCCTAACATGAGGTAGAAGTAAATCAAAGATAGAGTTTAGAAGATATGACCTTGCCAAAGCATCTTTAGCACACCATTGATTAAGTCTCTCATGCTCATCCTTTGTAGGTAGGCCTCTGGTTTTGAATGAGGGCAACTCCTCATCTCCTGATATGTATCCATACAAGCTTCTCCCTTGTAGATAAGTCTTCATTCTTAATGACCATGCCTGGTAGTTATTCCTATCCAATTTGTCAATGAAGGAAGGGAAACCATCACCCATGATTACCTTATTTGCTCTGATACCACTGTTGGATGTGATGGCTGGGTACAATCAGAAGATCAAGCTGGTGCTGCTAGACCTGCTTCACACCTGCCCTCTTTTCTCTTCAGATATGGTTAGGAGACTCCTTGAGCTTCCAAATGACACCAAGAAACTATATATGTGCTTTACAAAATGATTGAGTAATGACCAAATCAAAACAGATGATTTTGAACCTTCACAACTTCAAAAACTTTCTATTCCTGTATTGATACCTGCTCAGTTCTAAACTCAGTGTGTCCAGCACACTTGCAATTGGTTTAATTCGTTCTGGGAGTATTAAATTGACTTAACAAGCTACCATTAGCAAGTTAAATCACTCCAAATAACAAACTATACACTGAGCATGATCTTTAGCAAAATCAGAGACACCCCCGACTTTTTAGGAACAACACAGAAATATACCAGTGATCACTTCGACAGAGATTTCTCCTATTTTCCTGAATAGAATGACTTGAAATTTTGTAGTGTTGTAGAATGCTTTGAGCTGGTTCCAATGAGCCCTTGATCATCAAATTTGGTTCAGTAGATCTTGAGATATGCTCTGTTGAAGTTGACAGACTTGGAGGTAGTCACTCAGAGAAAACACAGAGTTAAGAACTATGAGTATATGTATTGAATCTATCAAATGTACATTCCCATTGGCATGTAAAGTGATGCCCAATGGTACTCAGAGGTGTAGGCTAGGTAGTAGCTCTCACACACTCACAAATTTGCTTGGATTAGCCTCGGGAAGAGTGTAACTAGACCCGCGACTTTTGCATTGACTTTTATAGGAGTTTTTGAGTGAATTTGAATTTGAATTCAAATTAAAGCTCCCTTGATTCTCTCCACTAGACTTAGGGAGATATTCCCTCAACTAGATCATCTACTTTTTCCACGACTCTAGTCTAGTAGGTGTGATTACATTGTTGATAAAAGTCACATAGACTTTTTACATGAGATAAAAAGTAAGAATCAATAAGACTAGGTTCATATGGTTATTGATTCTTGTGAATG
>CM035410.1:11143064-11153064 GCA_020310875.1 Ceratopteris richardii
TTGGATTTCCAAGCTTTGAATTCTTCAAGGTTTATTGTATCATCATCTGAGCTTGAATCTTCTTGCTGAGTTGGCTCTTCCTTGGTAAGCTTTGGAAAATCTTCCTCCATGTCATAGGGTAGACTCACTTTCCTGCATTCATTCTCATACCATGAGTCATTCTCATCAAATATGACATCTCTGCTTACCTTGAACCCTTTGTTTGTGGGGTTGTAGAATCTGTATCCCTTTTGGTTCAAATCATAACCAATGAAGATACATTTCTCAGCCTTGGGGTCTAGCTTTCCTCTTACCTGTGAGGGAATATGCACATATGCTACACAACCAAAGATTTTGCAATGATCCAGAGAGGGTCTCTTACCATGCCATGCTTCATATGGTGTCATGCCATCAAGTGATTTGGATGGCAACCTATTGATGAGATAAGTGGCAGTGGACACACTCTCTGCCCATAGGTAATTTGGCAACCTTTTTTCATTGAGCATAGACCTAGCTGTTTCCACTATAAGTCTATTCCTTCTTTCTGCTACCCCATTTTGTTCAGGTGAGTACCTTGTAGTGATCTCCCTCTTGATACCTCTTTCCTGCAAGAAATCTTCAAACTCATTGGAGAAGTATTCTCCTCCACCATCTGACCTTAGCCTCTTCAAGCTTCTACCTGTTTGATTCTCAACAAGTGCAAGATACCTCTTGAAACAATTAAACACTTCATCTTTATGCTTCATAAAATATAAAATGGTCCACCTGCTATAGTCATCAATAAAAGACACATAATATCTTGAACCAGAAATGGAAGGGTCCTTGCTAGGTCCCCAAACATCTGTGTGTACCAAGTCTAGGTAGTCTTCATGCATGAAACCTTTCCTTGAGTAGGGTAATCTGTGAGACTTACCAAATTGACATGATCCACATTTATAAATCATGTGTTGCTTGGATACATTAGGTATCCCAAGCACACATTGATCCGTGCACATTTGCTTTAGAGTCCTTTCACCTATGTGCCCTAATCTTTTATGCCATATCTCTAACTCTGAAAGTGTCTGATCCTTGTAATTATACAAAGCAATGTTTTTTGTATCTTCTAGCTCAAATGTAAATAATCTACCTGATTTCTCCCCTTTGGCTATCCTTCTGAATCCTTGTTTTGGGTCCTCCACATATACTCCATGTTGTGTGAATCTGACCTGCAAACCTTTCTCCACAATCTGACCAACACTCATTAAATTCTTAGTTATTGTTGGTACATAGAGTACCCTGCTTAATAGATTCTGATTACCATCACATGTCTTCACATTTCCAATTTTGACAACAGAGTGCTTAGTGTCATCACCTGTTTGTACCTGATGTTTGCCCTTGGGCTCTTCCAAATCAGAAAGTAGTGCCACATTGCCAACTACATGGTTAGAACATCCTGAGTCAATGTAAAATAAATGATCATCATTTGTACCTATCTTGGAGGTCATGTTCATGATCAATAAGGAGTCATCCTGCTCCTCAGTGTAGTTGTTGTAGTCTCTTCTATTTCTGAATCCACCTTGGTAGTTTCCATTGTGGTTGTTGTTGTAGTTGTTGTTGTATTGGTTGTTGTACCCATTGTAGCTTTGATGTTGGTTAAATCTGCCTCTTCCTTGAGAGTATCCACCTCTTGAGTAGCCTCTTCCTCTCTGATTCTTGTAGTTCTTGTAGCATTCATCTGTGGTATGGTTGGACAATCCACATATGTTGCATGGTGATGAGTTGTAGGGTCTCCCCCTACCTGACTTACCTCCTCTGCCTCTTCCTCTAGATGACCTACCTCTCCCTGCATAATTAGCTTGAGAGGTAGAGCCTTCTTCATCCTGTTTCTTCTTGCCTTTATCTTTAACTTTCTTATCAGTATAGAGAGCAGAGGGGTTGTTACCTTTTGATTGATCTCCAGCTTTGGTGAACTTTGCTTCATGTGTAAATAGTTGGCCCATGAGTGTTGTGAGATCAGGGGTATGCATGTCCATGTAGAGGTCCATTGCAGTGGTGAAACTTTCCCACTTATCATCTGCCTTGAGTCCATTTGTCACTTGCCTGACTATTTGCTCCTCTTCAATTTCCTCTCCAATGCTTGCTAGTTGGTCTGCCACATCTTTGATCTTTGTCACATACTCTGAAACTGATTGCTTGGGCTGCTTCCTAAGGGTTGTGAACTCAATCCATAATTGGTTCTTCCTAGCCCTTGTGTTGGAAGAAAAATAGTTTGACAAGGTTTCCCAAGTCTCTTGGGAAGTCTTACAGTTCCTTACATGAGGTAAAAGAAAGTCAGATATAGAGTTTAAGAGATAAGACCTTGCCAAAGCATCCTTTGCACACCATTGGTTGAGCCTTTCATGTTCATCCTTTGTAGGTAGTCCTCTAGTCTTGAATGAGGGCAACTCCTCATCTCCTGATATGTATCCAAATAGACTTCTCCCTTGTAGATGTGAAGAGAGATGGTGGATGCAATCCAAAGATGAGTAGGTGCCGCTACAACCAGCTTCACACCAGCCAACTGAGACTTCAGAGTTGATTAGTAGACCCTTTGAGCTTCCTAAATCCACCAAAATATCAGCCAAGTACTTTGGAACATGTATCCCAAAAGTTTAAGTCAAGACCGACAAGTTGCGAAATGACTAGCTCCCAAAACTTGCTATTTTTGGACATACACCTGCTGGAAAAAATGAACAGTGCTCTCAACCTGGAAGGAATTAGAAAAATTCCTTTTGGGCATAGCAAATAGACTTAGCAAGCTTCCTATTCCAAGTTAAAACACTTCAAATGATGGACTGAGCACTGAGAACAAGTTTCATCAAGTTCTGGAACATTCCCACAATTCTCGGGGCTCTGCAGAGATAGACCAGTAAGCAGTAAAATGCAGATATCTCCAAAAGTATAAATCCAATGACCTTGAAAATGTATAGGTAGAAACTAGACAGTGAGAGCTATCCAACGCACTTTAAAACACTGAAAAATGTTCAGTAAAACTCGAGATATGACCTTCTGAAGTTACTGCTCTGAGTGAGTATAGCAGAGAACAAAACAGAGAGGTAGATGATAATAAATGTATAGATTCACATATGATTACAACCACATTGGCAATGAATCTTTGCACAATGGGAGTAGAATGATAGAGCTATGGAGTAAGCTCTTCAATCTCTACAAAATGACATCAAGTGGTCACGTACAAGGTTTGCTTATCGCCTCTTCCTTCTTGCTCCTTTTATAGCTATTCTTGGAGGGAGTTTTGAATTCGAATTCGAATGGCTCCACCTAAAAGTGATCCCCAAAGTTAGGAGAGATTCCCTCAGCTCAAAAATTCGTGATTTTGGTAGTTGGAGCCACGAATTTGCTTTTACATCATGGATGAGGTAAGCCATCCTTTTACTTTTTTCTTTTTCCATTTACAAGAGATAAAATGTACTCTTTTACAAGAGGTGTTCACATGACTACTCATGTGACTTACAAATGAGGATAATATCAAGCATATCAAGCATGTAGGCTTGGGCAAAATGCACCAACAGCTCCCCCTCAAGCCTAACATGCTTGGCCTCCAAATAAGTCTTCAATTGTCCTTGATTTCCTACAAGCCAATCATCAACTTGAATCTACTTAACTTCGTACCATCAAGAGCTTTCGTCAACATGTCTGCACATTGCATATCTGTAGAGACATAGGATAGTTGAATATCCTTGCTCAATAGCTTCTCCCTTACATAATGGTAGTGGACTTCAATATGCTTGGTTCTAGCATGGTATACCGGATTAGCTGCTAGATGTAGTGAGCTTGTGTTGTCACCAAAAATGTGAGGTGTTGAAGAATGAAGTCCAAGATCTGTGTACAAAGATTTTAACCACATGATTTCTTGAGTTGCATTAGCCAAACCTCTATATTCTGCTTCAGTAGAAGATAATGCCACGGTTGGTTGCTTCTTCGATGACCAAGAAATGATTTTTGAACCTGCAAATGATATATACCCTGATGTGCTTCTTCTATCATCTTTAGATCCGGCCCAATCTGCATCTGAGTAGACCTTTAGCTCAATATCTGAAGTATATGAATAAAACAAACCTTCATTCATGGTCCCCTTTAGGTACTTGAGGACTCGCTTGGCCGCTTCCATATGTGGTCTTCTCGGCTTATGCATAAACTGACTCAATATGCTAACACTATAGCATATGTCCACCCTTGTGAGTGTTGCATAGTTCAAACTTCCAACCAAGCTTTGATAGCTTGTGATGTCTTCGATTGGCTCTCCTTCATAAGCACTAAGCTTATGATTTTGCTCCATAGGTGTACCTGCACACTTTGTATTTTCCATCTTGAACTTGACGAGCATGTCATGGACATACTTCCTTTGTGTGATGTATATACCTGAATCTGTGTAGATCAACTCCAATCCAAGAAAATAAGTGAGTGGTCCGAGGTCACTTATTTTGAACTCCTCCTTCATTTGACTCTTTACCTGTTTGATTCCTTCAAGATCATTGCCTGTGATAATAATATCATCAACATACACACATAAATAGATCACTTCAGATCCATTCCTCTTTATGAACAAAGAGGTATCCGCCTTGCTAGCTTTGAATCCTTGGTCCTGCAAATAAGTAACCAATCTGAAATTCCAAGCTCTTGGAGCTTGCTTCAATCCATACAAAGCTTTCTTTAGTTTGCATACATAGTTAGGATGATGTGCATCCTCATATCCAGGAGGTTGTGCCATATACACTTCCTCAGAAATCCATCCATTCAAGAAAGCATTCTTTACATCAAGTTGATAAAGATTCCAATTTCTAGATGCAGCAAGACTTATGAGAACCCTAATTGTAGGCATTTTTGCAACAGGAGAGAAAGTCTCCTCATAATCAATACCATGGGTTTGAGCAAACCCTTTAGCAACTAACCTTGCTTTGTGTCTATTTATACTTCCATCTGGATTCTTCTTGATTTTGTATATCCATCGAGATCCGATTATCTTCATAGATGGCTTGTTAGGTACAAGCTCCCAAGTGTCATTCTCCTTCAAGGCTTCCATTTCTTCATCCATTGCATCTCTCCAAGCTTTCTTGCTTTGTGCTTCTTCGAATGTGGTAGGTTCTTCATTGGTTGAATCCTTTGCAATGTAGATTGAGTGCTTGGTGACCAAAGAAGTGTCATAACCAAACCTCTCTGGTTTCTTCTTCTCCCTCGAAGACCTTCTAAGTGGTTGATGTGAGCTCTCGGGTCCATATGTAGCATCCTGCATCTTTGCTTTACCTTTGTTCTTCCATAGCTTTAGTCTTTCCAAGTCTTCTAGGTCAATCTCCGAATCACTTTCTTCAATCTGCTTTGGCTCCTTTGGTTGAAGTGATGGAAAATCTTCATCCAAGTCATATGGCAGCTTCACTTTCCTGTCATCATCAAACCATGATTTGTTTTCATCAAAAATTACATCTCTACTCACAGAAAATCCTTTATTGGTTGGATTGTACAATCTATATCCTTTTTGGTTTTGATCATAACCAATGAATACACACTTCTCTGCCTTGGGATCCAATTTCCCTCTTACTTGAGAAGGAATGTGAGCATAGGCTAAGCATCCAAAGATTTTACAATGCTCTAGACTAGGTCTTCTTCCATTCCACACTTCATATGGAGTGGTTCCATCTAGTGACTTAGATGGAAGTCTATTTATGAGATATGTGGCTGTCGACACAGCCTCTGCCCATAGGTAGTTCGGCAATCCCTTTTCGTTGAGCATGGACCTTGCAGCTTCGACGATAGCTCTATTCCTCCTCTCTGCTACACCATTGAGTTCAGGTGTATACCTTGTAGTGACTTCCCTTTTAATGCCTCTTTCATGCAAGAAGGCATCAAATTCAGAAGAGAAGTATTCTCCTCCACCATCTGATCTGAGTCTTTTCAAAGTCCTACCTGTTTGATTTTCAACAAGAGCAATATACTTCTTAAAGCAATTAAACACTTCATCCTTGTGCTTCATGAAAAACAGAATGGTCCACCTGCTACAATCATCTATGAAAGACACATAATATCTTGAGCCTGATATAGATGGCTCCTTACTTGGACCCCACACATCCGTGTGCACTAGATCCAAAGGATTTTGATACATATATCCTTTCTTATTGAAAGGTTGTCTATGAGCCTTGCCGAGTTGACAAGCTTCACACTTATAAATCATGTGTTGCCTTGTGATATTAGGCAAACCAAGTACACTTTGGTCCCTGCAAATCTGTTTGAGTGTCCTCTCACCAATGTGAGCAAGCCTTTTGTGCCATATCTCCAACTCTGTTAGAGTTTGAGATCCATAGCTAAACAAAGCTATGTTCTTTGTATCTTCCACTTCAAAAGTGAAAAGCCTTCCTGTCTTTTCTCCTTTGGCAATCCTTCGAAAGCCTTGCCTTGGGTCTTCAACATATGCTCCAAATCGATTGAATCTAACCTGCAATCCTTTTTCAACAATCTGTCCAACACTTATTAAATTTTTGGTAATTGTAGGGACATACAAAACTTTGCTTAAGAGGTTCATATTCCCATCTGATGTCTTCACATTACCTATCTTCTCCACTGAGTGCTTTGTGTCATCTCCTGTCTGCACTTCATGCTTGTTATGAGGATCTTCCAAATCAGAAAGTAAAGCCACATTTCCTGCTACATGGTTCGAGCATCCCGAATCAATGTAAAATATGTGATCATCATCCTTACCCTTCTTTGTTGATAGATTCATAATCAATAATGAATCTTCTTGACTTTGGTCCTCTGCATAGTTATTGTAATCTCTTCTTCCTCTATGGCCACTTTGATAGTTGTTGTTGTTGTTGTAATTGTTGTTGTAGTAGTTGTTGTTGTTGTAGCCTCCATTGTACCTACCTCTATTTGATCCATAGCCACCTCTATTGAATCCTCTTCCTCTTGAGTTCCTTGGATTCCTGAAACATTCTTCAGTAGTATGGTTAGATAAGCCACATATGTTGCAAGGTTGAGATGATTGGAATCTCCCCCTGCCTTGCTTTCCACTTCTGCCTCTTCCTCTAGCTCTTCCTCTACCTGCAAAGTTTGCTTGGAAAGAGCTTCCTTCATCTTCATTCTTTCTATTCTTTGACTTGTCCTTGACCTTAGCTTTATCAGAATATAAGGCAGAAGTTTGATTACCTCTTGAGGACTCACCACCTTTGCTAATCTTTGCTTCATGAGTGAAGAGTTGGCCCATGAGTGTGTTGAGGTCGGGTACATGCATATCCATGTATAAATCCATGGCTGTTGTGAATGACTCCCACTTGTCGTCTGCTTTGATTCCATTCATGATTTGTCTTATGATTTGCTCCTCTTCAATTACCTCTCCAATGCTTCCAAGTTGGTCGGAAATCTCCTTCATCTTTGTGACATAATCAGTCACATTTTGCTTCGGGCTTTTCTTCATTGTTGTGAACTCCATCCACAATTGGTTCTTCCTTGCTCGAGTGTTGGAAGAGAAGAAAGAAGCAAGTGCATTCCAGGTTTCTCTTGATGTCTTGCATCCCTTGACATGAGGTAAAAGAAAATCAGAGATTGAGTTTAGAATATAGGACCTTGCAAGTGCATCCTTCGAACACCAATTCGAAAGTCCTTCCACTTCTTCATGTGATGGTTGCCCTTTGTTCCTCATGGTTGGCATTGCTTCATCTCCGGATATGAATCCATATAGATTCCTTCCTTGAAGGTAAGCCTCCATCCTTAGAGACCATGCCGGGTAGTTGTTTCGATCCAATTTGTCAATTGTTGATGGAAATCCATCTCCCATGTTGCTTGACTATGCTCTGATACCACTGTGAAGAGAGATGGTGGATGCAATCCAAAGATGAGTAGGTGCCGCTACAACCAGCTTCACACCAGCCAACTGAGACTTCAGAGTTGATTAGTAGACCCTTTGAGCTTCCTAAATCCACCAAAATATCAGCCAAGTACTTTGGAACATGTATCCCAAAAGTTTAAGTCAAGACCGACAAGTTGCGAAATGACTAGCTCCCAAAACTTGCTATTTTTGGACATACACCTGCTGGAAAAAATGAACAGTGCTCTCAACCTGGAAGGAATTAGAAAAATTCCTTTTGGTCATAGCAAATAGACTTAGCAAGCTTCCTATTCCAAGTTAAAACACTTCAAATGATGGACTGAGCACTGAGAACAAGTTTCATCAAGTTCTGGAACATTCCCACAATTCTCGGGGCTCTGCAGAGATAGACCAGTAAGCAGTAAAATGCAGATATCTCCAAAAGTATAAATCCAATGACCTTGAAAATGTATAGGTAGAAACTAGACAGTGAGAGCTATCCAACGCACTTTAAAACACTGAAAAATGTTCAGTAAAACTCGAGATATGACCTTCTGAAGTTACTGCTCTGAGTGAGTATAGCAGAGAACAAAACAGAGAGGTAGATGATAATAAATGTATAGATTCACATATGATTACAACCACATTGGCAATGAATCTTTGCACAATGGGAGTAGAATGATAGAGCTATGGAGTAAGCTCTTCAATCTCTACAAAATGACATCAAGTGGTCACGTACAAGGTTTGCTTATCGCCTCTTCCTTCTTGCTCCTTTTATAGCTATTCTTGGAGGGAGTTTTGAATTCGAATTCGAATGGCTCCACCTAAAAGTGATCCCCAAAGTTAGGAGAGATTCCCTCAGCTCAAAAATTCGTGATTTTGGTAGTTGGAGCCACGAATTTGCTTTTACATCATGGATGAGGTAAGCCATCCTTTTACTTTTTTCTTTTTCCATTTACAAGAGATAAAATGTACTCTTTTACAAGAGGTGTTCACATGACTACTCATGTGACTTACAAATGAGGATAATATCAAGCATATCAAGCATGTAGGCTTGGGCAAAATGCACCAACAGTAGATAGGTCTTCATTCTCAATGACCAAGCTTGATAATTGTTTCTGTCCAATTTGTCAATGAAGGAAGGGAAACCATCACCCATGTTTACCTTCTTTGCTCTGATACCACTGTTGAGAGTGATGGATGGATGCACTCAGGAAATCAGTTGGTGCTGCAAAACCTGCTTCACACCTGCCCTCTTTTCTCTTCAGATATACTTAGTACACTAGCTTAGCTTCCAAATGACATAAAGAAACCATATATGTACTTTGGAAATGGTTTGGGTAATGATCAAACCAAAACAGATAACTTTGTACTTCAAAAATCAAGCAAAACTTTCTATTCCTGTAGTGATACCTGCTCAGACTTTTACTCAGTGTGTCCAGCACACTTAAAATTGGAACAATTCCTTTTGGGAGTAATAATGTACCTTAGTAAGCTACCAATCACAAGTGGAATCACTTCAATTGATAAACTATGCACTGAGAAATAAGTTTAGCAAAATTATAATCACCCCCGACTTTTCAGGAACTCTGCAGACTGAGACCAGTGTGCACTTCGAATCGATTTTCTCCCAATTGGCTGAATGAAATCCTTTGAAAGTTTGTATGCTTGTAGTAGACGTTGAGCTGGTTCCAATGAGCTATAGATCTCTTGATTTGGTTCAGTAGATCCAGAGAAATGCTCCTTTGAAGTTGACAGACTTGGAGTAGAACACTCAGACAAAACAGAGATGATGAATGTATACTTCTATTGATAAATGTGTTTGTACAATCTCATTAGCTTGACAAGCATAGCTAAATGAGGTATTGTGGTGTTGGCAATAGAGTAGCCTTAACACACAATGAGTTACAAGGAAAAAATATGCCTCGGGGAGTGAGCTAGAGTGAGAGTATATCCCGCGACTTTTTACTTCATCTTTTATAGGAGTCTTGAGATCATTTGAATTTGAAATTCAAACTTAGGCTCCCTTGAATCTCTCCTCTAAAAGTAGGGAGATACTCTCTCCATCTCAACATTCAAATTTCCACGACTAATGAAGTAGGTGGATGACTTAAAGTGATTACAACCAAATGATAAGTCACTTAGACTTTTACAAGGGGTAAAGAGGTAATAACATATAAGCATATGTTC
>CM035410.1:11165564-11195564 GCA_020310875.1 Ceratopteris richardii
AGAAATTGGTTTATCACCTGCAAAGCATATGTAACCAGATGTACTCCTCCTGTCATCCTTGCAACCTGCCCAATCTGCATCTGAGTATACTTTGATATCAATGTCTGATGAATATGGATAATACAAACCATGATTTTGTGATCCCTTTAGGTACTTTACTATCTTCTTGGCTGCCTCCAAATGTGGTACTCTTGGCTTATGCATAAATTGGCTAAGTACACTAACACCATATGAGATATCAATCCTAGTTAAGGTAGCATAATTAAGACTACCTACCAAACTTTGGTAACCTGTAATATCCTTGAGTTCTTCTCCTTCATGTGCACTGAGTTTGTGGTTGACCTCCATAGGAATGTTTGAGACTTTAGCTTCCTGCAAATTAAACTTCTTGACCATGTCCTGAATGTACTTCTTCTGAGTAATGAATATACCTGAATTTGTGTAGACCAATTCAAGCCCTAGGAAGTACTTCAATAATCCAAGATCATTGATCTTGAATTCCTTCATCATTTGACCTTTGATGTGTCTAATTCCTTGAACATCATTTCCTGTAATAATGATGTCATCAACATAGACACACAAGTATATTACCTCTGAATTGTTCTTCTTTATAAACAATGAAGTATCTGCTTTACTCATCACAAATCCTTGATCCAAGAGATAGGTTGTCAACCTATAGTTCCATGCTCTAGGTGCCTGCTTCAATCCATACAGAGCCTTCTTCAATTTGCAAACATGATTTACCTTATTGGGATCCTCATATCCAGGTGGTTGTGACATGTAGACCTCTTCAGATATCCATCCATTCAAGAATGCATTCTTCACATCCAATTGGTACATGTTCCAATTCTTGGATGCAGCTACACTCACCATAATTCTGATAGTTGGCATCTTGGCCACAGGAGAAAATGTCTCCTCATAATCAATGCCTTGGGTTTGTGCAAAACCCTTGGCTACCAACCTAGCTTTGTACCTGCTTATTGTACCATCTGAGTTCCTTTTGAGTTTGTAGATCCATCTGGATCCTATCACCTTCATGGAGTCCCTCTTGGGTACCAAGTCCCAAGTATCACTCTCCTTGAGAGCCTCCATTTCTTCATCCATTGCTTCCTTCCATTCTGGTTTAGTAATGGCTTCCTCAAATGTACCTGGTTCTTCACTTAAGATATCCTTTGCAAGATATACAGAGTGCTTGGTTACAAGTGAAGTATCATACCCATACCTAATTGGTTTCTTCTTTTCTCTTAAAGATCTCCTCATAGCTTGGGTTGAGGATTCTGGATTGTCTTCAAGTTGCTTCATCTTCATCTTCCCTTTGGATTTCCAAGCTTTGAATTCTTCAATGTTGATGGTGTCTTCATCATCTGAACTTGTGTCCTCATTCTGAGTTGGTTCTTGCCTGACAAGCTTTGGAAAGTCTTCTTCCATATCATAAGGTAGGCTAACTTTCCTGCACTCATTATCATACCATGAATCATTTTCATCAAAGATGACATCTCTGCTTACCTTGAAGCCTTTATTTGAGGGGTTATAGAACCTATATCCTTTCTGATTCAAATCATAACCAATAAAGATACACTTTTCAGCCTTAGGATCTAGCTTTCCCCTTACCTGTGAGGGAATATGCACATATGCAACACACCCAAAGATCTTGCAATGATCCAGAGATGGTCTCTTACCATGCCAAGCCTCATAGGGTGTCATTCCATCAAGTGTCTTTGATGGCAACCTGTTGATTAAGTATGTGGCAGTAGATACACTCTCTGCCCAAAGATAATTTGGTAATTTTTTCTCATTAAGCATAGACCTAGCTGTCTCCACAATGAGTCTATTCCTCCTTTCAGCTACCCCATTTTGTTCAGGTGAGTACCTTGTGGTAATCTCCCTCTTGATGCCTCTTTCCTGCAAGAACTTTTCAAAGTCATTGGAGAAGTATGATCCACCACCATCAGACCTTAGCCTCTTCAAATGTCTACCTGTTTGATTCTCAACCAATGCAAGATATCTTTTGAAACAATTAAATACTTCATCTTTATGTTTCATGAAGTACAAGACAGTCCATCTGCTATAATCATCTATAAAAGATACATAGTACCTTGATCCAGATATGGATGGCTCCTTGCTTGGTCCCCAAACATCTGTATGCACCAATTCTAAGTAGTCTTCATGCATGAAACCCTTTTTGGTATATGGCAATCTGTGTGACTTACCAAACTGACAAGCCCCACACTTGTATATCATGTGTTGCTTGGATACATTAGGTATCCCAAGCACACATTGATCCCTACTCATTTGCTTTATGGTCCTCTCTCCAATGTGACCTAATCTCTTGTGCCACATCTCCAATTCTGATAGGGTTTGGTCCTTATAATTGTACAAGGCAATATTCTTAGTATCCTCAAGTTCAAAGGTAAATAGTCTACCTGATTTCTCTCCCTTGGCTATCCTTCTGAATCCATGTCTTGGATCCTCCACATATGCACCATGTTGAGTGAACCTGACCTGTAGACCTTTTTCAACAATCTGACCTACACTCATCAGATTCTTGGTGATTGTTGGAACATACAATACTCTGCTTAGCAAATTCTGATTACCATCACTTGTTTTGACATTACCTACTTTAACCACTGAATGTTTAGTGTCATCTCCTGTCTGCACTTGGTGCTTGCCTTTAGGTTCTTCCAAATCAGAAAGTAAGGCAACATTCCCAGCTACATGGTTAGAGCAACCTGAATCAATATAGAACAAATGATCATCATTGATACCTGATTTAGATGCAGGTTTCCCAAGTCTCTTGGGAAGTCTTACAGTTCCTAACATGAGGTAGAAGGAAATCAGAGATAGAGTTTAGAAGATATGACCTTGCCAAAGCATCTTTAGCACACCATTGATTAAGTCTCTCATGCTCATCCTTTGTAGGTAGGCCTCTGGTTTTGAATGAGGGCAACTCCTGATCTCCTGATATGTATCCATACAAGCTTCTCCCTTGTAGATAAGTCTTCATTCTTAATGACCATGCCTGGTAGTTATTCCTATCCAATTTGTCAATGAAGGAAGGGAAACCATCACCCATGATACCTTATTTGCTCTGATACCACTGTTGGATGTGATGGCTGGGTACAATCAGAAGATCAAGTTGGTGCTGCTAGACCTGCTTCACACCTGCCCTCTCTTCTCTTTAGATATGGTTAGGAGACTCCTTGAGCTTCCAAATGACACCAAGAAACTATATATGTGCTTTAAAAAATGATTGAGTAATGACCAAATCAAAACACATGATTTTGAACCTTCACAACTCCAAAAACTTTCTATTCCTGTATTGACACCTGCTCAGTCCTAAGCTCAGTGTGTCCAGCACACTTGCAATTGATTTAATTCCTTCTGGGAGTATTAAATTAACTTAACAAGCTACCATTAGCAAGTTAAATCACTCCAAATAACAAACTATACACTGAGCATGATCTTTAGCAAAATCAGGGACACCCCCGATTTTTTAGGAACAACACAGAAATATACCAGTGATCACTTCGACAGCGATTTCTCCAAATTGGCTGAATAGAATGACTTGAAATTTTGTAGTGTTGTAGAATGCTTTGAGCTGGTTCCAATGAGCCCTGGATCATCAAATTTGGTTCAGTAGATCTTGAGATATGTCCTGTTGAAGTTGACAGACTTTGAGATGAATGACTCAGAAAAACACAGAGTTAAGAACTATGAGTATATGTATTGAATCTATCAAATGTACATTCCCATTGGCATGTAAAGTGATGCCCAATGGTACTCAGAGATGTAGGCTAAGTAGTAGCTCACACACACTCTATGATCTGCTTGGATTAGCCTCGGGAAGTGAGCTTTTTTTTTTTTTTTAACCCGCGACTTTTACATAGCTCTTTTATAGGTATTTTGAACAAATTTGAATTTGAATTCAAATTAAAGTTCCCTTGATTCTCTCCACTAGACTTAGGGAGATATTCTCTCAACTAGATCATCTACTTTTTCCACGACTCTAGTCTAGTAGGTGTGATTACATAATTGATTAAGTCATATTGACTTTTTACATTGGGTAAAGAGTAACAATCAATTAAGCATCTGTTTCTATGGTTCAAATGTATCCTTCATGGGTTCAACCTTTATCTTTCCAAGGTTCCAATTGTCCAAGCTTTATGTTGAGTCTTCAAGGCACAAATCAAAGCCAAGTGTGAAGGCTTGTTTGCACCAACATCTGTCTCTCTGTTTGTTTGTCTGTCTGTCTGTCTGTCTGTCTCTGCGTCTCTCTGTCTGTCTGTCTGTCTGTCTGTCTGTCTCTCTGTCTGTATGTCTGTCTGTCTGTCTGTATGTCTGTCTGTCTGTCTACCTATCTATCTATCTATCTATCTATCTATCTATCTATCTATCTATCTATCTATCTATCTATCTATCTATCTATCTATCTATCTATCTATCTATCTATCTATCTATCTATCTATCTATCAATATATCTACGTATCGATCTATCTATCTATCTATTTATCTATTTATCTATCGATCTATCTATCTATCCATCTATCTACCTATCTATCTATCTATCTATCTATATATCTATCTATCTATCTATCTATCTATCTATCTATCTATCTATCTATCTATCTATCTATCTATCTATCTATCTATCTATCTATCTATCTATCGAGCTATCTATGTATCTATGTATCTATGTATATATCTATCTATGTATCTATGTATCTATGTATCTATGTATCTATGTATCTATGTATCTATGTATCTATGTATCTATGTATCTATGTATCTATGTATCTATGTATCTATGTATCTATGTATCTATGTATCTATGTATCTATGTATCTGGGTATCTATGTATCTATGTATCTATGTATCTATCTATTTATCTATCTATCTATTTATCTATCTATCTATATATCTATCTATCTATCTAGCTAGGTATATAGGTATGTATGTATGTATGTATGTATGTATGTATGTATGTATGTGTGTATGTATGTATGTATGTATGTATGTATCTATCTTTCTATCTACTTATGTTTCTATCTATCTATATGTATCTCTATCTATGTCTCTCTCTCTCTATCTCTCTATCTATCTATCTACCTATCTATCTATTGTTGGGAATGATGGATGGACACTTCAAGAGATTGAGTAGGTACTGCGAATCCTGCTTTGTATCTTCCCTTTGATGCTTCAGAGTTGGTAAGTGGACCTCCTTAGCTTTCCAATGACACCATAAAATGGCCTATGTACTTTGGAAATGATGTGTTCAAAGACTGAATCAAAACAGACAACTTTGAACTTCAAACTTCCAAGAAAATCTTCTATTTTTGACTTGACACCTACTGGAACTTTTGCTCAGTATGACTAGTACAGTAGGAATTGAAAAAAATCCTTTTAGGGGTATCTAATTATCTTAGCAAGCTAACTAATTCAAGTGGAATGATGTAAAAAGACTATTTATGCTCAGAGAAATCAATTTAGCAAGTAAACCTTTACCCCCGATTTTTTAGGACTGTTGTAGACATTGACTAGTGATCACCTCGACGAGCTTTTCTCTGAAATGGGTGAATAGAATCTCTTCAAATTTTGGCAGCGTGTAGGAAACTTTGAGCAAATTCGAACAAGCTTTAGATCTTTGAATTTGGTGAAGAAGTTGTTGCTGTAAACTACAAGCCTACACATTTGGCTCAAATAATGCATTGAAGTTTATACATACATGAAGAAGCATAGGAACATATGCTAGTGGTTACTTACCACTTTACCTCATTGTAAAAGTCAAATTGACTTGGAATCTCTTGTAATCACCTAACAAAAGGATTCGTGGAAAATTAGTTGCTTGATTGAAAGAATGTCTCCAAGCATTTAGGAGCTTGATCATAGGGAGCCAAAAGTTTGAATTTGAATTCAAAATTTTAGTCATAAAAAATGGATATGAAAAGTCGCGGGTAGGAGAGAGCACTCCCGAGCCTAGCATTACTGATTTCTGAGTGTTTGTGAGGTCTACACTCAAGCCCACACCTCTCTACACCATTTGGCATTGATGTTCATGCAAACGGAGTTGTATACAAATGTTCATTAATACATACATTCATATTGTCCATCTCTGTATTCTCTGTTAGTCTACTCAAAAGTCTATCAACTTGTCAAAGGCATATCTCGGTCAATTCTTCACCAAATTCAGTGATTCAAAGCTTGTTGGATTCCGCTTGAAGTAATCTACATGCTACCAAAGTTTGAAGACATTCTATTCATCCATTTTGGAGAAATCTGCATCGAGGTGAACTCTGGTCTTTTTCTGCTACAGTCCTAAAAAGTCGGGGGTATAGTTTAACTTGCTAAATTGATTTCTCTTAGCATAGTTTATCATTTTACATCATTCTACTTGGAATAGGTAGCTTACTATACTAATTAGATACCCCTAAAAGGAATTTTTCCAATTCCTACTGTGATGGTCATACTGAGCAAAATATCCAGCAGGTGTTAAGATAAAAATAGAAGGTTTTCTTGAGTTTGTGACTTCCAAAGTTATCTGTTTTGATTCAGTCATTGCACACATCATTTCCAAAGGACATAGGACATTTTATGGTGTCATTGGAAAGCTAAGGAGGTCTAGTTATCAACTCTGAAGCAAAAGAGGGCTGGTACAAAGCAGGTTTAGCAGTACCTACTCAGTCTCTTGGAGTATCCATCCATCATTCCCAACAGTGGTATCAGAGCAAACTAAGGTAAAATGGGAGATGGTTTTCCTTCATTTATTGACAAATTGGACAGGAACAACTATCAAGTATGGTCTCGAAGGATGTAGACCTACTTACAAGGAAGGAGTCTCTATGGCTACATCTCAGGAGATGAGGAATTGCCCTCATTCAAAGCAAGAGGATTACCAACCAAGGAAGAACATGAAAAGCTCAACACATGGTGTGCTAAGGATGCATTGGCAAGGTCTTATTTACTCAACTCTATATCTGATTTTCTTTTGCCACATATTAGAAATTGTAAGACATCCCAAGAGACTTGGGAAACCTTGTCATCATATATTTCCTCCAATACAAGGGCTAGGAAAAATCAGTTGTGGATTGAATTCACAACACTAAGGAAGCAACCTAAGCAAGTTGTTTCAGAATTTGTGACCAAGATTAAAGATGTAGCAGATCAGTTAGCAAGCATAGGAGAAGAGATTGAAGAAGAACAGATTGTAAGGCAAGTGATCAATGGGATCAAGGCTGATGACAAATGGGAAAGCTTCACCACTGCCATGGATCTCTATATGGACATGCACACTCTAGATCTTACAACTCTCATGGGACAATTATTTACTCATGAAGCAAAGCTCAACAAAAATGGAGACACATCCAAAGGTAATAACTCTTCTGCCCTATACACTGATAAGAAGTCTAAAGATAAAGGCAAAAGCAAGAAGGTGGAAGATGAAGGATCAACCTCTCAAGCCAACTACGCAGGGAGAGGTAGATCTTCAAGAGTAAGGGGCAGAGGAGGTAAGCCAGGTAGGGGGAGATCTTATAACTCCTCACCATGCAACATTTGTGGTTTATCAAATCATACTACAGATGAGTGTTTCAGGAATTACAAAAATCAGAGAGGAAGAGGATACCAAAGAGGTGGCTACTCACAATCAAGAGGTAGATTCAACCATCACCAAGGCTACAACAATAATTACAACAACAACTACAACAATAATTACAATGGCAACTACCAAGGAGGATTCAAATCCAGGAAGGATTACAACAACTACACAGAGGAGCAAGATGACTCTCTTCTGATCATGAACATGACTTCAAAGTCAGGTACAAATGATGACCACCTATTCTACATTGACTCAGGATGTTCAAATCATGTGGCTGGCAATGTAGCATTACTCTCTGATCTTGAGGAACCAAAAGGTAAGCATCAAGTTCAAACAGGTGATGATACAAAGCATTCAGTAGTTAAAGTTGGAAATGTTAAGACTTGTGATGGAAATCAGAATTTGTTGAGCAGGGTACTCTATGTACCAACCATTACAAAAAATTTGATGAGTGTTGGTCAGATTGTGGAGAAAGGTTTGCAGGTCAAATTCAACTAATATGGAGCATATGTGGAGGATCCAAGACATGGGTTCAAGAGGATTGCTAAAGGAGAAAAATCAGGTAGACTTTTCACTTTTGAGTTAGAAGATACAAAGAACATTGCACTATACAGTTATAAAGATCAAACACTTTCAGAGCTTGAGATTTGGCACAAAAGGTTAGGGCACATAGGAGAAAGAACCTTGAAACAAATGTGCAGGGATCAATGTGTGCTTGGGATACCTCATGTATCCAAGCAACATATGATTTATAAGTGTGGTGCTTGTCAATTTGGGAAGTCTCACAGGTTACCCTTCTCAAAGAAAGGATACATGCATGAAGACTACCTAGAACTTGTACACACAGATGTATGGGGACCAAGCAAAGACCCCTCAGTCTCAGGATCAAGGTACTATGTGTCTTTCATTGATGATTATAGCAGATGGACTATATTATACTTCATGAAGCACAAGGATGAGGTATTTAATTGCTTTAAAAAATATCTTGCATTAGTTGAAAATCAGACAGGAAGGAATTTGAAGAGGCTAAGGTCAGATGGAGGAGGTGAGTACTTCTCCAATGAATTTGAAGACTTCTTGCAGGACAGAGGCATCAAAAGAGAGATAACCACAAGGTATTCTCCTGAACAGAATGGGGTAGCTGAGAGAAGAAATAGATTAATTGTTGAGACAGCTAGATCTATGCTTAATGAGAAAAAGTTACCTAACTATCTATGGGTAGAGAGTGTTTCTACTACCACTTACCTCATAAATAGGTTACCATCTAAGTCTCTTGATGGCATGACACCCTATGAAGCATGGCATGGTAAGAGACCTTCACTTGAAAATTGCAAAATATTTGGATGTGTAGCATATGTACACATTCCTTCTCAGATAAGAGGTAAGCTAGACCCAAAGGCTGAAAAATGCATCTTTATTGGGTATGATTTAAATAAAAAAGGTTAGAGGTTTTATAATCCTACCAATAAGGGATTTATGGTAAGCAAAGATGTTGTCTTTGATGAAAATGATTCTTGGTATGAGAATGAATGCGGGAAGGTCAAATTACCCTATGATTTGGAAGAGGAATTTCCAAGTCTTACAAAGGAGGAACCTACTCAGAATGAAGCCTTAAGTTCAGATGATGAAGACACTATCAATCTTGAAGAATTCAAGGCATGGAAGTCCAAAGGCAAAATGAAGATGAAGAAGCTTGAAGACATACCTGAATCCTCAACTCAACCATTTAGAAGATCACAAAGAGAAAGCAAGAAACCTATCAGATATGGGTATGATACATCTCTTGTTACTAAACATTCTGTTTATCTTGCCAAAGATTTGTCAAATGAATAACCAAGATCATATGAAGAAGCAATAACCAAATCAGAATGGAAAGAAGCTATGGATGAGGAGATTGATGCTCTCAAAGAGAATGACACATGGGAGTTAGTACCTAAGAAGGACTCAATGAAGGTAATAGGATCCAGATGGATCTACAAGCTTAAAAGGAATTCCGATGGCACAATCAATAGGTACGAAGCCAGATTGGTAGCCAAGGGTTTTGCACAAACCCAAGGCATTGACTATGAGGAGACATTCTCACATGTGGCCAAGATGCCAACCATCAGAGTGTTGGTAAGTGTGGTTGCATCAAAAAATTGGAATATGTACCAATTGGATGTCAAGAATGCTTTCTTGAATGGATGGATTTCAGAGGAGGTATATATGTCACAACCTCCTGGCTATGAGGACCCCAAGAAGGTAACATATGTTTGCAAATTAAAAAAGGCTTTATATGGATTGAAGCAGGCACCTAGGGCATGGAATTACAGGTTAACTACATACCTCCAAGACCAAGGATTTTTCATGAGCAAGGCAGATACTTCTTTGTTCATTAAGAGAAGTAATTCAGAGGTAATATACCTTTGTGTTTATGTTGATGACATCATCATTATAGGTAATGATGTCCATGGAATCAGATATATCAAAAGTCAAATGATGAAGGAGTTCAAGATCAATGATCTTGGTCTATTGAAATATTTTTTGGGACTTGAATTAGTCTACACTAATTCAGAGATATACATCACTCAGAAAAAGTATGTACAGGACATGTTGAAGAAGTTTCACTTGCAGGATGCTAAAGTAGCAAGCACTCCAATGGAGGTAAACCTAAAGCTAAGAGCCCATGAAGGTGATGAAGTCAAAGACATTACAGGTTATCAAAGTATGGTGGGTAGCTTGAACTATGCTACCTTAACAAGGATAGATATTGCATATGGAGTTAGTGTTCTATACACAGAACCATGGTTTGTATTTCCCTTACACTTCAGATATTGATATCAAAATTTATTCAGATGCAGATTGGGCAGGATGCAAGGATGATAGGAGGAGCACTTCTGGATATATTTCTTTTGCAGTTGACAAAACAATTTCATGGTCTTCAAAGAAGAAACCTACTGTTGCTTTGTCTTCCACAGAGGCAGAGTATAGAGGACTAGCTAATGCCACACAAGAAGCAATTTGGATTAAGCTTTTGTATACAGAATTGGGATTGTATACTAGGTCACCAATTATCTTTGGAGATAATACAAGTTCTCTTCACCTTGCAGCTAATCCTATTTACCATGCTAGGACCAAACACATAGAGGTCCATTACCATTATGTGAGAGAGAAATTGATAAGCAAGGACATTCAACTTACCTATGTATCAACCAACATGCAATGTGCAGATTTGTTGACTAAAGCTTTGGATGGAACCAAACTTTGCAGGTTCAAATCCATGATTGGATTGCAGGATATACTTGAAGATTGAAGATGAATACTTAAGCCAAAATGTTTGGCTTGAGGGGGAGTTGTTGGTGTAAACTACAAGCCTACACATTTGGCTCAAATAATGCATTAAAGTTTATACATACATGAAGAAGCATAGGAACATATGCTAGTGGTTAATTACCACTTTACCTCATTGTAAAAGTCAAATTGACTTGGAATCTCTTGTAATCACTTACCAAAAGGATTCGTGGAAAATTAGTTGCTTGATTGAAAGAATATCTCCAAGCATTTAGGAGCTTGATCATAGGGAGCCATAAGTTTGAATTTGAATTCAAATTTTTAGTCATCTCTTATAAAAATTGGATATGAAAAGTCGCGGGTAGGAGAGAGCACTCCCGAGCCTAGCATTACTGATTTTTGAGTGTGTGTGAGGTCTACACTCAATCCCACACCTCTCTAAACCATTTGGCATTGATGTTCATGCAAATGGAGTTGTATACAAATGTTCATTAATACATACATTCATATTGTCCATCTTTGTATTCTCTGTTAGTCTACTCAAAAGTCTATCAACTTGTCAAAGGCATATCTCGGTCAATTCTTCACCAAATTCAGTGCTTCAAAGCTTGTTGGATTCAAGTTGAAGTAATCTACATGCTGCCAAAGTTTGAAGACATTCTATCCAGCCATTTTGGAGAAATCTGCATCGAGGTGAACTCTAGTCATTTTCTGCTACAGTCCTAAAAAGTCCGGTGTATAATTTAACTTGCTAAATTGATTTCTCTTAGCATAGTTTATCATTTTACATCATTCCACTTGGAATAGGTAGCTTACTAAGCTAATTAGATACCCCTAAAAGGAATTTTTCCAATTCCTATTGTGCTGGTCATACTGAGCAAAATATCCAGCAGGTGTCAAGACAAAAATAGAAAGTTTTCTTGAGTTTGTGACTTCCAAAGTTATCTGTTTTGATTCAATCATTGCACACATCATTTCCAAAGGACATAGGACATTTTATGGTGTCATTGGAAAGCTAAGGAGGTCTAGTTATCAACTCTGAAGCAAAAGAGGGCTGGTACAAAGCAGGTTTAGCTGTACCTACTCAGTCTCTTGGAGTATCCATCCATCATTCCCAACAAAAGTGAGTGGGATATGCTCTCCACAAGTTGATAGACTTTCAAGTACTATGACAGAGAACTCAAAAATGAACAATGTAGATATATGTATTAATGAACACTTGTATACAATGCCATTGGCATGAAGATCATTGCCTAATGGTGTAGATAGGTGTGGGCTAGAGTGTAGGCCTCACACACTCAGAAATGACAGAGATGAGCTCGAGATATGAGTATTCTGCCCGTGACTTTTTGTGTTGACCTTTTATAGTGATTTAGTTCAAAGTTTGAATTTGAATTCAAACTTTGGCTCTCTTTAATCAAGCTCCTACATCATAGGAGATATTCCATCTACTTGATATGATGCTTTACAACTACCTTGATGGACTCTTTCTTTGGTACTAGTTCCCATGTGTCACTTTCCTTGAGTGCTTCAATCTCCTCATCCATAACTTCTTTCCTTTCTGTCTTGGTTATGGCTTCTTCATATGATCCTGGTTCTTCAATTGACAAGTCTTTGGCAAGATAAACAGAGTGTTTAGTAACAAGAGAGGTATCATACCCATATCTGATAGGTTTTTTGCTCTCCCTTTGTGATCTTCTGATTGATTGATTTGAAGATTCAGATATGTCTTCAGGCTTCTTCATTTTGACTTTGCCCTTGGACTTCCATGCCTTGAACTCTTCAAGGTTGATAACATCTTCATCATCATCACAAGTCTTAACATTTCCAACTTTAACTATTGAGTGCTTGGTGTCATCACCTGTTTGTACTTGATGCTTACCTTTTGGTTCTTCAAGGTCAGAGAGTAGAGCTCAATTGCCAGCCACATGATTTGAGCATCCTGAGTCAATGTCGAATAGGTGGTCATCATTTATACCTAGTTTTGATGTCATGTTCATGATCAGAAGTGAGTCATCTTGCTCTTCTATATAGTTGTTGTAGTCCTTTCTGGATTTGAATCCTCCTTGGTAGTTGCCATTGTAGTTGTTGTTGTAATTGTTGTTGTAGTTGTTGTTGTAGCCTTGGTGATGGTTGAATCTACCTCTTGACAGTGAGTATCCACCTCTTTGATATCCTCTTCCTCTCTGATTCTTGTAGTTCCTGAAACACTCATCTGTAGTATGATTTGATAAACCACAAATGTTGCATGGTGAGGAGTTATAGGATCTCCCCCTACCTTGCTTACCTCCTCTGCCCCTTCCTTTTGATGATCTACCTCTCCCTGCATAGTTTGCTTGGGAGGTAGTGCCTTCATCTTCTCCTTTCTTGTTCTTGCCTCTATCTTTAGCTTTACCTTTATCAGTGTATAGGGCAGAAGAGCTATTACTTTGGATTTGACTGCATTCTTGTTGAGCTTGGCTTCATGAGTGAACAGTTGCCCCATGAGAGTGGTAAGGTCTGGAATCTGGATGTCCATGTAAAGGTCCATGGCAGTGGTGAAGCTTTCCCATTTGTCATCAGCTTCGATCCCATTGATCACTTGCCTTACAATCTATTCTTCTTCAATCTCTTCTCCTATGCTTGCTAACTGATCTACTACACCTTTAATCTTGGTCACAAACTCTGAAATAGCCTGCTTAGGTTGCTTCCTTAGTGTAGTGAATTCAATCCATAATTGATTTTTCCTGGCCCTTGTGTTGGAAGAAAAATAGCATGACAAGGTTTCCCAAGTCTCTTGGGATGTCTTATAGTTTTTAATATGTGGCAAAAGAAAATCAGAGATGGAGTTGAGTAAATAAGACCTTGCTAATGCATCCTTAGCACACCATGTGTTGAGCTTTTCATGTTCTTCCTTTGTTGGCAATCCTCTTGTTTTTAATGAGGGCAATTCCTCATCTCCTGAGATGTATCCATAAAGACTCCTTCCTTGTAGGTATCGCTGGAGTTTATTGATCTCCAAAGTACAGCTAGAAGTAGGTGAAACCCAACAGGACCTAGATGACTTTTTCACAAACTTGTATGCACAGACCAGTTTTCTTGCAGAGCAAACTGCTCTTTACTCACTTAGAATTTTCCAAAACTGTTTCACACACATAACCTAGACTCTAAGAGCTTTCCAACAAGCTATAGAACACCTCAAATGGATAAATACACAATGAGCTATGACCTGTGCAAGATGCAGCTTTAATGGAGACCTTGAAACAGAAATGAACCCGAGGACACACATCACTTGCAGGGACTACTGCTCTTATTGCACAACTCCAATGAATCTTAAACTCTCCAGAATACATGTAGACTTTAAGATCTTTCTAACAAGCCAAAGAACACATGATTTGGATACATACACAAGGAGATATGACCTCTACAAGTTTGAGGTTTAATGGAGACCTTCAGCAGGGGGTAAAACCAAAGAACACACACTACTTGCAGAGAGTTCTGCTCTCAGCTCACAAATCCAATGATTATGAAAATTTACAGGAAGAAATTAGACAGTAAGAGCTTTCAAATGAGCTATCAAACATGTAATTTGGATATATAATGAGGGAGATACAAGCTCTACAATCTCTGCATACAAAACTACAACAGCATAGAGATACACATATGACTCTCTTGGACATCCCACAAGATCACGACTTTTCTCCTCTTTTTATAGCATGGGAAACTAATCTAAAACCTTCCTAATACATCTAAATTCGTGGTAGACACTTGGATGGAGGTATTACATGACTCAAGTGCTCAAATAAGCAAAGTATTGATGGACTTTGAGAACTAGCCACATCGACCTTCCACTAGGACACCACTGGAGCTCCCTTGTGACTCACTAATTTGACTCACCATGTTCTAGAACTCACATGGTATTTTTGCTATATTTTATGAATAATATGAGCCTTCTTGAAGTATTTGAAGACTTCCCAAAGCTATTTACATAATTTGAAACTTGTACCCTACATAAAACAAATGTTCGCAACATTCTCCCCCTCAAGTTTCAAAGGGTATTTCCTTCATGCCAAGAATATAGTTGAATCTTTGAAGCTTTGGTCCATCCAAGGATTTGGTGAAGATATCTGCAACTTGATCCTTTGTTCCTACAAAAGAAACTTGTACTTCATTGTTTATGGCCTTCTCTCGAACATAATGATAGTGAACCTCTATATGCTTTGTTCTAGCATGAAAAATAGGATTTGAGGTCATATGAATGCTGCTCAAGTTATCCCCATATATTAGTGGTACATCAACCTCATAACCCCATATATTAGTGGTACATCAACTTTTTAAACCACATAACCTCAGTAGTAGCCAATGCTAAACCTCTATACTCAGCCTCTGTAGAAGATAAAGCAATTGTAGGTTGTTTCTTTGAACTCCATGTTAATGTCTTCTTTCCTGCTATTACCACATATCCACTTGTGGATCTTCTGTCATCTTTGCTTCCAGCCCAATCTGCATCACTAAAGAATTTAAGAGTTAGATCAGCATCATGATTATAAAATAATCCTTCGTTCATGGTACCTTTCAAATATCTAAGCACTCTTTTTGCTGCATGCATATGAGGTACTCTAGGTTCATGCATAAACTGTGACAATACTCCCACTGCATAGCATATATCAGGTCTAGTTTTTGTTGCATAAATCAAAGATCCTACCATGGATCTATACACATTCATATCATGCAACTCATCACCTTCCTTTGCACTCAACTTTACATTACATTCCATTGGAGTAGAAACAAATTTACATTCTTGCATACCAAACCTTTTTAGCATATCACATATATACTTTCTCTGTATCAATGAAGAAGTGTATATTTCACAACCAGACGGTTATGTGGATGCAAAATGTCCTAATCATGTATGCAGGTTAAAGAAGGCATTGTATGGTCTTAAGCAGGCGCCAAGGGCATGGAATGCAAGGTTGGTAAAGTATCTTATGATGCAAGGAATACACAGCGAGTCATGCTGATCCTTCACTTTATGTAAAACATGTAGATGACATGTGTGTCTATGTATGCATTTATGTGGATGATTTGTTGATTACAAAGAATGATGCAAAAGAAATTGATGAGATAAAAGGTAATTTGGGAAAGGAATTTAAAATTTCAGATCTTGTTTTGCTTAGATACTTTCTTGGGATTGAAATTGTGTATAGCGCTGAAGGTATGTGGTAGCATTCTTTATATCGAGTTGATATATATTCCATCTTTTACTTGCAGCTAAAGCCAACAAAGTTCTCACCGTTGCCATGTTTTCTATTGGACTAAATGTTTCCTCATAGTCCAATCCTTGAGTTTGATTATATCCTTTTGCTACAAGTCTAGCCTTATATCTTGACACACTACCATCACTATTTCTTTTAATCTTAAAAAAACCCACTTGCAACTAATACCTTTTGTTTTGGTGTCTTTGGAACTAAATTCCAAGTCTTGTTATCCTGTAATGCTTCCATTTCTTCTCTCATTGCTTTCTCCCACTTTTCATCTCCTTTTGCATCATCATAACATGTGGGTTCATTTTCCTGCTCAACTTTTGTCATAAAAGCATAATGAGTATTCATAAAAGATTCATACGTATACCTTTGAGGTTGCTTACTCACTCTTGAAGTTCTTCTTACCTCCAATGTAGATGCTCTTCCTTTCTTATTAGGAACCTTTGATGATTCTCCATACTCACATACATCACTAATTTCCTCTCCTTCATCATTAACTTCAACAAGTTTGAGTTTACCTTTACTTTTAACACTTGGAGGTGACTCTTGCCTTAATCTTCCATTGAAAGGTGATCCTCTTTCTTCATCCAAACCACTCCGTTCATCATTTAAACTTCCTGATGGCTGAACTATGCATTCATCTCCTTCAACCACACCTTCTTCATTTTCATCCATGAATTGCAAACAATTCTTATCTGCATACCATGAAAGTGATTCATCAAAGTTTACATCTCTTGACACAACAACCTTATTGGTATGAGGATTATAGCATCTATATCCTCTTTGAGTATTTGCATAACCAATAAATATACATTTTTCTGATTTCGCATCAAGTTTAGATCTCACCTCACTAGGTACATGTACATAACATACACAACCAAATACTTTCAAATGACTTACACTTGGTTTCCTTCCATGCCATACCTCATATGGTGTGTCAAATGATGAACGCCAACAGTCGGAACTCTATTCATAATGTAAACACTTGTGCTAACAGCTTCAACCCAAAAATAATTAGGCAAACACATATCATTAAGCATGCTTCTAGATGCTTCTGCTATGATTCTGTTTCTTCTTTCTGCGACTCCATTTTGTTGTGGAGTATACCTGCATGTAACTTCTCTTTTGATACCTTCATCATACAAAAAATCAGTAAAAGCTTGAGAGAAATACTCTCCCCCTCCATCAGATCTTAGCTTCTTAATATACCTTCCTGTTTGCTTTTCGACATATGATTTGAACTTCTTGAAACAATCAAAGACCTCACTGTTATGTTTAATGAAATACACAAATGTCATTCTACTATGATCATCAATGAATGATACATAGTACTTATTACCAACCAAGGATGCCTCTTTAGTGGGTCCCCACACATCTGTGTGTATGAGATCTAGCAAACCATCACTTACATAGCTTGAATGCTTGAAAGGTTGTCTGCTCTGCTTACTCATTTGACATGCTTCACATAGATGCACCATATGTTGCTTAGTAAGATCAGGTAATCCTTCAACAATCCTCTTCTTTGATAGCTCCTTTAACCTGTGTACATTCATGTGTCCAATCCTTTTGTGCCATAGATCAAGCTCTGCTATTCGATGCATACCATAAGAGAAATAGTTTGTATGGTTTGGGTTTACCTTGAATGTAAACAATCTACCTTGTTTTTTACCTCTAGCAATTAACCTCCTTTGCTTTGGATCCTCAATGAAGCAACCTGCATGATTAAATCTTATTTGCAAACCTTTTTCTACCATTTGACCAACTGACATCAAATTCTTAGTGATCGTTGGCACATAAAGTACATCCTTCAAGCAATTTGTCTTGCTCTTATCTTGCGTAACAACATCTCCAACCTGCATAATCTTATGTGTTGTATCATCTCCTGTTTCAACATGACCTTTACATGATGGATTATGCATATTTGAAAACCATGAAGCATCATGAGACATGTGATTAGAACAGCCACTATCTACATACCATACATCGCTATTGCAATTCATCTTAGTTTCAACATTCATCATAAGAAGAGAATCATAATCATCACTTTTACCTTCAACTGCATAATTTCCTTGTTGTTTACCTCTTCTTGAATAGCCTCCTCTTCGATTACCACCTTGATTATTTTCATTTTGATAACAATCTTTGGCATAGTGTCCATACCTTCCACATATATAGCAATTGTTCTTATCTTCACTCCTTTGTCTTTGATTGTAGTTGTAGTAGCCTCTCGTACCTCTAGCACTTGATCTTCCTCTTCCTCTTGTGTTGAAGAAGCCACTTGAAGTCCCTTGATCATCGCTCCTTCTTCCTCGACCTCTATTTGAACCTCTTCTTCCTCTGTTTCCACCTCTTGATGATTCTACATAAAGAGCTTGTCCTTGAGATCCTTTTTGATTTGAAGTAGAACCATTTAGATTCATCTCCTCCGTGACCATGAGGGCAATAAGTTGATCAAAATCTGGTAACTCTCCTCTGACATAAACTGAAGTAATGAAGGGTTTCCATCTCTCATCATCTTTGAGTCCGTTGAGAGTATGTGCAACCAAGTCGTCGTCCTCCACATGAGCTTGAATTGATCCTAGTTGATCTGCAATCTCTTTAACTTTCAATATGTAATCATTGACCGATGTCCTTGTATATTTCTTTATGTTATTCAACTCATTTTTGAGTTGAATCTTCCTTGCTCGTGTACCTGTAGCATACAACCTTTCCAATGCAAGCCAAACATCTCTACTTGTATCTAGATCTTGTATGTGTCCTACCATTGAATCTTGAATATTTTGTGATAAAATGAATATAACCATTTTGTCTCTTTCATTCCAAAGTCTAAAATCCCTCAATTGTTGCTGATTTGGGTCCTCTGGTAATGTGCGTTTGATATCTGTGCCGTCAATCAAACCATACAAGCCTCTACCTTGCAAGTATGTTGTGATTCTAAACTTCCATGCTTGATAATTGGTCTTATCAAGCTTCTCTATTTGTGCATGTTGGTCTCCCATAATACAAATGCTAAGCTTCCTCCTTTAAGCCTTCTTTCCAATGTGTGTGATGAGAAGAAATATAATATTTACCTTGTAAATGAGGTATGTGCACCTTTCTTTCCTTAGATGTTGCTTGAGATGCCTCCTTGCAATCTTCTTCTACCTTTGTGTAGTGTTGATGATGAACTGCTTCTTTGATAGCTTCAAATTCTTCATCAAGGTAAGATAACCTTCTCCAAGCCTCCAAGTACCTGCTCTGATACCAATGCTGGAGTTTATTGATCTCCAAAGTACAGCTAGAAGTAGGTGAAACCCAACAGGACCTAGATGACTTTTTCACAAACTTGTATGCACAGACTAGTTTTCTTGCAGAGCAAACAACTCTTTACTCACTTAGAATTTTCCAAAACTGTTTCACACACATAAACTAGACTCTAAGATCTTTCCAACAAGCTATAGAACACCTCAAATGGATAAATACACAATGAGCTATGACCTGTGCAAGATGCAGCTTTAATGGAGACCTTGAAACAGAGATGAACCCGAGGACACATATCACTTGTAGAGACTACTTCTCTTAATTCACAACTCCAATGAATCTTAAACTTTCCAGACTACATGTAGACTTTAAGAGCTTTCTAACAAGCCAAAGAACACATGATTTGGATACCTACACAAGGAGATATGACCTCTGCAAGTTTGAGGTTTAATGGAGACCTTCAGCAGGGGGTAAAACCAGAGAACACAGACTACTTGCAGAGAGTACTGCTCTCAGCTCACAAATCCAATGATTATGAAAATTTACAGGATGAACGTAGACAGTAAGAGATTTCAAATGAGCTATCAAATATGTAATTTGGATATATAATGAGGGAGATACAAGCTCTACAATCTCTGCATACAAAACTAGAGCAGCATAGAAATACACATATGACTCGCTTGGACATCCCACAAGATCAGGACTTTTCTACTCTTTTTATAGCATGGGAAACTAATCTAAAACCTTCCTAATACATCTAAATTCGTGGTAGACACTTGGATGGAGGTATTACATGACTCAAGTGCTCAAATAAGCAAAGTATTGATGGACTTTGAGAACTAGCCACATCGACCTTCCACTAGGACACCACTGGAGCTCCCTTGTGACTCACTAATTTGACTCACCATGTTCTAGAACTCACGTGGTATTTTTGCTAAATTTTATGGATAATATAAGCCTTCTTGAAGTATTTGAAGACTTCCCAAAGGTATTTACATAATTTGAAACTTGTACCCTACATGAAACAAATGTTCGCAACAGGTATGTCTTCATCCTTAGAGACCATGCCTCATAGTTATTCCTATCCAATTTATCAATAAATGAACGAAAACCATCTCCCATTTTACCTTTGTTTGCTCTGATGCCACTGTTGGGAATGATGGATGGACACTTCAAGAGATTGAGTAGGTACTGCCAAATCCTGCTTTGTACCAGCCCTTTGATGCTTCAGAGTTGATAAGTGGACCTCCTTAGCTTTCCTATGACAACATAAAATGGCCTATGTACTTTGGAAATGATGTGTGTAAAGATTGAATCAAAACAAACAACTTTGAACTTCATGCTTCCAAGAAAACCTTCTATTTTTTACTTGACACCTGCTGGATCTTTTGCTCAGTATGACCAGTACAGTAGGAATTGGAAAAATTCCTTTTAGGGGTATCTAATTAGCTTAGCAAGCTAACTATTCCAACTGGAATGATATAAAAAGATTAACTATGCTCAGAGAAATCAGTTTAGCAAGTAAACCTTTACCCTCGATTTTTTAGGACTCTTGCAGACATTGACCAGTGATCACCTCGACGAACTTTACTCTGAAATAGCTGAATAGAATCTCTTTACATTTTGGTAGCATGTAGAAAACTTTGAGCGGATTCCAATAAGCTTTAGATCTTTGAATTTGGTGAAGAAATGAGTGAGATATGCTCTCCACAAGTAGACAGACTTTCAAGTACTATGACAGAGAACTCAGAAATGAACAATGTACATATATGTATTAATGAACACTTGTATGATGGAGAGTGTTAATCTCCAAAAGAACAACCTACTCTTGTGATTAGAGCACCTCTATACCAAGAGTAAGTCAAAACCTTCACTAAATTAGAGGTCCAATCTCCAAATTATCAAAATTGAGAAAATCTGTGAAGAAGATGAAACACAGAAAAGTCTGCTGCAGAATTTCTTCACATTGACTTATCAAACGTGTAAAGTTTTTTATGAAACTTTGTATGAATCATCTCCTAGAGATTGCGCATCTCCTCCAAGTTAAATTATTTCAAAAGCTTTAGTATAACTTGAGAAATTGACTTCACAAGTTACCTATGTCTGAATCTACACTTCTGAGAAGTCGATTTAGACACCCCTAACTTCTTAACTTTGGTTCTCACAATGTCGAACCCGTTTTACCAAATCCTTTTGACTGAAGATAGCTTATCTCTCAACTTAGATTTTGAGCTATCATATGTGTAAAACTTTACACTGTGCACTGAGCACTACTCATTTCTTTGGACTCGAAATGTGCGCCTGTTTCAGAGAGCTGTGAACACTCAACACATGTGAATGTTCCTATCAGCAATTCTCTTCACCTGTTTACAATTAGACTCTAAAATTCAAACCACAAACTCATTAACTAACAACTTAGATATCCTCAAAAGGATTTCACAAATGATCTACCACAGACGGAGTAGACGCAGAAACATCGGGCGCAACATTTTCTTCATTTCAGGAGAAGACTACAACTGAAAGGTGAGAGAGACTTCAACTACTTTCTCATCAGTCTATTGACATTTACAATCACAAATTTCTCTATTCCTATGCTCATACGTAGTCTCTCTTTGTCTTCTCTCTATATCCCGACATTTTCCAAAAGTATTTATAGACATCTATGTACAAACTCTCATCAAAACATAAGTATATGTAACCTATGTCATAACTAATGTACATATTTGTACATGTCCTTCACTCTTGTGAATGTATCCATTTTCTTTACTCCAAATCTTCAATTGGTGATTGATCTGCACCAACAGCTCCCCCTCAATCATCAATTGAGGTTTTCTCCTTTCTTCTTTATACCTGCCATGTCTTTAAACTTCTGTAGCTTTGGTCCATCCAAGCTCTTTGTAAGCATATCAGCTATCTGATCTTTTGTTGAAGTATGTATGACTTCAATCTCCTTATCCATCACTTTCTCTCTTAGAAAGTGATACTGAATCTCAATGTGTTTGGTCCTGGCATGAAAAACAGGATTAGCAGCTAAATACAATGAACTCATGTTATCTCCATATATAATTGGTATCCCATGCACAATATCAAAACTCTTCATCAATGTCTTGACCCAAATTACTTCCTTTGCAGCTTCAACCATGCCTTTATACTCTGCTTCTGTAGAAGATAAAGCAACTGTATGTTGCTTCTTGGAACACCATGAGATAAGTTTATCTCCCACATAACACATGTATCCAAATGTAGACCTTCTATCATCTGGATTACCTGCCCAATCTGCATCACTATAAATTTTGATATTTGTATCTGAGGTAAACCCATAATACAAACCTTCATTGAGTGTACCCTTAATGTACCTCAACACCCTTTGTCCTGCAATCCAATGTTCTTTCCTTGGGCAATGCATAAATTGAGACAAAACCCCTACTGCATATGATAAATCAGGTCTAGTTAGAGTAGCATAGATAAGGCTACCAACCAAACTCTGATATTGTCTCATGTCCTTGAATTCTTCACCTCCATACTTACTCAATTTGTGATTCACCTCCATTGGTGTAGGTGCTACCCTGCAATCATCCATTTTAAACTTGATTAACAAGTTCTTCAAATACCTTTCTTGGGTCACAAATACTCCATGTTGAGTATATGTAATTTCCATGCCCAAGAAGTATGATAAGTCTCCCAAGTCACTTATCTTGAACTCCTTTCCCATTTGCCTCTTAAGCTTTTGTATTCCTTCTTCATCTGTACCTGTAAGAATTATATCATCAACATATATGCACATGTATATGAACCCATTATCACTTGCCTTGACAAGCAAGCTACTATCTGCTTTAGACACCTGAAATCCAAGTTCTTTTAGGAACTTCACAAGTCTATAGTTCCATGCCCTTGGAGCCTGCTTCAAGCCATACAAAGCTCTCTTGAGCTTGCACACATGATCTGGATACCTTTTATCTCTGAACCCTTGAGGTTGCTCCATGAATACATCATCTGAAATATAACCATTCAAAAAAGCATTCTTCACATCAAGTTGACATAGCTTCCAACCTTTACATGCAGCAATAGCAATAAGTGTCCTTATGGTTGTCATCTTTGCCACAGGACTATAGGTCTCATCATAATCAATACCATATGTTTGAGCAAAGCCTTTGACAACAAGTCTAGCTTTGTATCTAGACACACTTCCATCTGCAAATCTCTTGGTCTTGTAGACCCACTTGCATCCAATAATCTTCTGATTATTTGGTTTAGGAACCAAATCCCAAGTTTGATTCTCCAATAGTGCATCATATTCCTCCTGCATAGCATTCTCCCATTTTTCCTTACCTTTTGCCTCTTCATATGTAGAAGGGTCTTCATCTGTATTCACCATATAAGCATAATCTTTTGTGGCTAGAAATGAAGTATCATAACTATACCTTGTAGGTTGCCACCTATTTCTTGTTGACCTTCTGAGTTCTCCACTTCTTGAGGTTTCTGGCTCTTCACATTCAGGATCAAATCTTGGTGTCTCTTCCACTTCAACCTGCACTTCATTATTCTCTTGCTCATCAAATATCTGAACTTTTGATTTACCTTTTCTTTGACTCACTTCTTCTTCATCACCTGTATTGATATTGATTGTACCTGCATACCAAGTGCTTTGTTCATCAAATGTAACATCCTTAGAAACCATAAATTGCTTTGTTGATGGACTCCACAATCTATAGCCCATCTGCTTATCATCATAGCCAATGAAAACATACTTTTCAGCTTTGGGTTCCAATTTGTGTCTTAATTGTGATGGCACATATGCATATGCCACACACCCAAATACTCTGCAATGATCCAAGGTAGGTCTCTTACCCCACCAAGCCTCATATGGTGTCATACCCTGCAAGGCTTTACATGGTAACCTATTGACCAAATAAGTGGCTGTATTTACAGCCTCAGCCCACAAATAATTAGGGCAATTTTTCTCCTTCATCATGGATCTTGCAAACTCAACAAGAGTTCTATTTCTCCTTTCTGCAACACCATTTTGTTGAGGAGAGTACCTGCAAGTAACTTCCCTTTTTATACCTGCATTCCATAAGTAATCACTGAACTCATTTGAGAAATACTCTCCCCCTCCATCTGACCTTAGTCTTTTCAACTTATGACCTGTAATTCTTTCTGCATATGCATGATAGTGCTTAAATGTATTAAACACTTCTGACTTATCTTTGATCACATAGATAGTGATCCATCTAGTAGCATCATCAACATAAATCACATAATACCTTGATCCATTTATACTGAAATCTTTTGATGGTCCCCACACATCTGTGTGTACCAACTCAAGCTTCTCTGAGTACATAAAACCATGCTTGGAATAGGAATGTTTATGAGCCTTACCTAATTGACATGCCTCACATTTGTATGTCATATGTTGACCTCCAACATTAGGCAATCCAAGCACTGAACCATTGTTAACCATATCTTTAATACCTCTTTCATTGAAATGTCCAAGCCTCTTGTGCCAAAGATCTAACTCAGAGATCTTATGTCCTCCATATGTGAACATAGCATGACCAATATTGCCTTGAATCTTCAATGTAAATAATCTTCCTTCTTTTTTTCTTGAAACAATCTGTTTATACCCTTGGCTAGGGTCTTCCACATATACTCCATCATTAGTGAACCTTACTTCATATCCCTTTTCAACAATTTGTCCTACACTTATCAAATTCTTAGGGATTGTAGGAACATACAAAACCTTACTCAATAATGTGCTTCCATCCTTAGCCTTCACTGATCCAATTGACTTCACATTGTGCTTTGTGTTGTCACCTGTTTGAACAACATGATTAAAAACTTTACTTTCCAAATCAGTCATCAAAGATATGTTACCACTCAGGTGATTGCTACACCCTGAGTCAATGTAGAAGACTCTTTGATCTTCACTCTGCCTTTCACAAGTTGCATTCATTATCAATGTTGAATCTTCCTTTTGATCTGAAGCATAATTGTAGTAGGTGTTGTTGTATTGTTGACTTTGGAATCCTCTACCTGCATTTCTTCCAAAGTAATTCCTTCCACCTCTACCTCTGTAATTACCTCTTTGATTTCTGCCACCTCTTCCTCTTGTATTATAATTCTGATTGTATCCACCATTATTCTGATTATTATGCCAACAATCATTAGCTAAGTGATTTGTCTTACCACAAATCCAGCATGCTTTGCCTCCATCTTTGTTGTTCCTGCCTCTTCCTCTACCTTTGCCACCTCCTCTTCCTCTTAGGAAGTTGGCTTGAGTAGTTGTTCCTTCATCTTCACCTGCTTGTTGTTTTCCTTTGCTATTCTTCTTCTTATCCTTTGAATACATTGCATGTCCTGTACTCTTGTCACCATCTCCTTTAACATCCTGCTCAAATGTTAGCATATGACCTAACAATTGATTTAAATCAGGAGTGAAATGATCAAGTGATAGTTCTGTAGACAAAATAAATGGCTTCCATTTGTCATCACCTCTTAACCCTGTAAGGATTTGCCTTACCAACTTATCTTCCTCAATGTCTTCATCAACAGCTCCTAAAGCATCTGCAATATCTTTCATCCTTGTTACATAGTCTGAGATGGATTGAGAGGCCTTCTTCTTGAAGGTAGTAAACTCTGCCCATAAGGATGCCTTCCTTGACTTTGTAGTGTTCTGGAAATGCTCCTCCAAAGCATTCCATATGTCAGTAGCACTTTCAAGACCTCTAATATGAGGTAACAAGTAATCATTTACTCCCATATAGATAATGCTCCTAGCTTGAGCATCTTTCTTCATCCAATTTTTCAGATCTGCTAACTCTTCCCTAGTTGGAACACTAGGATCTCTGAACTCTGGCTTCTCTTCTTCTCCTGTGATGTAACCAATTAAATCTTTGCTCATAAGATGAGCTTCCATCCTCATTGACCATGCAGGATAGTTTTCCCTATCCAATTTCTCTATCTGTAGAGCATCTCCCATCTTGTATCCACCTGTGTATTGAAATCTTCAAGCTTTACAAACAATGTATGTACCTTTACTTTGAATTAGACTCCTTTTGCCTTTCTTGATGTCGAGTAGACTTCTCCTCAGGCTTTTGACTCCAAGCTTTCACTTCTTAGTTCTTCAAGTGTTGAACTTCTTGAATCTACAGCAGTCGGGACCTTCCTTTCCTTGATTTTGATGTCTCCTGCTCTGATACCACTGATGGAGAGTGTTAATCTCCAAAAGAACAACCTACTCTTGTGATTAGAGCACCTCTATACCAAGAGTAAGTCAAAACCTTCACTAAATTAGAGGTCCAATCTCCAAATTATCAAAATTGAGAAAATCTGTGAAGAAGATGAAACACAGAAAAGTCTACTGCAGAATTTCTTCACATTGACTTATCAAACGTGTAAAGTTTTTGATGAAACTTTGTATGAATCATCTCCTAGAGATTGCGCATCTCCTCCAAGTTAAATTATTTCAAAAGCTTTAGTATAACTTGAGAAATTGACTTCACAAGTTACCTATGTCTGAATCTACACTTCTGAGAAGTCGATTTAGACACCCCTAACTTCTTAACTTTGGTTCTCACAATGTCGAACCCGTTTTACCAAATCCTTTTGACTGAAGATAGCTTATCTCTCAACTTAGATTTTGAGCTATCATATGTGTGAAACTTTACACTGTGCACTGAGCACTACTCATTTCTTTGGACTTGAAATGTGCGCCTGTTTCAGAGAGCTGTGAACACTCAACACATGTGAATGTTCCTATCAGCAATTCTCTTCACCTGTTTACAATTAGACTCTAAAATTCAAACCACAAACTCATTAACTAACAACTTAGATATCCTCAAAAGGATTTCACAAATGATCTACCACAGACGGAGTAGACGCAGAAACATCGGGCGCAACATTTTCTTCATTTCAGGAGAAGACTACAACTGAAAGGTGAGAGAGACTTCAACTACTTTCTCATCAGTCTATTGACATTTACAATCACAAATTTCTCTATTCCTATGCTCATACGTAGTCTCTCTTTGTCTTCTCTCTATATCCCGACATTTTCCAAAAGTATTTATAGACATCTATGTACAAACTCTCATCAAAACATAAGTATATGTAACCTATGTCATAACTAATGTACATATGTGTACATGTCCTTCACTCTTGTGAATGTATCCATTTTCTTTACTCCAAATCTTCAATTGGTGATTGATCTGCACCAACATTGTATACAATGCCATTACATGAAGATCATTGCCTAATGGTGTAGATAGGTGTGGGCTAGAGTGTAGGCCTCACACACACTCAAAAATGATAGAGATGAGCTCGGGATATGAGTCTTCTGCCCGCGACTTTTTGTGTTGACCTTTTATAGTGATTTAGTTCAAAGTTTGAATTTGAATTCAAACTTTGGCTCTCTTTAATCAAGCTCCTACATCATAGGAGATATTCCATCTACTTGATTGATGCTTTAAAACTAATAAAGTTCACGAGATTTTCTTGGTAGGTGTTTACAAAAGATTCAAAAGTCAAAACTGACTTTTACAAAGACATAAAGTGGTAATTAATCACTAGCATTTGTTTCTATGCTCCTCCATATGTGTATGGACTTCAAGGTATCTTTCAAGCCAAATGTGTAGGCTTGTGAATTGCTCCAACATCTATCTATCTATCTATCTATCTATCTATCTATCTATCTATCTATCTATCTATCTATCTATCTATCTATCTATCTATCTATCTATCTATCTATCTATCTATCTATCTATCTATCTATCTATCTATCTATCTATCTATCTATCTATCTATCTATCTATCTATCTATCTATTCTATCTATCTATCTATCTATCTATCTATCTATCTATCTATCTATCTATCTATCTATCTATCTATCATCTATCTATCTATCTATCTATCTATCTATCTATCTATCTATCTATCTATCCATCTATCTACTATCTATCTATCTATCTATCTATCTATCTATCTATCTATCTATCTATCTATCTATCTATCTATCTATCTATCTATCTATCTATCTATCTATCTATCTATCTATCTATCTATCTATCTATCTATCTATCTATCTATCTATCTATCTATCTATCTATCTATCTATCTATCTATCTATCTATCTATCTATCTATCTACCCATCCATCCATCGATCTATCTATCTATCTATCTATCTATCTACTTGTCTATCTATCTATCTATCTATCTATCTATCTATCTATCTATCTATCTATCTATCTACTTGTCTATCTATCCATCTATCTATCTATCCATCTATCTATCTATCTATCTATCTATCTATCTATCTATCTTGTTGGTGTAAATCACAAGCCTACACATTTGGCTTGAAAGATATCATGAAGACTCTACATGCATGAAGAACCATAGGAACATATGCTAGTGATTACTTACCACTTTACCTCATTGTAAAAGTCAATTTGACTTAGAATCTTTTGTAATCACCTACCCAAATGATTCGTGGAAAAGTTAGTTCACTTGATTGAGAGAATATCTCCAAGCTTTTAGAAGCTTGATTAGAGGGAGCCAAGAATTTGAATTTGAATTCAAATTCTTACACATTTCATATAAAAGGTGAACTTGAAAAGTTGCAGTTATAGAGATCACTCCCGAGCTTCATTCTACTGTCATTGAGTGTGTGTGAGGACTATTCCATAGCCTACACCTCTCTACACCATTAGGCAATGCTTGTCATGCCAATGGGATTGTACACAAGTGTTAATTTATAGATACATTTACATCATTCATCTCTGTGTTCACTGATTGTCTACTCCAAAGTCTGTCAACTTGTCAAGGGCATATCTCAGCCAATACTCCACCCAATTCAGTGATTCAAAGCTTTTTGGATTCAGCTCAAAGTCATCTACATGCTGACAAAGTTTGAAGTGATTTCATTCAGCCAATTCAGAGAAATCGTCATCGAGGTGATCACTGGTCTATCTCTGCTACAGTCCTAAAAAGTCGGGGGTATACCAAATCTTGCTAAATTAATTTCTCTTAGCATAGTTCATTATTTTACATCATTCTACTTGCAAATGGTAGCTTACTAAGTTAATTGAATACCCCTAGAAGGAATTTTATCAATTGCTACTGTGCTGGTCACACTGAGCAAAACATTGAGCAGGTGTCAAGACTAAAATAGAAGGTTTTCTTGAGTTTGTGACTTCCAAAGTTATCTGTTTTGATTCAATCATTGCACACTTCATTTCCAAAGGACATAGGCCATTTCTTGGTGTCATTGGAAAGCTAAGGAAGTCTACTAATCAAGTCTGAACCTAAAGAGGGCTGGTACAAAGCAGGTTTTAGTAGTTTCTACTCAATCTCTTGGATCATCCATCCATCTTTCCCAACAGTGGTATAAGAGAAAATAAGGTAAAATGGGAGATGGTTTTCCTTCATTTATTGACAAATTGGACAGGAACAACTATCAAGCTTGGTCTCTAAGGATGAAGACCTACTTACAAGGAAGGAGTCTCTATGGATACATCTCAAGAGATGAGGAATTGCCCTCATTCAAAGCAAGAGGTTTGCCAACCAAGGAGGAACAAGAAAAACTCAACACATGGTGTGCAAGGGATGCATTGGCAAGGTCTTATTTACTCAACTCTATATCTGAGTTTCTTTTACCTCATAT
>CM035410.1:11218064-11225564 GCA_020310875.1 Ceratopteris richardii
TGCATTTGCTTAAGAGGATAAAGGATAGCCTTTTCTAGGGTAAATGTCATGTTCATTTTATTTACCCTTTTGTTAATACAACTAGGTGTATTAAATTGGTTCAAGGAGGTACATTTGCTACACCTCATAATGAACCTAAGACCTTAATCAAAATGGTCTTATCTTTAAGGCTTACCTTGATGTTTCCTATCGGATCTTGAGCCTATTTTCTCTCTGGCCATCAGAGAAAATTCTCAATAGGAGTTAGTTTTCACTGTCCCATACGAGTGAGTTCTTTCTGCAATCCGTAGAACCACATTCTTAATGTTCCATATTTTTTCTTGTCCTTTTTATGCTCTTTGATTATTTACCATGATGATGAATTCCATCTTGGGATTCCTTGGCATCATAATCACGAGAGCAAAGACTAAGGTTTCTCAATCTAATGCCAATTAATAAAAAAGGTCTCTTTAAGTTGACCTTTGAACTTTCCTTGGTATCAAACTATAAAAGGGTTTGATCTTTTTGACCAATACAAGTCACTTGGATTATCCAACCATAAAGGGTTTGATATATTTGACCAAGTTAGATCACTTGGCTTACTCAAAATTCCTATAGCTAATTTAATATGAGATAAGATCAAGTCTTTTTCCCTTTAGATCCCATTTTCAACGATATTTTCCCATGGGATTTTTCTTGGGATCTTCAACTCATACCTTCACGAGTTGATATCTTAGCTTAAGTCTTCAACATCATGTTGATGTTCTTCAAACCATTAACTATTTTCCTTTTAGGGATCAACAATTATGTCACCCTTTTGACTTAAGAAAGTTGTCATGCTTAGTGATCCAAACTTTGGATCCATCTTTATCCATTCTCAAATACCCTGCTCTAAATATGCTTCAAGTCTTTGGCTAGCTTACGTAGTTTACTTGCCAAAATGGAATTCTTTAATGAATTCCCTTCTTACATATTTGGTTCTTACTGTGTTTGACATTTAACTCAAACACACTTGGATACTTGGACATCCAATGCACTCCTTAACTTTCATGAAAGAGTTAAGGAATATGTTTTGCTTAGAAGTATCATATTGATGATACCTTTCTTCCCCCCTTTAAGGAGTTTTCGTCCTCGAAAAATGCAAGAAATGGATGTTGATTTAATTTTCTATCCAAATGGGAGGTTCATTTATGATAAATCCTTGATTGAAAAAACTCTCTAATATCCTTGAGCTTAAGCTTCCATTATCCTTAAGTTCAGTGTCCCATACCACTGAACCCACTTAAGTGACATTGTAAACCTAGACGTCCCATACCATCCGATTTACAATCTCACCTTAGTGCAGACAACTTTAGCCCTTACTCAAGGATTAAACTCCATTCTTTTTAGTCTTATCAAATATAATCAAAATCTTTGTAAGTTACATTCTTATAGAGTCTTGATTTGTCCTTTGAAAAGACTTTGAAAATTGAGCTTTCATTGAAGTATTTCCTTGATTAGATGCAATCAAAGTTATCTTTGTTTATGTCATTTGATAATAGAGCTAGTATTCTCATACTAGATATCATCTATTGACATAAGTAGGCATTTGTATCAAAGGATATAGTCAATCATAAGCTTTGCTAAATGGTTACCTTTTTAATCATCTTGATAAATTGCTTCTTACTCATAGAGCACATTTTGGAGTAGAGGTATTAAGAGATTCTTTCAACCCTTTAATCTTCCTCTTCTCTAGATATGCTTAATGATTACAACTCTTCACTCTTGAAGCAATTTTCTCAAAGCTCTTAATGGATCCTACCTCTTGTCAATGAAGGAAGAAGCTTATCGGGGAAGAAATGAACGCTTAAAAGGGTAAAATTTTTCAATCATTTTTTCCCTAATATGTCATTTTACGACATTCTCTTCCCCCTTTTTGCGTGATCATTGTCCTCAATGATCGGATGTTTAAGTTCCTATGAACTTTTTAAGATTATTCACAATGAATAATTACCCTATGTGTGTAGGGTCTCATATAGGCTTCTCATTTCTCTTTTGGATTTTTTAATCCAAGTTCTTATTACTACCATTTATGGTTTAATAAGAAGAGAAACTTCTTGAATCTGAAGCTTAAGTGCTTAGCCTTGTTGATCAGGCATGCCATGGATATTATGGAACTTGGGGGTCCATAAGTAGGACTCGAAGCTTAAAGTTCCTCTTCCTACGTTAAATTTTGTTGGCTTTTGAATTAAGCCAACATATAAAAAGCATAAAAGTTAATGTTTATTGAGTCACAGAATCTCATCATACCATTGAACTTTCATGCTTTTGACTTCATATGAAGAACTCATTTTTCCTATCTTAAACCTTAAACTTACTCAACTTACTTCGCTCTCATGTCCCGTCAACTCATGCTTATGATTGAATCTATGCATACATAGTGTACGCTAAGAACAGATACATCTTTGCTTAAAGATGCTTAGCATGCATAAGGTCCAAATACTGAACCCCTCCTTAAAGCATGCATGGAATTTCCCATTTAGAACTCCATTAAATGCATAAATACATGTTCATCCCATGCAATAATGAACATTCTATGTGCATTTTCTAACAGTCTTTATGTGGTCAATCTTTTTCATGGTAATGAAAAACCCCTTTTTTCATCAAAAATGCATCTCTATATGCATTAGTTTTAGCATGGTCAAAAAGGCAAATGGAAATGGTAGTGACCTTCATTTTTGCTACGTCCATTCTTTGATTCCATGAAGGATGAAGCTTCTCCATTTGGATACTTCAAATTTGACTTTGCAAGGTTTGGCCATTGCACCTTTAAGCTACTTCCTTGGGCATATACATACTTACTTGTATGCCTGAATATGCATCTATGCTTATGCTTAAATGCATACTTTCATCTCATATGACATGAGTCTAGTGCCTATTTAATCTATGCATTTTTTTGTATGTTTTTGCTAGCAAATCTTATAAGATATGCGTTCTAAGCTCATTCCCTAAATACCATAATCATATATAGATTGGACTCTATGCATAATGAATGCATGCCAATGCTTAATGGATAATTTTCCTAAATCCATCATGTTAAAAGTACTATATGTACTATGGGGCATGCCTTCTTTCCATGTCATGATGTATCGTATGCATAATAAACTAAAAGAGAATAAAAAATACTTAGCTTTAAAAGCTATCTCTTGTTGAAGTTAAGGATGAAGAAGGCACACTCCCTGGATAACCATCAAAGCATCATATCCATACTTTTGATCATCCATATGATTGGAGCTTCAAAGTTTACTCTAACTAGAGGTTGTTGGTTAGAAACTTGATCCCCCTTTGATGCTCCGAAAATCATAATGTCCATCAATTCTCCATGATGATTCTTCAAGAAAGCTCTTAGATTCATTGTTAACAAAGGTTGGAATGAATGGAACCAATTGTGCTTTCTTCATAGTCCTTGAGTGAGCATATTTCTCCAAATTGTTATGAGAAAGGCTCCAAATATCTCCTCGAAAGTAAGAGCACATGCGTAGGCTACACTCTGATGATCTTTGAATGCGTAGGCTAAGCTCAGATGATGGTCATCTTATCCCATAAATCAAGTAAATGCTGCTGGAGCGCTCTATATATGTAAAAGCCTACTTACTTTGCAAAACAACAGTAGCGCATGGGAGACTAGAGCTCCCGACGGGCGTTCAGCCTCCTGTCCACACTTGAAGAGTGCACGTGGCCTATTTGATGGAGAGTGTTAATCTCCAAAAGAACAAGCTATCCTTGATGTTAGACCATCTCTATATCAAGAATAACTTTAAACTCCAACCAATTTTGGAAGACAAGCACCAAATTATCAAGAAATTAACTAACTGTGAAGAAAGTCATTTCTTAGAAAAGTCTGCTGCAACTTAATAACTCATTGACTAATCATTCGTGTAAAGTTTTTGATAAAAATTTGTAGAATGTTTTGCCTAGTGATTGCGCACCTCCTCCAAGTTAAAACACTTCCAAAGCTTGAGTAGATTATGAGAAATGATTCAAACAATCTACCTATGTCTGAAACTGTCTCTCTGTATAGTCAACTTTGACACCTGCAACTTCTAGGACATGGTTCTCCAAAACTAGAACCCGTTTAAGCAAATGCTTTTAGCCATAGATGGCTTACCTCTCAACTTAGATTTTGAGTCCTCAGTCATGCAAAAATTTAATTTGTGTAGTGAGAAATGATCAAATCATTGACCACCGAAAATGCGCCTGTTTCAAAAAACTGTGAACACTCTTTTACATATGAATGTTCCTACTCATAATTCTCACAGCCTGTTTACAATTAGGCTCTCAAACTTTAACCATAGACTCATTAACTATGAACTTAGACATCTACAAAAGGATTCTTGAAATGACCAAGCACAGATGGAGAATGCACAGAAATATCGGGTGCAACTTCTCTTCAATTCTGATAGAAATTACATCTGGATGAGAGAGCTTTTCTAATCTCTTCATAAGTGTCTAATGACTTCTAATTCTTCTCAATTCTCATGCTCTACATCCTCTCATACTTGTCCCGACATTTTCCAAGTATATATATAGACAAAAATTTACAAGCTTATGACTATTCAAAAGTATAAGTGACCTATATCTGAACTAATGTACATATGTGTACATATCTTTCAACTCCTGAATGTAAACTTCTTCCATGCTTCATAACTTGACCTTGTCTTCATTCTTTGACTTCCAAAACTTCAATTGTTGATTGCTCTGCACCAACAGCTCCCCCTCAATCATCAATTGAGGTTTTCTCTATCTTCTTTATGCCTGCCATGTCTTTGAATCTCTGTAGCTTTGGTCCATCCAAGCTTTTGGTAAGCATATCAGCTATCTGATCTTTTGTTGAAGTATGTATGACTTCAATCTCTTTATCCATCACCTTCTCTCTCAGAAAGTGATACTATATCTCAATGTGTTTAGTCCTTGCATGAAACATAGGATTAGCAGCTAAATACAATGAACTCATGTTATCTCCATAAATGATAGGTGTACTCTGTATGGTGTCAAAACTCTTCATGAGAGTCTAAAGCCATATAACTTCCTTTGCAGCTTCAACCATACCTTTGTACTCAGCTTCTGTAGATGATAAAGCAACTGTGTGTTGCTTCTTTGAACACCAAGAGATTAACTTATCTCCCACATAACACAAGTATCCATATGTTGATCTCCTATCATCAGGATTACCTGCCCAATCTGCATCACTATATATTTTGATGTTTGTATCTGATGTAAAACCATAATACAAACCCTCTTTGAGTGTACCCTTAATGTACCTCAACACTCTTTGACCTGCAATCCAATGTTCTTTCCTAGGACAATGCATAAATTGGGACAAAACTCCAACTGCATATGATAAATCAGGCCTAGTTAATGTAGCATAGATAAGACTACCAACCAAACTCTGATATAGCTTCATATCCTTGAATTCTTCTCCACCATATCTGCTCAATTTGTGATTTACCTCCATTGGAGTAGGTGCTACCCTGCAATCATTCATTTTAAACTTGATTAACAAGTTTCTCAAATACCTTTCTTGAGTCACATACACTCCATGTTGAGTGTATGAAATCTCCATGCCCAAGAAATATGACAAGTTTCCCAAGTCACTGATTTTGAATTCCTTCTCCATTTGCTTCTTTAGGCTTTGAATGCCTTTCTCATCTGTACCTGTAAGAATTATATCATCAACATATATGCACATATAAATGAACCCATCATCACTTGCTTTAACAAGCAAGCTACTATCTGCTTTAGATACTTGAAATCCTAGTTCTTTCAAGAACTTCACAAGTCTATAATTCCATGCCCTTGGGGCGTGCTTCAACCCATACAAAGCTCTCTTGAGCTTACATACATGATCTGGATACCTTCTATCTCTGAATCCTTGAGGTTGCTCCATGAAAACATCATCTGAAATGTAACCATTTAAAAAAGCATTCTTCACATCTAATTGACATAATTTCCAACCTTTACATGCAGCAATAGCTATGAGTGTCCTGATGGTTGTCATTTTTGCCACAGGACTATAAGTCTCATCATAATCAATACCATATGTTTGAGCAAACCCTTTCACAACAAGTCTAGCTTTATACCTAGACACACTTCCATCTGCAAACCTCTTAGTCTTGTAGACCCATTTGCATCCAATGATCTTCTGACTATTTGGTTTAGGAACCAAATCCCATGTTTGATTCTCCATTAATGCATCATATTCTTCCTGCATAGCTTTCTCCCAATTTTCCTTACCTTTTGCCTCTTCATATGTGGAAGGGTCTTCATCTGCCTTTATCATGTAAGCATAATCTTTGGTAGCCAAAAAAGAAGTATCATAGCTATACCTTGTAGGTTGCCACTTGTTTCTTGATGACCTTCTAAGTTCTCCACTCCTTGAGGTTTCTGGTTCTTCACACTCAGGATCAAATCTTGGCATTTCTTCAACTTCAACCTACACTTCATTATTCTCCTCTTCATCAAATATCTGAACCTTTGATTTACCCTTCTTTTGACTCACAACTTCTTCATCACCCGTATTAATATTGATTGTACCTGCATACCAAGTACCTTGCTCATCAAATGTAACATCCTTAGACACAATGAATTGCTTTGTGGATGGACTCCACAATCTATAACCCATCTGCTTGTCATCATAACCAATGAATACATACTTTTTAGCTTTATGTTCTAACTTGTGTCTTAATTGTGATGGCACATATGCATATGCCAAACATCCAAATACTTTGCAATGATCCAAGGTAGGTCTCTTACCCCACCATGCCTCATATGGTGTCATACCCTGCAAGGCTTTACATGGTAGCCTATTAACCAAATAAGTAGCTGTATTTACAGCCTCAGCCCACAAATAATTTGGGCTATTTTTCTCCTTCATCATTGACCTTGCAAACTCAACAAGAGTTCTATTTCTTCTCTCTGCTACACCATTTCGTTGAGGAGAGTACCTGCAAGTAATTTCCCTTTTTATACCTGCATTCCACAAGTAATCACTGAACTCATTAGAGAAATACTCTCCCCCTCCATTTGAACTTAGTCTCTTCAATTTATGACCTGTTATTCTTTCTGCATATGCATGATAGTGTTTAAATGTATTAAACACTTCTGACTTATCTTTGATCACATAGATAGTGATCCATCTGGTAGCATCATCAACATAAATCACATAGTACCTTGAACCATTGATACTGAAATCCTTTGATGGTCCCCACACATCTGTGAGTACCAACTCAAGCTTCTCTGAATACATGAAACCATGCTTGGAGTAAGATTGCTTATGAGCCTTACCTAATTGACATGCTTCACATTTGTATGTCATATGTTGACCTGCAACATTAGGCAATCCAAGCACTGAACCATTGTTAATCATATCTTTGATACCTCTTTCATTGAAGTGTCCAAGCCTCTTGTGCCAAAGATCTAATTCAGAGATCTTATGTCCTCCATAAGTGAACAAGGCATGACCAACATTACCTTGAATCTTCA
>CM035410.1:11238064-11250564 GCA_020310875.1 Ceratopteris richardii
GCCTTACTCTCTGATTTGGAAGAACCTAAAGGCAAGCACCAAGTGCAGACAGGTGATGACACTAAACATTCAGTGGTTAAAGTAGGTAATGTCAAAACAAGTGATGGTAATCAAAATTTGCTAAGCAGAGTATTGTATGTCCCAACAATCACCAAGAATCTGATGAGTGTAGGTCAGATTGTTGAAAAAGGTCTACAGGTCAGGTTCACTCAACATGGTGCATATGTGGAGGATCCAAGACATGGATTCAGAAGGATAGCCAAGGGAGAGAAATCAGGTAGACTATTTACTTTTGAACTTGAGGATACTAAGAACATTGCCTTGTACAACTATAAGGACCAAACCCTATCAGAATTGGAGATGTGGCACAAGAGATTAGGTCACATTGGAGAGAGGACCATAAAGCAAATGAGTAGAGATCAATGTGTGCTTGGGATACCTAATGTATCCAAGCAACACATGATATACAAGTGTGGAGCTTGTCAGTTTGGTAAGTCACACAGATTGCCATATACAAAAAAGGGTTTTATGCATGAAGACTACTTGGAATTGGTCCATACAGATGTTTGGGGACCAAGCAAGGAGCCATCCATATCTGGATCAAGGTACTATGTATCTTTTAAAGATGACTATAGCAGATGGACTGTCTTGTACTTCATGAAACATAAAGATGAAGTATTTAATTGTTTCAAAAGGTATCTTGCATTAGTAGAGAATCAAACTGTTGGAGCAGAACAATCATCAATAGTGATTTTATGAAGATCAAAGTGAGAAGACATATGGAAGAATGAAGATTATTTTCAGAGGAAGAAAATGGAATCAGAAATGTTTCTTTTGTATATTACTTTTGTAAATAGTTCAATATATTTTGAAAAGGATGACGAGTTAGACTCGTATATATATCTACAGATACGTATTCATAAGTAGAGAGAGTGATATAGATCAGATAGAGAAGAATAGGTGAAGAGGTGATGAACATTGTATGTATCATCAACCATATGTGTGAAAAGTAATGAAGAAGAAAATTTTGTAGAATTCTGCGCGTCGATCTTCTCTCCCATTCTCCTTCTGTGCTTAATCTTTTGAAGAATCCTTTTGCACGTATCTAAGTCCATAGCTAATCTATCTATGGCTAGAATTTGAGAGATTAATTTCAATCAGGTCGTGAGAATTATGTTTAGGAACATCCATATGTGAAGATGTTCTGAGAGTCGAGAAATCTGGCGCACATTTCATCTTCAAAGAAATGGCCAGTGCTCAGTCCACAGTGTAAAGTTTTACACAAGTGAGGGCTCAAAATCTAAGTTGGAAGATAAGCTATCTATGGCTAGAAGATCTTGATCAAACGGGTTCAGAGTTGGGAGAACCAGTGCTAAGAAGTTGCAGGTGTCAAAGTCGCCATTGCAGAGAAGCACTTTCAGACATAGGTAAAGTGTTTCACACATTTCTCAGTGTATACTTAATCTTTTTGAGAGATTTAACTTGGCAAAGTTGCGCAACCTTAAGGCGAAGTGTTGTGCAAAGTTTTATCAAAAACTTTACAGGATTGATTAGTCAATGAGTGACTAATCTGCAGCAGACTTTTCTGAAGAAACTGAATTTTTCAGAATAATCAATTTCCTGATAATTTGGTGAAGATTCTCTAAATTAGGTGGAGTCTAAAGTTGATCTTGATATAGAGGTGATCTAAATTCAAGGTCAATTTGTTCTTTTGGAGATTAACACTCTCCATCAGTGGTATCAGAGCAGGTTGTGTCAAAATTGAAGTGAAGGAGACTCCGACTATTGCAGAAGTACAAAACTTTACATCTTGAAGGTGCAGAAGGGTAAAGGTTGAAGAAAACTTGAAGGAAGACATACAAAGAGCATCAAAAGGATCAGAAGAAGCAACATTCGAAGTAAAGGTACATTTATTATCTGTAAAGGTTAAAGATTTGAAGCTACAGGTGAAGTAAAGATGGGGGATAGTCTCCAAATTGAAAAGTTGGATAGAGAGAACTATCCTGCATGGTCTATGAGGATGGAAGCTCACCTTATGAGCAAAGATTTGATAGGATATATCACAGGAGATGAAGAAAAGCCAGAATTCAGAGATCCTAGTGTTCCAACTAGGGAAGAGCTTGCAGACTTAAAGAATTGGATGAAGAAGGATGCTCAAGCAAGAAGCATCATCTACATGGCAGTCAATGACTATTTGCTTCCTCACATTAGAGGACTTGAAAGTGCTTGTGACATTTGGAATGCTTTGGAAGAGCATTTCCAAAATACAACCAAATCAAGGAAGGCTTCACTATGGGCAGAGTTTACTACCTTCAAGAAGAAGGCCTCACAATCAATTTCTGATTATGTGACAAAGATGAAGGACATTGCAGATTCTTTAGGTGCAGTTGATGAAGATATTGAAGAAGACAAATTGGTAAGACAAATACTCACAGGACTAAGAGGAGATGAGAAATGGAAGCCTTTCATTTTATCTACAGAACTTTCATTAGATCACTTTACTCCTGATTTGAATCAATTGTTAGGTCATATGCTAACTTTTGAGAATGATATCAAAGGAGATGTTGATAAGAGTGCAGGTCATGCAATGTATTCTAAAGACAAGAAGAAAGCCAACAAAGGAAAGCAACAATCAGGTGAAGAAGAAGGTACTTCAAACCAAGCAAACTTCATAAGAGGAAGAGGAAATGGCAGAAGTAGAGGAAGAGGCAGAAACAACAAAGAGAATGCAAGAGCTTGTTGGATATGTGGTAAGACCAATCATCTATCTCATGATTGTTGGCATAATAATCAAAACAATGGTAATTATCAGAACTTTAATCAAAGAGGAAGAGGAGGTAGATTTCAGAGAGGAAACTTCAGAGGTAGAGGTGGTAGGAATTCTTTTGGAAGAGGTGGAGGAAGAAGCTTCCAAAATCAATCCTATAATAGCACCTACTACAACTATGCATCAGATCAAAAGGAGGATTCGACTCTCATTATGAATACATGTGAAACTTCACATGAGGACATGAGAGTGTTTTATATTGATTCAGGATGTAGTAATCATTTGAGTGGAAATATTGCTTTGATGACTGACCTAGATCATAATGCAATCAATCATACAGTACAGACAGGTGATAATACAAAGCATAAGGTAAAGTCAATTGGTTCAGTCAAGGCTAAGGATGGGAGCACTCTTCTGAGTAAGGTACTTTATGTTCCCACAATTCCAAAGAATTTGATCAGTGTAGGTCAAATTGTGGAAAAAGGTTATGAGGTAAGGTTCACAAATGATGGAGTTTATGTGGAAGACCCTAGTCAAGGGTATAAACAAGTTATTGCAGGAAAGAAAGAAGGAAGGCTTTTCACATTGAAGGTACAAGGAAATGTTGGACATGCTATGTTCACATATGGAGAGCAGAAGGTGTCAGAATTGGATCTTTGGCACAAAAGACTTGGACACTTTAATGAAAGAGGTATCAAAGAAATGATTAACAATGATTCAGTGCTTGGAATGCCTAACATTGCAGGTCAACACATGACATACAGATGTGAGGCATGTCAATTAGGTAAGGCTCATAAGCAATCCTATTCCAAGCATGGATTTATGTATTCAGAAAGACTTGAATTGGTGCATACAGATGTGTGGGGTCCTTCAAAGGACTTTAGTATAAATGGTTCAAGATATTATGTCATATATGTTGATGATGCTACCAGGTGGATCACAATTTATGTGATTAAGGAAAAGTCAGAAGTGTTTAATACATTTAAACACTATTATGCATATGCAGAAAGGATTACAGGTCAAAAATTGAAGAGACTAAGGTCAGATGGAGGGGGAGAGTATTTTTCAAATGAGTTCAATGATTATTTGTGGAATGCAGGTATAAAGAGAGAAGTTACTTGCAGATACTCTCCTCAACAAAATGGGGTAGCAGAAAGAAGAAATAGGACTCTTGTTGAGTTTGCAAGGTCCATGATGAAAGAGAAGAATTGCCCAAATTATTTGTGGGCTGAGGCTGTTAATACAGCTACATATTTGGTTAATAGATTGCCTTGTAAAGCTTTGCAGGGTATGACACCATATGAAGCTTGGTGGGGTAAGAAACCTACCTTGGATCATTGCAGAATATTTGGATGCTTGGCATATGCATATGTGCCATCTCAATTGAGGCATAAGTTGGAACCTAAGGCAGAGAAGTATGTATTCATTGGTTATGATGATAAGCAAATGGGATACAGGTTGTGGAGTCCATCCACAAAGCAATTTATTGTATCCAAGGATGTTACATTTGATGAGCAAGGTACTTGGTATGCAGGTAAATATAATGTACATGCAGATGATGAAGAAATAGTGGAACAAAGGAAAGGTAAAGCAAAGGTTCAATTACTTGATGAAAGTGAGAGTAATGAAGTGCAGATTGAAGTTGAAGAGAGGCCAAGGTTTGATCCAGAATGTGATGAACCAGAGACCTCAAGAAGTGCAGAAGTTAGGAGATCATCTAGGCACAAATGGCAACCTACAAGGTATAGCTATGACACTTCATTCTTGACTACTAAAGATTATGCTTATTTGGTAAAAGCAGATGAAGACCCTTCTACATATGAAGAAGCCAAAGGGAAGAAGAATTGGGAAGATGCTATGCAAGAGGAGTATGATGCATTGATAGAGAATCAAACATGGGATTTGGTTCCTAAACCTAATAGTCAGAAGATTATTGGATGTAAGTGGGTTTACAAAACAAAGAGATTTGCAGATGGAAGTGTGTCTAGGTACAAAGCTAGACTTGTTGTGAAAGGGTATGCACAGACATATGGAGTGGACTATGATGAGACTTATAGTCCTGTGGCAAAGATGACAACCATCAGGACACTCATTGCAATTGCTGCTTGTAAAGGTTGGAAGTTGTCTCAATTAGATGTTAAAAATGCTTTCTTAAATGGTTACATTTCAGATGAAGTCTACATGGAGCAACCAGATGGGTTCAAAGATCAAGTGAGTCCAAATTATGTGTGTAAGCTCAAAAGAGCTTTGTATGGGTTGAAGCAAGCCCCAAGGGCTTGGAATTATAGGCTTGTGAAATTCTTGAATGATCTTGGTTTTCAAGCATCAAAGGCAGATAGTAGCTTGCTAGTCAAAGCAAGTGAAGATGGGTTCATTTATGTGTGTATTTATGTTGATGACATAATACTTACAGGAACAGATGATAAGGGGATACAAATGATCAAAAAGCAGATGGAGAAAGAGTTCAAAATCAGTGATTTGGGGAATCTATCATTCTTCTTGGGAATGGAGATCACTTATACTCAACATGGAGTATATGTGACCCAAGAAAGGTATCTTAAAAATTTGCTAACCAAATTTAAAATGGAAGATTGCAGGGTTGCACCTACACCTTTGGAAGTGAACCATAAATTGTCTAGGTTTGGAGGAGAAGAGTTCAGAGATATGAAACTCTATCAAAGTTTGGTTGGTAGCTTGATTTATGCTACATTGACAAGGCCTGACTTGTCATATGCAGTTGGTGTGCTTTCACAATTCATGCATTGTCCTAGAAAGGAACATTGGATTGCAGGACAAAGAGTACTTAGGTACATCAAGGGTACACTCAGAGAAGGGTTGTACTATGGGTTTACTTCAGATACAAGAATCAAGATATATAGTGATGCAGATTGGGCAGGTAATGTGGATGATAGAAGATCAACACATGGATACTTGTGCTATGTAGGAGACAAATTGATTTCATGGTGTTCCAAGAAGCAACATACAGTTGCTTTGTCATCCACAGAGGCAGAATATAAAGGTATGGTGGAAGCTGCAAAAGAGGTAATATGGCTAAAGACACTTTTGAAAGTTTTTGATGTGATTCAGAGTACTCCTATTATTTGTGGAGACAATATGAGTTCATTATACTTGGCAGCTAATCCTGTATTTCATGCTAGAACTAAGCATATTGAAATACAATATCATTTTCTGAGAGAGAAGGTCATTGAGAAGGAAATTGAAGTCATACACACCCCTACAAAAGATCAACTTGCAGATATAATGACTAAAAGTTTGGATGGACCTAAATTGCAGAGGTTTAAAGATATGGCAGGAATAAAGAAGATGCAGGTAATCACAATTGAAGATTGAGGGGGAGCTGTTGGAGCAGAACAATCATCAATAGTGATTTTATGAAGATCAAAGTGAGAAGACATATGGAAGAATGAAGATTATTTTCAGAGGAAGAAAATGGAATCAGAAATGTTTCTTTTGTATATTACTTTTGTAAATAGTTCAATATATTTTGAAAAGGATGACGAGTTAGACTCGTATATATATCTACAGATACGTATTCATAAGTAGAGAGAGTGATATAGATCAGATAGAGAAGAATAGGTGAAGAGGTGATGAACATTGTATGTATCATCAACCATATGTGTGAAAAGTAATGAAGAAGAAAATTTTGTAGAATTCTGCGCGTCGATCTTCTCTCCCATTCTCCTTCTGTGCTTAATCTTTTGAAGAATCCTTTTGCACGTATCTAAGTCCATAGCTAATCTATCTATGGCTAGAATTTGAGAGATTAATTTCAATCAGGTCGTGAGAATTATGTTTAGGAACATCCATATGTGAAGATGTTCTGAGAGTCGAGAAATCTGGCGCACATTTCATCTTCAAAGAAATGGCCAGTGCTCAGTCCACAGTGTAAAGTTTTACACAAGTGAGGGCTCAAAATCTAAGTTGGAAGATAAGCTATCTATGGCTAGAAGATCTTGATCAAACGGGTTCAGAGTTGGGAGAACCAGTGCTAAGAAGTTGCAGGTGTCAAAGTCGCCATTGCAGAGAAGCACTTTCAGACATAGGTAAAGTGTTTCACACATTTCTCAGTGTATACTTAATCTTTTTGAGAGATTTAACTTGGCAAAGTTGCGCAACCTTAAGGCGAAGTGTTGTGCAAAGTTTTATCAAAAACTTTACAGGATTGATTAGTCAATGAGTGACTAATCTGCAGCAGACTTTTCTGAAGAAACTGAATTTTTCAGAATAATCAATTTCCTGATAATTTGGTGAAGATTCTCTAAATTAGGTGGAGTCTAAAGTTGATCTTGATATAGAGGTGATCTAAATTCAAGGTCAATTTGTTCTTTTGGAGATTAACACTCTCCATCACAAACAGGTAGACATTTGAAGAGGTTAAGGTCTGATGGTGGTGGAGAATACTTCTCCAATGACTTTGAAGACTTCTTGCAGGAAAGAGGCATCAAGAGGGATATTACCACAAGGTACTCACCTGAACAAAATGGGGTAGCTGAAAGAAGGAATAGACTCATTGTGGAGACAGCTAGGTCTATGCTTAATGAGAAAAAACTACCAAATTATCTTTGGGCAGAGAGTGTATCTACTGCCACATACTTAATCAACAGGTTGCCATCAAAGACACTTGATGGAATGACACCCTATGAGGCTTGGCATGGTAAGAGACCATCTCTAGATCATTGCAAGATTTTTGGGTGTGTTGCATATGTGCATATTCCCTCACAGGTAAGGGGAAAGCTAGACCCTAAGGCTGAAAAGTGTATCTTTATTGGTTATGATTTGAATCAGAAAGGATACAGGTTCTATAACCCCTCAAACAAAGGCTTCAAGGTAAGCAGAGATGTAATCTTTGATGAAAATGATTCATGGTATGATAATGAGTGCAGGAAAGTTAGCCTACCTTATGATATGGAAGAAGACTTTCCAAAGCTTGTCAGGCAAGAACCAACTCAGAATGAGGACACAAGCTCAGATGATGAAGACACCATCAACATTGAAGAATTCAAAGCTTGGAAATCCAAAGGGAAGATGAAGATGAAGCAACTTGAAGACAATCCAGAATCCTCAACTCAAGCTATGAGGAGATCTTCAAGGGAAAAGAAGAAACCTATTAGGTATGGGTATGATACCTCACTTGTAACCAAGCACTCTGTATATCTTGCAAAAGATATCTTAAGTGAAGAACCAGGTACATTTGAGGAAGCTATTACTAAACCAGAATGGAAGGAAGCAATGGATGAAGAAATGGAGGCTCTCAAGGAGAGTGATACTTGGGACTTGGTACCCAAGAAGGACTCCATGAAGGTGATAGGATCCAGATGGATCTACAAACTCAAAAGAAACTCAGATGGTACAATAAGCAGGTACAAAGCTAGGTTGGTAGCCAAGGGTTTTGCACAAACCCAAGGCATTGATTATGAGGAGACTTTTTCTCCTGTGGCAAAGATGCCAACTATCATAATTATGGTGAGTGTAGCTGCATCCAAGAATTGGAACATGTACCAATTGGATGTAAAGAATGCATTCTTGAATGGATGGATATCTGAAGAGGTCTACATGTCACAACCACCTGGCTATGAGGATCCCAAATAAGGTAAATCATGTTTGCAAATTGAAGAAAGCTCTGTATGGATTGAAGCAGGCACCTAGAGCATGGAACTATAGGTTGACTACCTATCTCTTGGATCAAGGATTTGTGATGAGTAAAGCAGATACTTCATTGTTTATAAAGAAGAACAATTCAGAGGTAATATACTTGTGTGTCTATGTTGATGACATCATTATTACAGGAAAGGATGTTCAAGGAATTAGACACATCAAAGGTCAAATGATGAAGGAATTCAAGATCAATGATCTTGGATTATTGAAGTACTTCCTAGGGCTTGAATTGGTCTACACAAATTCAGGTATATTCATTACTCAGAAGAAGTACATTCAGGACATGGTCAAGAAGTTTAATTTGCAGGAAGCTAAAGTCTCAAACATTCCTATGGAGGTCAACCACAAACTCAGTACACATGAAGGAGAAGAACTCAAGGATATTACAGGGTACCAAAGTTTGGTAGGTAGTCTTAATTATGCTACCTTAACTAGGATTGATATCTCATATGGTGTTAGTGTACTTAGCCAATTTATGCATAAGCCAAGAGTACCACATTTGGAGGCAGCCAAGAAGATAGTAAAGTACCTAAAGGGAACACAAAATCATGGTTTGTATTATCCATATTCATCAGACATTGACATCAAGGTATACTCAGATGCAGATTGGGCAGGTTGCAAGGATGACAGGAGGAGTACATCTGGTTACATATGCTTTGTAGGTGATAAACCAATTTCTTGGTCATCCAAGAAACAACCCACAGTGGCTCTATCATCTACTGAGGCAGAATACAGAGGGCTAGCTAATGCCACTCAAGAAGCCATATGGTTGAAGCTACTATACTCAGAATTGGGCCTATACACAAGGCCACCAATCATATTTGGTGATAACACAAGTTCACTTCACCTAGCTGCTAACCCTGTTTATCATGCTAGGACAAAACACATAGAGGTTCATTACCACTATGTGAGGGAGAAATTACTTAGCAAGGAAATCCAATTATCATATGTGTACACTAATATTCAATGTGCAGATTTGCTTACAAAATCTTTGGATGGGAGCAAGCTATGCAGGTTTAAATCCATGATAGGATTGCAGGATATCATTGAAGACTAAAGATGAAGACTCAAGCAAGTGTTTGGCTTGAGGGGGAGCTGTTGGTGCAAACAAGCCTTCACACTTGGCTTTGATTTGTGCCTTGAAGTCTCAACATAAAGCTTGGACATTTGGAAACCTGGAAAGATAAAGTTTGAACCCATGAAGGATACATTTGAACCATAGAAACAGATACTTAATTGATTGTTACTCTTTACCCAATGTAAAAGTCAATATGACTTAATCAATTATGTAATCACACCTACTAGACTAGAGTCGTGGAAAAAGTAGATGATCTAGTTGAGGGAATATCTCCCTAAGTCTAGTGGAGAGAATCAAGGGAACTTTAATTTGAATTCAAATTCAAATTTGTTCAAGATTCCTATAAAAGAGCTATGTAAAAGTCGCGGGTAAGTGGCTCACTCCCCGAGGCAATTCCAAGCAAAATCACTGAGTGTGTGAGAGCTACTCATTAGCCTACACCTCTGAGTACCATTGGGCATCATTATACATGCCAATGGGAATGTACATTTGATAGTTTCAATACATATACTCATAGTTCTTAACTTTGTGTTCTCTGAGTCATTCACCTCAAAGTCTGTCAACTTCAACAGGGCATATCTCAAGATCTACTGAACCAAATTGGATGATCCAGGGCTCATTGGAACCAGCTCAAAGCATTCTACAACACTACAAAATTTCAAGTCATTCTATTCAGCCAATTGGGAGAAATCTCAGTCGAAGCAGTCACTGGTATATTACTGTGTTGTTCCTAAAAAGTCGGGGGTGTCTCTGATTTTGCTAAAGATCATGCTCAGTGTATAGTTTGTTATTTGGAGTGATTTAACTTGCTAATGGTAGCTTGTTAAGTTAATTTAATACTCCCAGAAGGAATTAAACCAATTGCAAGTGTGCTGGTCACACTGAGCTTAGGACTGAGCAGGTATCAATACAGGAATAGAAAGTTTTTGAAGTTGTGAAGGTTCAAAATCATCTGTTTTGATTTGGTCATTACTCAATCATTTTGTAAAGCACATATATAGTTTCTTGGTGTCATTTGGAAGCTCAAGGAGTCTCCTAACCATATCTGAAAAGAAAAGAGGGCAGGTGTGAAGCAGGTCTAGCAGCATTAACTTGATCTTCTGATTGTACCCAGCCATCACATCCAACAGGAAGGTCCCCATACATCAGTATGGATGAGGTCCAAGAGATTTGCAGCCCTATGTGTGCTCCTTTGGAATGGTTGTCTTGCTTGCTTCCCTAGTTGACATGCATCACAAAATTCATGAAGCTCTTTGTTCTCAAACATGGGCAGCCCTCTTACAAGCTCTTCCTTGCTCATATTCCTTAGCTTAGGAATGTTGACATGGCCTATTCTCTTGTGCCAAAGGTCAAGTTCAGCAATCCTTTGATTACCAATCATAACAAAGCATACCTTGCTTGCATTAGGAGACACATCCAAGGTGAACATTCTTCCTTCTTTTCTTCCTTGAGCAACAAGCTTGTTTCCATCTTTAGGATTCCTTATAAAGCATCCTTTGTCATTGAAGGTGACCTGCAAACCCTTCTCTACCATTTGCCCTACTGAAATAAGGTTCTTAGTAATAGATGGAACATGCAATACCTTCTCAAGCACCTTGGCTGATTTGTCACATCCAATTCTTACATCTCCAATGTGCTCTATGACATGTTCGGTGTTGTCACCTGTCTCCACACATCCTTTGGACTTTAGAACCTACAAATTGGTGAATATATCACCCTCACAAGACATATGATTGCTGCACCCTGAGTCTATGTACCATTTGGTATCATATTTAGCATCCTTTGAATAACCATGTCTCATAGCAAGCAATTGATCATTACCTGTTTCCTTGTTTGAAGCATTTGCATAGTTCCCTTGCTTTCTTTGAGTGTATTTACCATCTTTATATCTACAATCTGAAGCTATATGATTTGGTTTACCACAATTATAGCAAATCATACCTTTGTGGGGGTTGTAGCCTCCTCTTCCTTTGCCTCTACCTCTTGCCTTTGCTTGGAATGTAGAGTCACTTGAGCTTTCTCCTTCTTCTTTGCTTTGATGGTTGCCTTGATTGTTGTAGCCTCTTCCTCTTCCTCTTCTTCCACCTCTCCCTTTGCTTCTTGAAGAGTATAGGACCTGACCATGAGTGTCCTTGCTTTTGGATGAATCTCCAAATGATGCCTCCTCAGCCACCAAGTGAGGAATGAGGTCTTCTAAGCATGGAAGTGGATCTCGATAGAGGATAGTGGTAATGAGAGGCTTCCACTTGTCTTCTCCTCTCAATCCATTGAGAGTGACCTGAACCAAATCTTCATCATCAACCTTGCATCCCACTGATGCTAATTGATCCCTTAGATCCTTGATTTTGAGTGTGTACTCAACCACACTTTGGCTATTACCTTTCTTCATGGTATTGAGCTCATTTTTTAGTTGCATTTTCCTAGCTCTTGTAGAGGTTGCATAAACCTTTTCCAAAGCATCCCATACATCCTTGGCATTATCAAAATTTTGTATATGACCAACCATAGCATTAGAAATTACCTGAGATATGAGAAACATTGCTCTTCTATTCCTTTCTTCCCACTCTTTGAGCTCCTTCCTTTGTGCATTGGTAGTGGTTGCATCTTCAAGGTCTACATCAGGCCTTTCTTCTTCTCCATTCACTATGGACCATAGCCCTTTGCCCATGAGGTAATTTGTAACTCTGAACCTCCAAGGTTGGTAGTTGTCCTTGTCCAACAACTCCACTTTTTGCCCCAAATCTGCCATTGAAATGAGATTATGATAAAGAGGTTACCTTGTCAAGCAATCCCTTGTGTTGCACTTCTCTCCTCTTTGATGAAGCACCTTCTTCTTCAAGTGTACTTCCTTGTAGTGTGCTGCTGCTAATCCAAGCTTCAAAGCTCTGATACCAACTGTGAGGAACAAATCCTCTATATGCACAACAAAAGCACAATGAACCCAAAATAGGTCTTCCAGCCTACACCTGAAAATATACC
>CM035410.1:11260564-11273064 GCA_020310875.1 Ceratopteris richardii
TTGTTGGCCTCTTAATTGAAGAGTTGTCCAAGAAAGATGTTGAATTCTGGAGTTTTCACATCCATGATGAGATCATAAGTTGTGGTGAAAGATTGCCATTTATTGTCACTTCGAATCCCATTGAGAATTTGCCTCATGATACCTCCTATTTTTCAGCAATGCATAGAGACAGACCCTGAGATAGACAAATTAAGGTTTCTCCAAATCTGCTGGACCAAATGCTTACCAACCACACCACTCATAATTGCTGGTTCAATGGGAAGACCTAAAAAGGAAGCGAAAGAGGTGGATATTTCAGCAATAGAGGCAACGGTGGGCACAACTTCAACAATAATAATAGAGGCCATAATAGAAGGGACTACAACAATTATTCTAAAGATCAAGCACATGAAGACTCATTTCTTCAAATGAATCTAAGCCACAAAGAAGGTAAAGAAGATGATCATTTATTCTACCTAGATTTCAGATGTTTGAATCATGTTGCAGGCAACATTGCTCTTCTATCTGATTTGGAAAGTCCAAAGCATAGACATGAAGTTCAAACAAGGGATGACACAAAGCACAATGTGGAGAAGATTGGTAATGTCAAAGCTTCCAATGGCAGGACAAACATTCTGAGTAAGGTTCTCTATGTACCCACTATCACTAAAAACCTAATAAGTGTAGGCCAAAGAGTTGAAAAAGGCTTGCAAGTTAGGTTCAGCCAACATGGAGCTTTTGTGGAAGATCTATGTCAAGGCTTCAAGAAGATAGCCAGAGGTGAGCAGCATGGTAGGATCTTTACTTTTGGAGTAGGAGAAACTAGGAACATAGCTCTATTCACTTTTGGGTCTCAAACCCTAAGTGAGCTTGAAGTGTGGCATAAGAGACTTGCTCATGTGAATGAAATAACCTTGAAGGATATATGCAGGGATCAAAGTGTTCTTGGACTCTCAAACATATCAAAGCAACACATGATCAACAGGTGTGATGCATGTCAGATTGGAAAGGCACAAAGACAACCACTCAATCACAAAGGCTACATCCACAACAACTTATTGGACTTAGTACATACAGATGTATGGGGATCAAGTCAAGAACCTTCTTTGGCAGGATCAAGGTATTGTGTCTCATTTATTGATGAACATAGTAGATGGATTATTCTATAATTTATCAAGAGTAAGAATGAAGTGTTTGATTGCTTCAAAAAGTATCTAGCACATGTGGAGAATCATACAGGTAGATCACTCAAGAAGCTCAGATCTGATGGAGGGGGAGAATAATTCTCCAAAGATTTTGATGAGTTCTTGCAAGATAAAGGTATCAAAAGTGAAGTGACTACCAGGTACTCTCCTCAACTAAATGGAATTGCAGAGAGAAGAAACAAGAAATTGGTTGGATCAGCAAGAACAATGCTTGAAGAGAAGAGGTTGCCACATTATCTATGGGTAAAGGCTATTTCAACTAATGTGTACCTTGTCAATAGACTACCATCCAAATCACTTCAAGGTGTGACTCCTTATGAAGCATGGCATGGAAGAAAACCTAGTCTTGGACATTGCAAGGTTTTTGGTTGTTCAGCTTATGTTCATGTACCATCACAAATAAGAGGTAAGGTAGATGAAAGGGAAACAAAAGTAGTGTTTATTGGGTATGACTCAATTCAAATGGTTTAGAGGTTCTATAATCCTTCAACCAAGCAATTCACTACAAGTAGAGATGTTGTGTTTGAAGAACAAATGTCTTGTTATGATGAAGACAAAGAAAAGGTAACTTTACCATATTATCTTGATTTTGATTTTCATCAATTAGGAAGCAAGCATGATGCACATGTCCTGGATCCAAGAAGTGATACAGATGATGACCAAGATGAAAGGGAAAAGGATTACAAACTATGGAAGTTTAGAGGCAAAGCAAAGATGTAGGAATGTGGAAAATGCTCCAAGCAAGCACCTAGAAGGTCAACAAGGGAGAAAAGACAACCAGAAAGGTATGGATATGATTCCACATTTATTACAAAGCACTCAATCTACTTGGCAAAAGATTAAATTACAAAAGAACCCTCAACCTATGAAGAGGCAAAGGAAAACCGTAATCTAGAAAGGAAACAAAAGAAGAAATAGATGCATTGAAGGAGATGGACACTTGGTATTTGGTTCCAATTTCATCCAATCAAAAGGTAATTGGTTGCAGATGGGTATATAAAGTTAAAAGAAACTCAGATGGATCATTTTGTAGGTACAAGGCAAGATTAGTTGCCAAAGGATGCTCACAAACTCATGGTATAGACTATGAGGAAACATTCTCACCAATCGCAAAGATGACTACAATCACAACATTGATAAGTGTAGATGTTTCAAGAAATTGGAGACTCCTCTAACTTGATGTAAAAAATACATTTCTAACTGGTTGGATAAGTGAAGAGGTATACATGTCACAACATCTAGGTTTTGAAAACCCTTATCATGCATCTTATGTTTGCAGGCTTAAGAAATCATTGTATGGATTGAAACAAGCTCCTGGAGCTTGGAACTACAAGTTCGTTACATACTTTCAAGATCAAGGGTTCAGACCTACCAACTCAGATCCTTCTCTATTCATCAAAAGGGATCATAATGAGGTTATCTATATATGTGTACATGTAGATGATATTATTGTGGTAGGTGATGATTTGAATGGCATTCAAAGGATTAAGAGACACATGCAAGAGGAGTGCAAAATCGGTGACTTAGGTGAGCTCACATATTCCCTAGGTATACAGGTCATATATATAGATGAAGGAATGTATTTGACTTACAGGAGATACATTCAGGATGTACTTCTTAAGCTCAAAATGGGGAACATTAAACTTGTAGGTACACCTTTGGAGATGAATCATAAACTTAGTGTTTATGAAGGTGAGAAAATTGAAGACATAAAAGAATATAAAAGCTTGATAGGTAGCTTGATATATGCTACTCATACAAGAGCAAATATATCATATAGTGTGGGAGTGCTTAGTCAATTCATGCACTAACCGAGAAGACCAAACATGGATGCAACTAAGAGAGTACATAAGTATCTCAAACTTACAAACAATGAAGGTATATTCTATCCTTACTCTTCATATTAGGATATCAAAATCTATTCAGATGCAGACTGGGTAGGAGCTAAGGATCATACAAGAAGTACCTCTCGTTACTTAGCATTTGCAGGCTCAAAGCTAGTGTCATGGAGTTCCAAGAAACAACCAACAGTTTCTTTATCCTAAACTAAAGCAGAGTATAGAGTTTCGACCATAGCAACTTGAGGCACTATGGTTAAAAGCATTGTATATAGATTTGGGACTTGTGAGTTCCAAACCTCACATATTTGGAGATAATGTAAGCTCCATGCATCTAGCAGCAAACCCTATTTTCCATGCACGAACCAAACACATAGAGGTTCATTACCAACTAATCATGTAGAAGCTCATGGCAAAGGAGATTGGCATTTCTTTTGTTCCAACTAAAAAGCAGGTAGCAAATATGATGAGAAAGGCACTTGCTTTGCAGATTTAAATCAATGGCAGGTATTCAACCTATTAGGGAATGAAGACTCAAGCATACTTTAGCTTGAGGGGGAGCTATTGGAACATCAAGATTACACTATGCTTGAGGTGGATTTGATCTACATCAAAAGCTATTGCTTGGATTACATCGAAAGAATATTCATTGAAGCATTCTTTTACTTATGCTCATTTATTGTATTAAAAAAACATTTTATGGATCTTTTAATATTGTAAAAGCCTAGAGATTTACACATGTAAAAGTAGAAAGAGAGGGTTAAACTTCCACGAATTTGAGGTCATTGAGTTGCCATCAATGAATCAATCGATCACCTAAAAGTAGATCGAACTAGATCTTCACTTTTTCTAGATTGTGGGAAAGTGAATTGATTCCCTCCAACAACTAATCCCGCCTTCGTTTGAATTCAAAATCCACTTGTAGAATTCATGGAGCACTTCAAGAGTCTATATAAAGAATTCAAATCACTTTTACATTACATGGAAGCAATATGCATACACTTGTGGCCATCATTGTCTTACTCCTTCATTTTTCTGCATCATCTTCTTCAACAACAGTAAGCTTGCAGAGGTTGTTGCTCTCTCTACAGAGCTTCAGATTGGATGAGAGGGGTCGCATTGGAAAGGTGTTAGTGTCTAGTTTATGTGTATCGTAAAGCATTTGGTTGTGTAGATTGGAAGAAATCTCAATTTTTCTATCTCCAGGTCTATCTATGCGCATTCCTAAAAAATAGGAGGTACCACTGTTGAGTGTCTGGTTCATTCCAAAAGCCTATTTTGCTTATTACTTGTACTCTTGTGCATTCTATACACTCAACCCTATGTGTATCACTCCCCTAAAAGGATTTTTTCTAATTGTTATCACGTTGGTTGCTATGAGCATTTGAATTTGATTGTCTCATTCAAAGATAGTAGGTTTTTTGAGTTAGTCAATGCGCAAACCTATTTGTCTTGTATCCAATCTTTCTCCTTGATGCTCCAAAGTATGTAGTGCATCTTATTGCACTTATCGCATGCCTATAAGGTCTATTTGAGTCTCCATAAGCTCAAGGGGTAGTCTTGTGCCGGTTGGCTGGACCGAACTTTGTTGCTTCGCAACTCACTTTTCTACCTCCTAGAAGCTTCCCCAAGTTCTTTAAGGATCTCTAGGAGAGTGTGTTGGGGCATGCCCATTGGAATTTAAAGTACCTCAATCGTTAAAACTCCACCATTAAAATTTGGAAAAGATCTGAAGAAATTCAAAACCTCCAAATGGTCTAGGTCAATTGATAGTGGGAGCAAAGAAAAGGCATGAAGTCCCTTGTGTTTGAGTTGTTCTTGTGAGAGTAGATACTTCAATCATTTAGTCTCCTTGGGGATACTGGATTGTGCATGCAACAATATTCCATGTGTGGAATCACTAAAGGATGAAGTCCCTTTTGAAACATCCCTAGAAGACATTCATTCGGATGGTACAAACTTGGAACCTATGGCATTACCTTCATATCCATGGGCTAAGTTTGAAGGTTCCTTGGATGATGGAGGATCTTTTGAAACTAGGATCTCATCTAACAATTGCAGACCCCTTACCCTTCTTGGATTTAGACTTGTCATCATGCAATTGGGTCTTCTCATCGCACTTTGGAGGAGATGTCATTAGGGTGAGTGATGTGGAGGTGGATGCTAGATGGACTAGATTGATGAAAGAGATGAGTATGTGGATGTTTTGTCAAACTTCAAGAGAGGGGTAATGGATGAGTGAGATGACTCCTCGAGCTTAGGGAGGGGGATTATTGATGAGTGAGATGACTTGTGTTTAAGAGGTGTGTTGGTACTAATCAAAGGCTATGTTTCAAATATTATTTCTCATCATCAGAATTGATTGAGAAACTCAATTTGCTATTGCAAAAACATTCATTGCAATTCAAGTATTATTTCTCATTATCAAAAATGATTGAGAAACTCAATTTTCTATCACAAAAACATTCATTATAGTTCAATTTTCAAACCTTCAAACAGTGGTTAGAAGGTGAAAATTTTGAGAAGGAGGAAATAAAAGATGAAGAAAATCATTTTGCTTGAATTCCTAGTTTGCCAAAATGTGCTAGCAATATTTCCAATCTGAAAGGTAATGGTTTGTCTAAATTACTCAAACTAATGGCTCTTCTCAACCACGAGCCACCTGCCTAGTATATACCAAATTTAGTGGACATGCATTGAAAGATCTCGATGTGCATATTTGTACTTTTTTAAACAATTGTGCCCTATTCGATGGCATGGTGGATAAGTTACATGAAATTCACATGTTTCGGCTATCTTGATAGGTCATGCTGCTAAGCTGCTTTTGGAATATGATGATACTACATTTCCTATGCCATTTAAAATGTCTTTCTACATCAATTTTGGAGGGCTAAAGGTATTTTTCAAGTCTTTAATTATTCGCAATATGGAAATAAAAAAATTAATCTATAGAACAATATGCCATGCATCATAATCTAGTACTCACCACATGGTTTGTGAATGGGTTAACAAATATTCCATGTACACAAGCTAGTGATAGTTTAGCAAAGGAGCCTTTCCTAGATCATATTATTGCATATATGGAAATAATCGATGAAATTTGCAATCTCTCCCTAGTTGACATAGTCCTTACAATGTGCAAGACACATGGCTCAATTCTAGGATGATTGATCTGCAAATTAGGGACAATTTACGAGACCTCCATTGTACAAAGTGATGCAACACGGTTCATACTACTAATAATTGTGCACTTAATTAGCTATAATGTGCAATCTATGATAATCATGATCACGCTACCTCAGACTATCAAAATAGTGTTCGAAATCGGTATGATATTCTTACTAGAAAAAGATAGGCAATCATGCCAGTTGAAGGAGTTTCCTCATCAAGCAATGTGCCTAATCATGAATTCTCATGACGAGGTTGATGAACAGGTTATAATCAAGTTTCTCACTACACTTCGGGAGGACATGAACAACAAATAGATTTTCTTATTTACATCCTCCAAGATGCTGGTTTTGCATGAAGTTAAGGAGCATGTTTGAAGATCATTCCTTGACGCTCAAGAATATGATAGGCAACATTGGGGTGGTATTTTTCATCCATCTGACAATGCTTTATTCTCAGTAATTATAGATTTTTCTATTCCAATGTAGAAGAATCCCGATTATTTCTTGAACTACCCCCAACATTTCTTGAGTACTTCCCGAAGATTCACTGAACTTTCTCTAGGTGACCTTAGTGTGACATTAGATCCCATAACACGATTAGGTAAGGTTTTCCAATATTTTGAGGCCATTGAAGGCCCTTCTCCATAGCAATGAAAAAACAAGCATTTGAGTAAGCTACGAAGTGGGTTGTGAACTTACCTACAATTTTACCTATGGCACCACATATTTCTTGAACCCTCATACTGGAGGTAGCACCAACTAAATCTAAGGTTGTATCTCACCCTCCATCTTTTGCTTCCACTAATGAAGCTAATCTATTTTCTCAATTATGGCATTCTTTGTTGAGTTCCAATGAAGAACCAATGATCATAGCTCTTCAATTAGAAGAATCTCTAGTTGAGTATGAAATCCCATTGAATGTTGTTTGGCATAATTCATAAACAATGAAATGGGTCCTTATTGATGGTGGTTCCAGGGTTAACATTGCTACTTCATCTATTCGCAAGTAGTAGTATAGATGGAATCTGATGAAGCCACCTCCAGTCTTCATTCTTACAGAGGATCAATCAAAAGCTCAAAGAACGGGCTTGATCAATGACATACCAATTCATATTTAAAGAATATTATTCCATATAGCATATGTTGTTCTTGATTTGAGGCAGCACATTGTTGTTTATAGTTTATTACTCGATTTCCCATGGTGTGACGGGCTAAATCATTCAAAATTGGGCAGGACAATCTTTAATCTTTCATAAACAAGGCATTTCTTATGTTTTTCCACTAGATTTGGTTAACAAATATAATTGTTCATAGTTACTCAGATTGGTTGAACCCATTTTAATGATTGAAGCTCCTATTGATGATAAAGAGACTTAATTGTTAAGCACTAATTAGGAAAGCTACTTAATAGAGGTTTCAGGTATTATCTCCCATTATTGGAATCTTATTGTTTTGCATGTTCAAGCAGAGAGATTCTAGAAGATACTTCTCTCTTGCCCTTTTTTTATCAATAGGAATGTTAGTGAATGAACCCTCATTATGCTAAGAAATTCAAGGGTGAAATGGATCGACTATTTACAACATGATTTTATGTGCCTATTAGATGCCTTGAATGGGTGTCCCCTATTGTGGTGGTGCCTAAGAAGAAAAAATAAATTCATATCTATGTGGATTACCAAAAGTTTCATGATTTCATTGTTCTCAATCCATTCCCTTATCATTTTTGGATTCTCTACTAGATGATGTGACCGGAAGGGAAGTGTATTCTTTCCTTGATGATTATAGTGGATACAACCAGGTCTATATGGTTGAGCAAGACATACCTAAGACTACTTTCATTGTGGTGTCTTTGCTTGTATTGTGGTGTCATTTGGGCTTCCTAATGCCCCCAATACCTTTGAGGTATGTATGTAGACTATCTTTGCTCCATATCTCACTAGTTTCATGAAAGTCTTTTCAGATGATTTTTTATCTCTGGAGCATAGAAGCATCATTTATAGGAGTTGAAACTTTGTTTCTTAAAGTGTTGTGAAGTTTATTTAACTTTGAATCATATTAACTCTATTTTTAGAGTTTTTTGTGGTAAGTTTCTTGGCCATTGTATTTCCAAATAGGGCATCACTACTGATCCCAACAAAATCAAACAGGTACTGGAAACTCTAGTGCCCACAGATACTAGACGCGCCTTGCAATTCTAGGGTATCACTTGGCATGGCTGTCATCTTTGATTCCTTGCTCACATTGCAATCTCTTTGAACAAATCAGCCCATGTGAATCCCACTAAATTGTAATGGTCCCCCAATGTGAATTAGCTTTTCAATGTCTAGAATTTTTGTTAACTTGGGCTCCAATTCTTCAAGCACCGAGTGGTCAAATCCTTTCCATGTGTTTGGGGGTGCTTTAGATATGGATATTGGAAGTGTTTTAATGCAAATTAGAAAATGAAAATGGTAGTATCCCATCTATTAGGCCAATCATTATCTTTCATTAACCAAACATAATTATTCCACTACTAAATGAGAATGTTTAGAACTAATTTATTCTAGTAAAAAGTTTCATCATTATCTATTGGGTTGTAAGTTTTTCTTTCATGTGGATAATTAGGCCTTACTTTATTTAGCAAAGCAATAGAATTTGGTGGGCTACCTTGCCAACTGGTTTTTTTTAATGCAGGAACTTGATTATGACATTGTGTGTCACCCTAGATCTCAACACCTGATTGCTAACTTTTTATCTTATCGTGATCTTATTGCACCCCCTACTAGTGTGAATGATGAATTTCTTGATGCTTCTTTGTTCCATGTACAACATGCTCTTGTTATAAATATCAATGATCCTCTTCCTTGGAAATGGTATGAAGAAATCTATATTTTTTTTATCTACATGAGAGATTCCTATTCATTTATGTACTATGAAGAAAAAGAGGTTGGCATTTTTCAATCATCAATTTTCTATTGTTTTATAGCAGTTGTATTATAAGGATATGTCTAAAGTTTGGTTGGGTGCTGGCCATTCATCTGTCCTCTGATTCAATTGCTTGTAAGATCTTGCAATCGAGTCTTTGGTGGCCCTTACACATAAAAGTCCAAGATTTTGCTTCTTCATGTGATGTTTGTCAATGAGTTCGTAATCCTTCAACCCAATCACAATTTTCATTAAAAACCATCCTACCTCAAGAACCTTTTTAAAAGTGGGGCTTGGATTTCATAGGCTCTATTCATCCTCTTGCAAATATTGCCAAGGAATAGTATACCTTGACATGTACTGATTATGCCACTACATGGGTCAAGGCCTAGGCATTGTGGGAAGCCACTACTCAATTAGTGGCTCATTGTCACTATGCACAACTTTTCACTCGATTTAGCCTACCTTTGATAATTGTTTTAGATTGTGGAACTCACCTTTTTCATAATTTGATTACCCCTATTTTTGACTATTGGGCTCTTATACATAAGAAATCCACTTCTTACCATCCTCAAGCTAATGGATTAGTAGAACGCACGAGTAAGATATTGCTCACTGTGTTAAAAGAAATGCTTACTATTTATCCAAACAATTGAGGATAGTGCCTACCTTCAACCTTATGGGCTTACAGAACTTCTTATAAGGCTTCTTGGGTTTTACTCCTTTCAAGATTACTTATGGATTGGAAGAATTACCCCAATGGAATTGGTGGCCCCCAATTTATGTGTAGTTTTGCAACATAAGTTAGTTCCTAATGAGTCTCTAAAAATTGATTATAGCAACTTAATAATTTGGAAAAGCATCCCTATGAGAGTTACCCCTTACTAGAGGAAGCCTGATTGCAACAAAAACATTGGTATGATTGGTAGTTAAAGTAACCTCTTTTTAAGCAAGAAGATTTAGTGCTCTTCTTCTCAATTGGATAAGCAAGGTCACAATGGTCGGAAGAACTCTATGTCAATAGATGATCAATAATATGAGAATGAGTGAAGTGAGGGATATAAGTGAATCCCTAGATATAAAGTACCTCCACATATGATTATATCATGTATATGTGGTTACATGGGGAGAAAATCTCTACCCAACACTAGAGTAAAAAGTGCCCATGTACAAGGAAATGGTTCACATCAAAGTTACTTAGAGGACACATAAGTGTAACAAAGCCCCTTGGAGCAAATGATGTGAACATATATCGGGAGTAACAAATCATCCCCCACAAGGCAATAAGCCTAAAGCTTTGCAAAAAGCTTCAAATCTTTTCCATGGAAGAGATTGCTGAATATGTCTTCCACATTATCTTGTGTAGGCACATATACTAGATCAATATCTCCAACATGAAGGTGCTCTATGACATAATGATAATGAAAGTAAATGTGCTTTGTGTGCACATGAAACACCAAATTTCCTACAACCACCAATGCACTCTGACTATTAGTGGGAATATGCATAGATGCATCAATCCCCATACATAGATCCATTAATAGGCATCTTAGCCATATGTAGTCCATTGTAGTTGTGAATATTTCCCTAAAGCCAATTTCACAACTCCATGTGGCCACAACAGGTTGCTTCTTACTCAACCAAGATACGCATGATAGTCTAAGGAAAAATCAATTACCGCTAGTGGACACCCATGTATCATAACAACCAGCCCAATCACTATCTATAAAGTCATGTAAGCATGATTGAGAATCTATGCCATAAAAGAGACCCAAACTAAAAGTGCCTTTGAAATATCTAAACACACATTCTACCACTTGCCGATGCTTAATGTCAAGGCTATGCATAAATTGGCCCAACTGGAAAACTTCATAGTGTATGTTCAGCCTTGTGTTACACTCAATTAAGAATCTTATTCCTATTTCCCTTGGTGTTGAGATATGCTTGCAATTGTCAAAACCAAAATGCTGAAGTAGTTTCTCAATATACATTGCTTGATGCACAACAATTCCCCCCTCAACAGATACAAACTGGATGCCAAGATAATACTCTAAAAGGCCAAGATATATGACATCAAAGGTATGTTGCAAATCAGCCATAAGCATGCCAATTTTCTCATCATATGACCAATCAAGAAAATGTCATCAACATAACAAACAAGCACTATAAGATCAGCCCTACCTTTGCATATATAAAATGTGCTTTAGATTGTACTACATGTAAAACTAAGAGCAATCAAATGCTTATGTATCTTGTCATACCATGCACATGGAGCTTTCTCAAATGCAACCAAAAAGGGTGAGAGGCACACTTCCCTATGCACAACCACAAGGTGGATGCCCAATATCTCACTTATAGGGGAAAGGACTGTTGATATATTTAGGTAGTGATGTGTGTGAACACACTAGGACCGCCGGGGCACTTTTTTCCCTCTTTAGGAGGTTTTTTCCCCAGCTTGAATATACGCCTATTGCCCTAATGGGCTACTTATCTTTGTACATTCTCTAGTAATACATTCAATATTGTGTGTTGTTCTCCAAGCTTCTTCTCCTTCCTTGTGTTGTTCGTGTGCTTCCATAGACATCTATCTCCAACAATTGGTATCAGAGCAGGTCGTCGCTTCATCTAGGACGCCGTTGACACTCCTTTGGTTGCAGTCTCAGAATCACACCAATTTTGGTGAGCATACTTAGTGTGTTTTCGAGATCAAAACAGCTTCGTTTTGTGGTGCCAAAATTGCGATCTAAGCTCGTTTCAGCCTCCGAACGCACTATCGTAGTGCTTGTGAAGGCTATTTCGTCTTTTTGTGCCAAAGGTATATACCAGTTTCTATTTGTCAATATAAGCATCTCAAAGTCTGCTACAGGTCTAGCAGAATTCATCTCGGCAGTTCTGTTCAACTTTTTGAGATACAGTCCATTTTCTGCATCAAGTATTTTAGTCACCGACCATGGCTGAAAGCGGTGATGTATTCGATATGTTGGCTATTGAGGATAAGTTGGATGGTACCAACTACCCGTTATGGGCTTATATGATGCGACATGTATTGCTTGCAAAAGGTATTACCGTTAGTGTCCATGTGAAAGGCCAAATGGCCACCGGACACTTCCTTGCATATGTTCTTTAATAAAACATATAGTGGACTGGTCAGTCACAAACTGTAAGTTCAATCGCATTTGTAAGAACTTAGAAGCCTATCTTCGTGCTCCCTGTGTACTGCGTTTTTTGCGTGTTTTGTTGTCTCTATGCGGAGCATCGTGTGTGGCCTCAGGAGCTCGGTTTTCTACTTTGAGGATATCATCGTGGAGCTCGAGAGAAGAAGAGCACATTGTGGTGCATCACCATCAAATCATTTCAAAAGGACTGTGGAACATTGTGCAAGGTGTTGAAAAACATCCTATCAC
>CM035410.1:11278064-11313064 GCA_020310875.1 Ceratopteris richardii
GGGGTGATAAGGATGGAAATAGTATTTGAGAATGTGTTTGGGATGCAATCTCCAATAGTTTTGTTTTTTTCTTTGAGGCTTTCTTCTAGTTCGCTCATCTTTCTCGCCCATTGTCTTTTCATTCTTTCTTGGCTATCTTTCCAAGCTTTTGTTCTTTTCCTAGCTACACTCTCTGATTCATTGGCCTTTGATTTCTTCCCCTGATCTAAGCCTAGAGTCTAATGTAGTGTCTGGTCTCTAGTCACTACTTATACAGGGGTTGTGGTTGTCACACTTTCACTAGAATCTACAACCAATCCAATAACATTGATTGGTGTAATATTTTGCATATTGGCTAGATTCTTAGGACAATCTCTCAAGAGATGTTCCTTTTCACAATTGGGACAAAAGCCTTGAATGACTACAAGTTGTGGTTGTCCCTACAGAGGAAGGGGGCAATCACATATGAAATGATCTCCTTGACATCTGGAGAATGGTCCTCTTGATGCTTGGGGTCTTATCTTCCTTAATTGGGACCTTGGATTCATATTTGTATACATTACGTTGGAGTATTAGGGCTCCCAATTTGGTTCTATGAGTGTTACATATGGATGGACTTTGTTATGCTCTGGTGAATCTGTGTAGTAAGTTGGTGGGCTATCCACATGGGTTGAGTCAAAGTTATGAGAGACCTATTTGATCAGTTATATCAAGCTAGGTACTTTACCAAGCTTGATCTTAGGTGAGGATATCATCATATTAGAACTAGGGTAGAAGATGTCCCTAAAACTGCTTTTAGGACTAGAAATGGACACTATGAGTTTTCTTTCTCCAAAATGGAAGTTCGGCAATAGCCTACTCTCCTAAACTTTAATTAATAAAGAAAACAATTGTACAATTGAACGGGCTTAGTACCCATGGGACCCTTGGAATCCTACAAAACAGGGGAAGATCAAAAAAATTAAGAGAGCTCTGCAAAGAAGCTAGATCACCCTCTCATTCCCTTCATGAGGGGCCCACTTGCTTGTAATCTTATTATTCTCTAGGAAAAACACTCTATTATGTCTGAAAGGCAGGGATTTCTTACAATTCGAGATTCTTTTGCCTAACAAGAAAAGATACTTTTCTAATGACCATTCTTTAGGAGGGCTTTCAAAATTGGCAACACACCTCTCCTTCCAGATCTTCTAGAGGGTCTCACCTCTAATTGCATTCCACAAAGCTGAGGAACACCCGATTGCTTCACCCAAAAAATCTTACTTCCAAAGGATTTGTCTTTGAAACTACAAGATATTCTCAAGGGTATGCCAGACCAAGATTGACTTGGGGCACGAGAAGAAGAGGTGCCCTAAGTCCTCATTATCATGTAAGCATCTTTTGCACCATGGGAGTAACCCAAAACTTTTGCTAGTCTTTGTGTTGGTCCAAATTCCTTGGTGGAGGTTTGCCACATAAGCACCCACTTTTTTATCTCGATGAGTGGATGCCACAGTGACTAGAACTTAAGCTCCCATCGTAAGTTCAACCAATCAAGACTCCACTTCCTATTAAGCGTGACATGAAGGTCCAAATTCTTCTTAAATCTCTGAATTTTTTCAAGTCTATTGCCATTGAACCATCTGCAACCCTCATGTTGGGGAGGGTCCTAGCCAATGAGGAGGCAAGTCTTCGAGCATTCCCAAGCGATGAATCTGCTTTGGAAAAGGGTCCAGTCTTCATAGTTCACTTCGACATCCATATCAGTGTGCTCAAATCTAATCCACTGGCATGTATCTTGATTCTAGAGATGTTTCCATGAATGAAAGCCTTTGTTCCAAAGTTTCTTAACTTTATGGAGTTTCCATGTCTCCACACCTCTGACACTCTTGATAGGGAACCAAATAGAATCATTTTGTCTAATACTGACTGCCCATCACCAGTATTAGAACTTGATTGTTTGACCTTGCTCCAACTCTTCCATAGTGAGAAAACCAAATTTGAACCTCGTGGAGAAACCGAAAAAGGGGACAAAAGGAGGGTGAGGAGGCGAAGGTCCTTCCATCTCAAGAGACCCATAAGCTTAAGATCGTTACTATTCCTAAAAATAAGCTTGGCCCAAAGAAGCTTCACTATTTGCTCCATGCCTTAATTAACCATTTTGCTGCTAACTTATTGGCCATGCCTTCGATGTCAAGAATGCCCAAATCACCTTGATCTTTTTGGCTAATGCAAGTAGTCCATTTAATTTTGGGAACTCTCCTTCTATTGGGGTCATCTGTGTTGGATGTGATGGCTGGGTACAATCAGAAGATCAAGTTGGTGCTGCTAGACCTGCTTCACACCTGCCCTCTTTTCTCTTCAGATATGGTTAGAAGACTCCTTGAGCTTCCAAATGACACCAAGAAACTATATATGTGCTTTACAAAATGATTGAGTAATGACCAAATCAAAACAGATGATTTTGAACCTTCACAACTCCAAAAACTTTCTATTCCTGTAATGATACCTGTTCAATACTAAGCTCAGTGTGACCAGCACACTTGCAATTGGTTTAATTCCTTCTGGGAGTATTAAATTAACTTAACAAGCTACCATTAGCAAGTTAAATCACTCCAATTAACAAACTATACACTGAGCATGATCTTTAGCAAAATCAGAGACACCCCCGACTTTTTAGGAACTACTCAAAAAAATACCAGTGTCTGCTTCGACTGAGATTTCTCACAATTGGCTGAATAGAATGACTTGAAATTTTGTAGTGTTGTAGAATGCTATGGGCTGGTTCCAATGAGCTTTGAATCATCCAATTTGGTTCAGTAGATCTTGAGATATGCCCTGTTGAAGTTGACAGACTTAAAGATGATCACTCAGAGAAAACACAGAGATAATGACTATGAGTATATGTATTGAATCTATCAAATGTACATTCCCATTGGCATATAGAGTGATGCCCAATGGTACTCAGAGGTGTAGGCTCAATATTAGCTCTCACACACTCAATGTATTGCTTGGAATTACCTCGGGAAGTGAGCTCTATTTTCCGCGACTTTTTCCATAGTCTTTTATAAGAGTTTGAAGAGAGTTTGAATTTCAAATTCAAATGTTAGGCTCCCTCAAATCTCTCATCTAATCGCATGGAGATATTCTCTCCATTCATACCTTTCAATTTCCACGACTTTTGAAGGTAGGTGTGATTACAAGAAGTCATATTGACTTTTTACATAAAGTAAAATGTAACTAAACATAGGCATGTGTTCCTATGGTCTTCCTTCAAATGAAGTCTTCATGAATTACTCCAAGCTTTTGTAAAACCTTCAAGGTTGATATCCAATGCTCTTCAAGGTACAAGACAAAGCCAAGTGTTTAAGGCTTGTTTGCACCAACAGCTCCCCCTCAAGCCAAACATTTGCTTGAGTCTTCATCTTTAATCTTCAATGATATCCTGTAATCCAATCATGGATTTAAACCTGCATAGTTTACTCCCATCTAAAGATTTTGTAAGCAAATCTGCACATTGAATATTAGTAGAAACATATGATAATTGGATTTCCTTGCTAAGTAATTTCTCCCTCACATAGTGGTAATGAACCTCTATGTGTTTTGTCCTAGCATGATACACAGGATTAGCTGCTAGGTGAAGTGAACTTGTGTTATCACCAAATATGATAGGTGACCTTGTGTATAGGCCCAATTCTGAATATAGTAGCTTCAACCATATTGCTTCTTGAGTGGCATTGGCTAGCCCTCTGTATTCTGCCTCAGTAGATGATAGAGCCACTGTGGGTTGTTTCTTGGATGACCAAGAAATTGGTTTATCACCTGCAAAGCATATGTAACCAGATGTACTCCTCCTGTCATCCTTGCATCCTGCCCAATCTGCATCTGAGTATACTTTGATGTCAATGTCTGATGAATATGGATAATACAAACCATGATTTTGTGTTCCCTTTAGGTACTTTACTATCTTCTTGGCTGCCTCCAAATGTGGTACTCTTGGCTTATGCATAAATTGGCTAAGTACACTAACACCATATGATATATCAATCCTGGTTAAGGTAGCATAATTAAGACTACCTACCAAACTTTGGTAACCTGTAATATCCTTGAGTTCTTCTCCTTCATGTGCACTGAGTTTGTGGTTGACCTCCATAGGTATGTTTGAAACTTTAGCTTCCTGAATTTGTGTATACCAATTCAAGTCCTAGAAAGTACTTCAATAATCCAAGATCATTGATCTTGAATTCCTTCATCATTTGACCTTTGATGTGTCTAATTCCTTGAACATCATTTCCTATAATAATGATGTCATCAACATAGACACACAAGTATATTACCTCTGAATTGTTCTTCTTTATAAACAATGAAGTATCTGCTTTACTCATCACAAATCCTTGATCCAAGAGATAAGTTGTCAACTTGTAGTTCCATGCTCTAGGTGCCTGCTTTAATCCATACAGAGCCTTCTTCAATTTACAAACATGATTTACCTTATTGTGATCTTCATAGCCAGGTGGTTGTGACATGTAGACCTCTTCAGATATCCATCCATTCAAGAATGCATTCTTTACATCCAATTGGTACATGTTCCAATTCTTGGATGCAGCTACACTCACCATAATTCTGATAGTTGGCATCTTTGCCACAGGAGAAAATGTCTCCTCATAATCAATGCCTTGGGTTTGTGCAAAACCCTTGGCTACCAACCTAGCTTTATACCTGTTTATTGTACCATCTGAGTTCCTCTTGAGTTTGTAGATCCATCTGGATCCTATCACCTTCATGGAGTCCTTCTTGGGTACCAAGTCCCAAGTATCACTCTCCTTGAGAGCCTCCATTTCTTCATCCATTGCTTCCTTCCATTCTGGTTTAGTAATTGCTTCTTCAAATGTACCTGGTTCTTCATTCAAGATATCCTTTGCAAGATATACAGAGTGCTTGGTTACAAGTGAAGTATCATACCCATACCTAATTGGTTTCTTCTTTTCTCTTGAAGATCTCCTCATAGCTTGAGTTGAGGATTCTGGATTGTCTTCAAGTTGCTTCATCTTCATCTTCCCTTTGGATTTCCAAGCTTTGAATTCTTCAATGTTGATGGTGTCTTCATCATCTGAGCTTGTGTCCTCATTCTGAGTTGGTTCTTGCCTGACAAGCTTTGGAAAGTCTTCTTCCATATCATAAGGTAGGCTAACTTTCATGCACTCATTATCATACCATGAATCATTTTCATCAAAGATGACATCTCTGCTTACCTTGAAGCCTTTGTTTGAGGGGTTATAGAACCTGTATCCTTTCTGATTCAAATCATAACCAATAAAGATACACTTTTCAGCCTTAGGGTCTAGCTTTCCCCTTACCTGTGAGGGAATATGCACATATGCAACACACCCAAAGATCTTGCAATGATCCAGAGATGGTCTCTTACCATGCCAAGCCTCATAGGGTGTCATTCCATCAAGTGTCTTTGATGGCAACCTGTTGATTAAGTATGTGGCAGTAGATACACTCTCTGCCCAAAGATAATTTGGTAATTTTTTTTCATTAAGCATAGACCTAGCTGTCTCCACAATGAGTCTATTCCTCCTTTCAGCTACCCCATTTTGTTCAGGTGAGTACCTTGTGGTAATCTCCCTCTTGATGCCTCTTTCCTGCAAGAATTCTTCAAAATCATTGGAGAAGTATTCTCCACCACCATCAGACCTTAGTCTCTTCAAATGTCTACCTGTTTGATTCTCTACTAATGCAAGATACCTTTTGAAACAATTAAATACTTCATCTTTATGTTTCATGAAGTACAAAACAGTCCATCTGCTATAGTCATCAATAAAAGATACATAGTACCTTGATCCAGATATGGATGGCTCCTTGCTTGGTCCCCAAACATCTGTATGCACCAATTCCAAGTAGTCTTCATGCATAAAACCCTTTTTGGTATATGGCAATCTGTGTGACTTACCAAATTGACAAGCCCCACACTTGTATATCATGTGTTGCTTGGATACATTAGGTATCCCAAGCACACATTGATCTCTACTCATTTGCTTTATGGTCCTCTCTCCAATGTGACCTAATCTCTTGTGCCACATCTCCAATTCTGATAGGGTTTGATCCTTATAGTTGTACAAGGCATTATTCTTAGTATCTTCAAGTTCAAAGGTAAATAGTCTACCTGATTTCTCTCCCTTGGCTATCCTTCTGAATCCATGTCTTGGATCCTCCACATATGCACCATGTTGAGTGAACCTGACCTGTAGACCTTTTTCAACAATCTGACCTACACTCATCAGATTCTTGGTGATTGTTGGGACATACAATACTCTGCTTAGCAAATTCTGATTACCATCACTTGTTTTGACATTACCTACTTTAATCACTGAATGTTTAGTGTCATCACCTGTCTGCACTTGGTGCTTGCCTACATGATTAGAACAACCTGAGTCAATATAGAACAAATGATCATCATTGATACCTGATTTAGATGTCATGTTCATAATCAACAAGGAATCATCTTGATCCTCTGCATAATTGTTGTAATCCTTTCTGTTCCTGTATCCTCCTTGATAATTGCCATTGTGATTGTAGCTATTGTTGTAGTTATTGTTGTGATTATTGTTGTAGCCATGGTAGCCTTGAGATTGAATGAATCTGCCTCTGCCTTGGGAGTATCCTCCTCTTTGGTGACCTCTTCCTCTTTGGTTCTTGTAGTTTTTGTAGCATTCATCTGTAGTATGGTTAGACAAGCCACAAATATTGCATGGAGATTGATTATAGGGTCTCCCCCTACCTGACTTACCTCCTCTGCCCCTACCTCTAGATGATCTACCTCTCCCTGCATAGTTTGCTTGGGAGGTGGATCCTTCTTCATCAACCTTCTTGCTTTTACCCTTGTCTTTAGACTTCTTATCTGTATATAGGGCAGAGGGATTGTTACCTTTTGATTGCTCTCCATTCTTTTTGATCTTTGCTTCATGTGTGAATAGTTGTCCAATCAGAGTTGTTAGATCAGGTGCTTGGATGTCCATATATAAGTCCATTGCAATGGTAAAGCTCTCCCACTTGTCATCTGCCTTTAGTCCATTGATCACTTGTCAGACTATTTGCTCTTCTTTAATTTCTTCTCCAACACTTGCAAGTTGATCTGCAATGTCTTTGACTTTGGTGACAAAATCTGAGACACATTGTTTTGATTGCTTCCTGAGAGTTGTAAACTCAATCCATAGCTGATTCTTTCTGGCCCTTGTGCTTGATGAGAAGTATGTTGACAAGGTTTCCCAAGTCTCTTGGGAAGTCTTACAGTTCCTTACATGAGGTAGAAGAAAATCAGAGATAGAGTTTAGAAGATATGACCTTGCCAAAGCATCTTTAGCACACCATTGGTTGAGTCTCTCATGCTCATCCTTTGTAGGTAGGCCTCTGGTTTTGAATGAGGGCAACTCCTCATCTCCTGATATGTATCCATACAAGCTTCTCCCTTGTAGATAAGTCTTCATTCTCAATGACCAAGCCTGGTAGTTATTTCTATCCAATTTGTCAATGAAGGAAGGGAAACCATCACCCATGATTACCTTGTTTTGCTCTGATACCACTGTTGGATGTGATGGCTGGGTACAATCAGAAGATCAAGTTGGTGCTGCTAGACCTGCTTCACACCTGCCCTCTTTTCTCTTCAGATATGGTTAGAAGACTCCTTGAGCTTCCAAATGACACCAAGAAACTATATATGTGCTTTACAAAATGATTGAGTAATGACCAAATCAAAACAGATGATTTTGAACCTTCACAACTCCAAAAACTTTCTATTCCTGTAATGATACCTGTTCAGTACTAAGCTCAGTGTGACCAGCACACTTGCAATTGGTTTAATTCCTTCTGGGAGTATTAAATTAACTTAACAAACTACCATTAGCAAGTTAAATCACTCCAATTAACAAACTATACACTGAGCATGATCTTTAGCAAAATCAGAGACACCCCCGACTTTTTAGGAACTACTCAGAAAAATACCAGTGTCTGCTTCGACTGAGATTTCTCACAATTGGCTGAATAGAATGACTTGAAATTTTGTAGTGTTGTAGAATGCTGTGGGCTGGTTCCAATGAGCTTTGAATCATCCAATTTGGTTCAGTAGAACTTGAGATATGCCCTGTTGAAGTTGATAGACTTAAAGATGATCACTCAGAGAAAACACAGAGATAATGACTATGAGTATATGTATTGAATCTATCAAATGTACATTCCCATTGGCATATAGAGTGATGCCCAATGGTACTCAGAGGTGTAGGCTCAATATTAGCTCTCACACACTCAATGTATTGCTTGGAATTACCTCGGGAAGTGAGCTCTATTTTCCGCGACTTTTTCCATAGTCTTTTATAAGAGTTTGAAGAGAGTTTGAATTTCAAATTCAAATGTTAGGCTCCCTCAAATCTCTCATCTAATCACATGGAGATATTCTCTCCATTCATACCTTTCAATTTCCACGACTTTTGAAGGTAGGTGTGATTACAAGAAGTCATATTGACTTTTTACATAAAGTAAAATGTAACTAAACATAGGCATGTGTTCCTATGGTCTTCCTTCAAATGAAGTCTTCATGAATTACTCCAAGCTTTTGTAAAACCTTCAAGGTTGATATCCAATGCTCTTCAAGGTACAAGACAAAGCCAAGTGTTTAAGGCTTGTTTGCACCAACAATCTGTCCATAGAAAGTTTCTATAGATCCTTTCCACTTTAACAATGTCTTGGTCTTTTGGTCTACAACAAGAGAGAAAGTAAATAGTTGAAGAAATCAAGAACATGTTAGTCACCATGGCCCTTCCTGCTAGGTTGATCTGCATATATTTCTAGTAGAACAATTTTCTATCAAGCTTCGAGAGAACCCAATTCCATAGTTGGCCCATCGATACGTCAAATCCCATTAGAATACCTAACAAGCAGAAGATTTTCTCACCGAGAATGAGCTAACAACCTTGGTCACCAAGAAATTGGGGTGGGTGTCCTGTAACCGCCCTAAAAACAAATTTAGAGTGGTTTATTTTGGGTCTTGAAGCCACACAAAATGTGTTTAGGCATCTCCAAAAAGTATCAATGTTGGTCATATCGTTATGTACAAAGGCATTCGTGTCATCAACAAACAATCTCATGAGCATCTGATCTTGATTGAGAGGGAGGGAGAGGCCACGAATCTGGCCCATGCCAGCATAATGATTCACAAGGTAGCTAAGACCACCAACAACAATAGCAAAGAGGAGAGGGACCAAGGGGTATCCTTGCCTGATAGAGCATTTTAGTCTAATAGCTTGAGAAAGATGGCCGTTGATGTTTATCTGAGCCAGTGCATTACCTAGCAACGTCAAGACCATCTTAGTGAACTTATGACCAAAGCCGAGATCTTTCAGAGATTGGAGAAGGAAGTGCCACTCAAGCCTATCATAGGCTTTCTCTAAGTCAATCTTAATAAATATCACATCTTGAGAAGATTCTTTCGCAAAATCGAGACCTTCTTAGACGTCTATGATAGCTTCTAAGATGGACCTCCCCTTGATGAAACCTTTTTTATCTTCACACAACCAATTTTGTAAGTGGTAGGAAATTCTATTAGCAATAACTTTAGCAAGGATCTTGTAACATGTTTGTAACATTGTAATTGATTGGGTGCCAATTATCAATCTTGTTTTTGTTTCCTTTTTTGTGAATAAGCTTGATAATGCCATTATTGAGACATTTAAGTAACGCACCAAATGAAACTGCCTCTTGCCACACCATACGTAGAGGAGTAGTGACCACATGTCCGAAGGTCTTGAAAAATTCATTGGTGAGGTTGTCCAAGCCCGAGCTTTTCCCATTAGGAAGTGAATCGATAACTTCTAGAATCTCACCATCTGAAATGGGAGCTTCTAAAAGAAGCTTCAAATTTTGTAGGACTTTAGAGGTCTTGACTAGAAATGGTCGCCATGCAATCATGCCTATGGGGAGAAAGGGGGGTAGAGACTCCCAAAAGCTGATAAAAGTTATTGACAATCACCAAGATATTCTCTTCAACCATCTTGCATTCAACCCCGTTGATGTCCAACATTAAGGGGACTATATAGTAGAATTTTTAGATCATATTATGATCTATAATAGATTTGAAGGAGAACTCTTAGGACACTTGAGAAAAGTATTCCATGTTACATGAAAGTTAACTCTTTGTTAAGGGATCAAAGTGTGAATTTTTGAAAACAGAGGTTAGATATCCTAGGCATATATTCTCCCAAGAGGGAATACATATAGATCCTATAAAGTATGAGGTATCATGGGATGGAAACATCTCAAGAACCTAGGAGAGCTTCACATGTTTTTAGGTTTATCAAGTTTCTACCATAGACTCATCAAGAAATCTACCAAAATTGTTATCTTGATGATGGAACAACTTAAAGGGAAAGAGAAAACCTTTCATTGGGGAGACAAATGTCAACAAAGTATGGAAAAGTTGAAGGTAGAAATTGTTATAGCTACACTTACATATAGCGGATCCCACTGAATGCTTTGTGATTGAGACAAACATGAGTGATTTTGCTATAGGAGTGGTTTTAGTTCAAGATGATCAATGAGAGACTTTTGAGAGCAAAAATCTAGAAACAGATCAAAATTACTCTATCTGTGAGAAATATTTGTATGAAATTCTCTATGCTTTGAAGAAGTGGCATCATTTTTTATATGGTGCTAAGTTTACAATAGTGTTTGATCAAGAGATCATCAAGTGCATCTCTCATCAAACATACGTTAAAGGTCATAAGGCATGTTGGGTAGAGATCCTTCAGGAGTTTGACTATGAGCTTAGGCATAGGAAGGGCAAGAATAATGTGGTGGCTATCTCACTTAGTGGCATGCCTATGCTCAATGGTCTGAGTTTTACTCAAATCACTAGTGAGCTACTTGATCCCCCTAGAAGGAAATGCAGCCTTGATCTTGCATATACAAAGATTTGGGAAGCCATAGAGGAAGGTGATCCTTGCAAACAAGTTTCCAATGAGGATGGGTTATCTATGGGTACTCAAGAAGGATTCAAGTGGAAGAATTACAATATCCATGATGGATATCTATTGTAAAAAGGTAAGGTGTGTGTCCCTAGAGATTTTGAGATGAGAAGATATATATTGCATGATGTCATGACACACCTTGTGTGGGACACCCAAGTTTTAGCAAGACTTGTGATCTTCTTAAGAAGTAGTTTTATTGGTCTCGACTTCATAAGAACATTCTAGAGTATGTGCTTAAATGTACAAAATGTCTTGTCAATAAAGCTGAGACATTGAGGATAGGAGGTCTACTTCAACCATTGGATATCCCCAAAGGGCAGTGGGAGAGTATCTCCATGGATTTTATAGTAGGATTACCTAAGACATAGAGAGGGCATGACTTAGTCTGGGTAATCATGGATAGGTTAACCAAAATATCTAGGTTCATTTTGACATGTAGTATAGTGAAGATGCATGAGTTGGCTAGGTTATATATTGAGAACCTATACCAATTATATGGTCTTCCATTAGACATTGTTTCAGATCGGGATCGAAAGTTTACTAGCCACTTTTGGATGGAAGCCTTCAAGAGGTTGGATACTAAACTTAGCATGAGCACAACGAAGCATGCACAAACAGATGGGCAAACATAGAGGGTTGACCAAATCCTAGAAGATATGCTTCGAACATATGTAAATAAAAAGGAAGACTAATTGGGGAGAGTACTTATGTATAGTATATTTTTCATATAAGAGTGCCAATCACTCTTCCACTATGCATATTCCATTTATTCTCATGTGCATGTTTTAGCCAAAAGTCCCTTATGCAGTAGGAGAGTAGCATGAGAAAGTCCAAGCTGCAAAGGACTTCTTAGTGGAGATGAACAAGATGCTTAGGCTCATTAAGGACATCATTAGGAGAGCTAAGCATAGGGCTAGAGCCTATTCTGACCTTGAAAGAAGAGAAATCAACTATGAGGTAGGAGAGCAAGTCCATCTTAGATTTCCCTTGATGTCTAAAACAATGAAGATAAGACCTTGTCCAAAACAATCTCCTAGGTATTGTGGACCATTCCCAATACTAAACAGAATAAGAAAGATGGCTTACCATCTCCAACTTCTAGAGAGTATCCAGATCCATCCAACATTTCATGCCAATCGGCTTAAGAAAAGACTAGGTGAATCTGACAACCTCATTCTAGATAGTGAGATAATAGAGCCAATTTCTATTCAACCTATCCCACATGAGCCTGAGAGGATACTACACACTCGAGGAAATGGACAAGGATTCACCTATATAAAGAGTTCCTAGTAAAGTGGAGATATAGTTCTTAAGAAAATGCTACATGGGAGTAGGTTAGCACCCTTTAGAGAGAGTTCCCCACTTTTTGATTTCCTTCATAAGATTCTTGTTAAGGGAAAGGAAACAATGAAATGCCATGGAAATATGAACATACATAAGATACATGGGGTTCAATGGGAGTACCTATCATAATATTTCTCTCTCTTTCATTAGGACCTTCTAATACCATTTTTGAGGAAAAAATGGACTTAAGGGGAAGGATATATGACATGGTTTACTTTGAGGTGACACATTGGGAGCTATAGGCGTGTGTGAACCCACCCTTAAGAGTGAACATATGTGGGCTCTTACATGAGTAACATGTGGCACCCATGTAAGAAGCCACACGGTGGATTATCTCATAGAAGAGAGAAAGAGAGAGGTATTTTTTAGATGAGGTATGTGTTTGGGAGGAGAGATTAGGGAGAGTCTCTATGTCTTGAATCCATGGAAATAGTTGGGTAGCTTTCTTCATTGAAGTCAAGCTTTGCCTCTACAAAAAAGAAGAGATCATTGTGATTATTACAATCCTCATCTGATGTTTGTACCCTTGCTCTTGTCATTTGATCCCATAGATTCTTTACAAAAGTGATGAACACTTTTGTACTCTCCCCATCAATAAACCGTTCTCTTGTTATATGATTCTCCAAGTTCTCAATCCATGTATGATTATGAGTTTCATATTGAATTCTCATTATGCTGCAAGCTTCATAAGCCAAAGTAGTATGCTAAGTCAGAGTCAAAATACTATCCATAGTACTTGTAACTAGAGCATGGACTACATTTGCATTTCTACATTTCCAAGCATGTGGAAGATCAACATGAGGAATCACTTGATCCAAATTATTTACATCAAATCTTTCTTGAGACTCATGATCAGTCCCAAGCATAGTCTCTAGAAGCTCATATGAATCAAGGATAGAAGTGATTTTAAACTTGCATAAGGTGTAATTCATACCAACAAGCTCAACTTCCATGAAGGTTGGTTTTGCAAATTTTGTAAGCTTCAAAGAGTTATAAATATGTTTGGAGATGGTCTTCATAGATATGGGAAGAGTCTTCTCAAGAAAAATTATAAGAGATGAGCTAAAATTGAACATATTTTTTTATTTTTTATCTTTTCAAATGTTATGTAAAGTGGCACATGAGGGGGACACTATAAAAATGCAAAGCCTCTCAGTTGGAGAGATTTTTTTGCCCGTGTGAGGAAGAGAGCTCTTCTTTTTGCAATTTCTATGCACAAGATTTCTCTCCTTCTTCTTGAGTGATTTTAGCATCTTTGATGGCATGTAACATGTTATTCTTTCTTCTGTAAGTCTTAGCTTCCTTGAAGCTAACCTTTGTTGCCATTTCCTCATGTTTTGGAGCTTTAATTTGTCTGAAGTGCTTGTATTTATATTCAATATGAAAACTTTTTGGCTTTGCACAATACTCTAATTGATTCTATTTTTCATTTTCACATACGAAAATCTTATAATTTTTCTTTTTACTTTGTTATGGCTATGATATGTGTAATTTGGTTAAGAAACAAGGTAGACATTATCGTTTCTATGACTAGTTATCTTCACCCAACTGTCTGTGAGCATGAAAAGTAGATTGGTTCTACACTTTGTAGATTGATGAATTAAATGTGTACAGACATGCCTTCATACTACACATTGCCACTTTTTGGTGTTGTTGTCAAGGACATGCGACCACATCTAGTAACTTGCATGATGGTATTTTGAAACTTGCATGTATATCATTATTGCATGCATGAGTACATGATCATCTTCTTCGATGTAAACTTCGCACATGTAATTGATCATATGTGAATTTCATTACCATTGAGTCCGTGTATCATTGTGATTAGTGCCTTTCACTTTAACAGAGGAATAACATTTCCCCATCTACATGATCACCATTTCATCCAAAAACTATGCATGATTGACATCAATCATATGAGGTGATACATAGAATTCATAACCACTCTTGATTGCTACAATACATAGTTGGCACCTTGCTCTAAGAATTTGGGGATGACTATTTAATGAAGATACCTCTCTTCCATGACACACCATCAAGTATAAAGAAGCATGACATCTTGAACCTTCATATTTAGTAGTGTAAGATATAGAGGCAAGGATCATTGATTCAAGAAAGCTATAAGTCACCACCACAAGCTACCTATTGAGGATCTTGGTGCAACCAAATCATTTGCCAACCATCTTGGTAGAAAAGGAAAGAATAGTGCATGAAGAATGGCATGGATGGGTAATGATGATGATGATTTATTGATTCAGAGACCTAAACAAATCTTGGATTCACCATTCCATTGATTGAAATGTATCCTCTATCTTCATTGATTTTATTATAATACACCATTAGGAGTGATAAGAATATGTGACACATTGCACCCTTTGGTGCTCAAAGATGGATGATGAATACTCCTAAGATAAGGATTAGTTTTCATTCAACTAAGGAGATTAGTCCACAATTTTTTCTTGCTCAATCATGGATCAAAGGCAAAGATGTTGCTATTTAAGGTATATCAATCAAAGTTAGCATAGCAGAAAAACTTTGCCTTAGCATTGAAATGGTAATTATCTAGTAATAAATGATAATCTATATGGCTAGTGGAAGGAAAGAAAAAGAGTAGAGGAGAGGAGAAAAGGAGTGGTAGAAGTAAGTGTGGTGCAAGTAGATGTTTAACATGCCCATCAACATTCTCTCCTTTACCTTTAGCATTCTTTAATGCATAACAATCTTGCTTCATGTGTCCTTTCTTATGACAATAATGGCATTCGATATCCCTCTTCCTTGATTTACTTATATTCTTATTTCGTTGACCATTCTTTTCCTTGTTCTTGCTCCTCCCATGTTGTTGATTCTTTCCTTGGTAAGAATCAAAAACATTAAATGCATCTCCACTCTAAATGCCAACCATAGATTTTCTACGAATCTCCTCACTCAAGAGTGCTCCACATATGTCATCATAGACGAGTTTACCACCAAGTGCACTATTGCGAATAGCTATGCAAAACGTATTCCATGATGATGGCAAGGTGCATAACAGCAATGATGCTTTCATTTCATTATCCATTTCCATTTTTTTGAGCCTGTAACTAGGAGAATATAGCATCAAACTCATTTAGATGAGCAGTAACACTATCTATGTCCTTCATGCGAAGGTCATATATTTTTCTCATCAGATATACTTTATTTGATGTCGTCTCTTTTTCAAAGCTCCTTTGCACTTTTACAGTCTAATACTGTAAAGTAAACATTATCTTCTAAGTGCAAGCGAATGGTAGACCTCGCCATTTCATCTAACTCATCCCAATCATCTTCATCCATGTCAGCAAGCTTCTAACTCCATTTATTGACTTCCATTGTCTCCTTTGAATCATCACATCTTTAATCTGATTCTTCCATAGAGCAAAGTTTGTGCCATCAAATTTTCGGATCTCAAAATGATCTTTGCCCTACAAGTTATAGCTCCTCCTCGGAACATTGGCAGTAGACCCAGATCCACCAGATGTATCTAAGACCTCTGATGCCACGATGGTAAGAGAACTGAATAGAATGATAATGGATCTAGAAGAGTCCAAACACCAACAAATAAGTGTATCAAGGAGTAAATCAACCACTCTATAGTTGACAAAAGCAAAAATCTTGAAAAAATTTACCAAAGTATCCTCTACAAAATGAGCATATGAGCAGTATCATAAAACTACAAGTACTGACATCTTTACCTGCATAGTGAATCACTAACTCCACTGCATATAATTAGTTATCCAAAAGAAGCCAACTAGGCTTATCAAGCACATATGAACAACTATCATACATCTCCTATAGCAAGGTTGGGTAAGTCTTCCACTTGCATCACCAAAGAGACCCCGATATCTGGGTGTCTACAAGTTAAGAAAACCTCACCAAGACCCTCTATAAAAGGCTTTATGCAAAAATGTAACCTCTATATCAATGCCCACATGGACGTACATAAGTGGTATCCATAGAAGCGTACATGGTGTGTATGTGCTCACTATATACAACAAAACATAAAAGGCTTTATGCAAAAATGTAACCTCTATATCAATGCCCACATGGATGTACATAAAAGGCTTTATGCAAAAATGTAACCTCTATATCAATGCCCACATGGACGTACATAAGTGGTATCCGTACATGGTGTGTATGTGCTCACTATATACAACAAAATGACACTGAAAGCTGAATACACAACCCAAAAACTAGCCAACAACACCTGCAAGTGTCTGTCAAATCTGTTGTTTTAGGCTTGAAAACCTGCATAAATTTACAGTGGCTTCTCCCACCAAAACTAAAAACCTTTCGAGAAACCTGTAGTTTTACGAGTGTGTCTAAAAACACAGCCCAAAAGGTTAATATTTATTTTCAAAGAAGTATAAAGAGCACTCTTCTTGATGTTCTTGGACCTGTGTGAAGAGAACTATGTGCGAAAGTACTCCAAAATGGCTCCAAAACACCTCAAAAATGCTTCAAAAATAGGATTTGAAAGCAAAGAATGAAGCTTTGAGGGACCAAACATGTTCAAGGTAATGTTAACCTTAGTCTTTCCCCTTCTTCAGACACCACAAAAGTGTAGCTTAGTGGCAAGAGATTGCCACGATTAAGTGAGCTCCGAGAGGAGGGGAGACACTATTGGGATGGGTGACCTCTCGAAAGTACCAGCAACCTCTATCATCCTTGATCGTTAAGGTCCTCCCTCGAATGAAGCCAATGGTGCCAATGGTGACTCAGATGACAAGGTATGACAAGGTATGCCAAGGTTTATGCTTTGGTTACCGCCTTAGTCATAAGCCTTGGAGAAAGCACAGATGCTCGCTTCGTTCGCTCAAAAGGAACAAATCTTTTGCATCGAGCTGCTTTGATACCAGTGAGGTATTTTGATGGTGATGGACTATAGTGTGCTCTCCTTCTCAAGGACTCCACGAAGATATCCTTGTAGAAAATTGAGCTCCTAGGGCTGCACACGGTACTCCACACAGAGGCTGCAAAATACGCAAAAAAAACATAGTACACAGAGAGCACGAACCCAGACTGCTTAGGTGTTACAAATGTGGTCAAACTTACAGTCTGTGGCTGACTAGGCCACTATCTGTTTTATTAAAGAACATATATAAGAATGTATGGTGGCCATTTGGCCTTTCACATGGACACTAATGGTAATATTCTTTTGGATGGATTATGACATGGAGAAATATCCATGCATATAGTGATCATCTAGATCAGTGGAAAACCAATTAGCAATGCAAATCACCGTATCAGAATTGATTCTTTATATAATATCCACTTTTTTTGTGAAAGTGAATATCTATGGGGATCAATCTAGTCATTGTGCTTCTTGCATATTCATTAAACCTTATCACAACCAATCACATTCAAGCATTTAATTCTTATATGAATGATCATAACCATAGCACTAACTTTTATCGACTAGGGATAGAATTGTATATCAAGTATATAAACTCCCATTAAGAGCACTTCGTGGGCTCATGAGTTACTAACTAGTTAAAATTGTGATGCATAAAAAAGCATCCTTGACATATATTTTCATGGTTTCTACTAGTCACTCCATATTTGTGACTCCTCTTAAACATATTTATCAATGACAAAGGTCATTTACCTTTGTCTTGTTTTATCTTAGAAAATAAGCAAAGACATTCTTCAAGGAGAATATGAGTATGCATGCACTCATGCATCTTAGTGTACTAAAATTACTTAACAAGCATTTATTCTTGCTACTACTTTAAAAAGACACATAAGACTTCCTCCCTCAAAGACTATATCTCTTTAGTCTTGTCATGGCATATAATACCATGAGGTTACAAAAATTTTTATAATATTTTTCCAATAAAATAGAAATGAAACAATATATATAATCATTAAAAGGCATAAGCCTAGTGGTGTGCAAGCCACTTTCTCTATGCTCCATGACTTGCAAAAAAATAAACATATGCAAAATATATTATTAGGCACTACACACCCTCGTGATAGTAACATTTTTTAATTGAAATTGCTTTGTTCTTGCTTCGACACCTACAAAATTATTGGACTTAGATGTCTTGCAAGCACGTTAACAGCACAAGGGAGAAGAAGAAGCTTGGAGCACAACACAAAATACTAAATGTATTACCACTAGAATGTACAAAGATGAGTAACCCATTAGGGCTATAAGCATATATACAAGTCAGGGGGAAAAAACCTCCTAAAGAGGGAAAAAAGTGCCCCGACGGTCCGACTGTGTTCACATACATCACAACCTAAATATATCAACAAATCCCCCCTAGGAGTGATGCAATGAACAAGGAGCTAGCACTCGTGTATACAGAAGTGCCAAGCTATGTGGAATCAGTCCACAAAAGGAAGTAAGCCCAAAGCTTTGCAAAAAGCTTCAAACTTTTCCCTAGGCAGAGCCTTCATGAAAAGGTCTGCAATGTTCTCTTGCGTGGGCACATATGCCAAGTTGATCTCTCCAGCAGAGAACCTCTTCCTGACATAATGAAATATGCACCTCAATGTGCTTAGTGCAAGCATGGAACACAAGGTTCCTCACAACTGCCAATGTGCTCTAACCGTCATTGAAGATGGTGGTTGCAGAAGATTGACCAACACCTAAATCAGTCATAAGGAGTATGAGCCACACACACTCAAAAGTATTGTGTGTTGTAAATTTGCATCAAAAATAGAATGATCTTCATCATTACATGAAACCTATAAAGGCTGAGAAGTTTCCTCATTAGGACCAAAACTAGACTGTCCACTGTAAAAAGAGGCAACAAAGTATCATACATGTCTTTGGAGCTAACAGATCTCTCTTTCATACATGAAAGTAAAGGCTGAATAGCATCTTCCACAAAAACAATATCAAGGCTAACCAAAATGCATTTAGTATGCAGATGATACAGACGATAGCCTTTGCTTTCAGAACTGTACCCAACAAAAATACATTTTACAACTTTATCATCCAATTTCCTGCGATGTTGTTCAGGCATTAATGCATATGTCAGACAACCAAAAACACACAGATGAGCAACAGATGGCTTGCGACCATGCTAAGCCTCGTATCGAGTGATAGACTGCAGTGCTTTAGTGGGACACCTATTAAGTACATATGCTACATACATGACAACCTCAAGCCAGAAATTATGTGGTAAAGCCTGACTCTTGACCATACACCTCGCCATCTCCATGAGTGATCTGTTCTTCCGTTCAGCAACTCCATTTTGTTGAGGTGTATAAGGCATTATACATTGATGTTTTATCACACATTCAGCCAAAAATGCATTAAAATCTAGAAGACATATATTTCCCCCCTCGACTAGAACAAAGGATGCTCATTTTACATGGTGATAGATTTTTACCCAGAACCAAAAACTGTTTGAAGCACATAAACACTTTGGACTTTTCCTTGAGTGGATATACCCATATGTGCCTGGAAAAATCATCAATGAAAGTAACAAAGTAAAGATAGTTCCCAAAAGAGGGTATCTGCATAGGACCATACCACAGACATCATTGTGAACAAGCTGCAATCTCTGAGTAGCCCGAACTGAACCATCTTTTGGGAATGAGGAACGCTGCATTTTGCCCAAAATACAGCCTTCACATACATGTTTGTCGGGTGCTTCAAGTTTAGGCAAAGAGAACACCATTTCAGATTTCTGCAAGCATAGCAAACTAGCAAACTTCAGATGACCAAGCATGCATGCCAAAGCTTTGCATCTGAAATAGACTGAGAATCATGTACTGCACATGCCAAATCATTCATAGATTTTTCATAGTATATATGAGCTTATACAGCCCACAACATAAAATGGTAGAAGCAATAATCACATTTCCATTTGACAGATCATGAACTGTACATCTGTGATCAACAAATTTCACAACCAAGAAAATCTTGGCTAGTGTAGAAACAGATAACAAATTTTTCTTGATCCCTTGCATAAATAAAGCATCTGACAAAGTGAAAGAACTACCATCAGCAGTAGTCAGAATGATCTTATCAACTCCCATGACAGGTAAGAGGAGTTGTTGGTGCATGTGACAGTATTCCCTGTAGGGGTAGGCTCGAGGGAAGTGAAGAAATTATGCTGCAAGGTAATATGTTTGGTTTCCCCACTATCAAAGTACCAAACATCTTAGTATACTATAGACATACATTGTTCAAGAGAAGATGGGTCAAAATTACAAACATTAGTAAACACCCATTCTTCATTCTACACTAGATTAGTAGACTCTGTTTTTTGGTGTAGAGGCCTCTGCAACAGCCATTCCGGCCTCTTTCTTCTTTGCCTCGTTAGCAACTATTTTTAGATAGCTCTTAATAACATGATCATTTGCTTTATAGTAATCGAAGAAGGACGAAGAAATTGACGATGATCAAATTCAACACCATCTATATCATCTTCACTCACTATATTTACAAATATAGTGGGACGTTTTTCAACACCCCTTTTTAAAATTCCTCAACCATTTGCTACCACTAAATGATGCATCATATATACTCATAATGGATAATTAGTACCATCCAACTCATGCTCAACATTCAAAATACATTATTGCTTTCAACCATGGCCATTGACCTTTAGCCATAGCCAATGACTAGATACCCTAGTGCAAAAAATTGACTAAAAATTGATTGCATCTCAAAAAATTGAGCAAAAATACACTTACCAACCTAAACTCTACTTATAGGCGCTTGTATTAGCGAATAGGAACCTATATATGTTTGACATAAATAGGAAAAAATATTTGCACAATTGTTACAATAGTGAGTTTGAAAGCCAGAACGAGCTCAAATCAAAATTTCGATTCCAGACAGTAAAGTTGTTTTTAACTCTCAATCCATTTAAGTACGCCATCAATTTTCATGCAATTTCGATGATATTATGACCAAAGGGGTGTCAGCGATGCACTAGAGAAGGAAACAACATCCTCTAGTACCAATTGTTAGAGTTTAAGATATTCACAAGCACATGAACAATACAAGGAATAATTAAGAGAAAAACACAACACTAAATGTATTACCAAGTGAATGTACAAAGATAAGTGATCCATTAGGATTATAGGTGTATATACAAGCCAAAGGGGAAAAACCTCCCAAAGACGAAAAAGAATCTTGACAGTTCTAAGTGTTCACATACATCACTACCGAATTATATCAGCAAGTATATATATAATATGAGACTTGAATCATAATTATAGTCAATATGTATAATGTATACATATAGTGATGTATGCATTTGTTGTTGGATCCAACATGTATACATATTTGGAAGTGTCACTTGTCCTCTACTTGAGTATAGAAGTTTGCTTTTGCCATACTCAATAGTGTCTTTATTAGGAATGGTTCATCCATACGCATGTTTGCATGTTCATTTTATAGATGAATTATTTGTTTCTAATAAGCTTTTATGAGTATATACTCCTTTTCTTTGAATTTATGATTTAAAAAAATGTGCTCCCGTAAATGTCGAAATCGTTTTGCTGGACCCATCAGATGTCAGAATCCCATCACAAGTCAGAATCCCATCACAAGTCAGAACTATGGTCATAGTAGCAGTCTTGGGCATCATAATTATTATCATTCTAGTCGCGCTCGTAATAGTCATGGTTATAATAGATGCCGTAGTAAGCATGGTGGCGACAGTGGTGATGGTGGTGGGAGCAGGGGTAGAGGTAGTGGTAGAGATAGTGGTAGTGGAAGACTAGAGAGCATAATAATTGCATGACATTGTATGAACCTACATAGTTAATTTTAATTGGGGAAGTTAAACTAGTTTTTCACAATGAACTGTAATCATTATTCATAATGATGTACATTCCTGCATATTTACTAAAATCACCATAACCATTTTTTATAAGGCACTCCTCATGTAGAATGATGGATAATGTGCTTTGCAATGGTGTAAAATTCTTCCATGCAGATCCAATGATTCAGGAAAAATCATGCAGAAATGTCCTGATTGTATAGTGGATATCATTTGTTTCATGCTCAATGGAGAAATATTAATGTTAACACCAGAGTCCAGCACTCTCACGCTGCCCATATTGGTCTTAAGGCTGACAGTAAGTCTTGCAAACACACATATTCAATTATCCCCAAGTCTTGCATGATTACTATACAAATCTCTGCATGAACTTAAAACAATCACGTATACAAACATAAATATCCCCAAGTTTTGGTCCAAGTTTGAGATTGATTTGTACTAGAATCTCTACAGGAACTAAAAAGCATTCAAGTTATCATAAACTATTGCCCCATTAGAACTTGAATGCACTTTCCGTGTCAGCTATAACCTGAAACATCCACAGACAATGATTCACTACACAGACAACTCATATACATCTCTTCATGACCACCACCATAATGAGCATAGCTCACTCCCATTCAAAGATCCTTTTTGTACATTATCTTAATGTAGAAAGAATCTTTCCTCTAAAGTAGTCAGATGGATGTATGCCTTTCTCCCGTGAGATTTTAGCTGAAGCTGGTTGAGTGACATGACTTTATCAGCATCAAAGAAAATGTTCCAAATACATCTGAAAACAGTTTTTAATAGCACGCACCCAAAAAAGAAAAATAAAATCAAATCAAATCAATCTCATTCCTGTAAATCACCTTCAAAGTGCACTTCTTCTTTTGGGAGCCTTGAAGCTTGCAATGCCCGTCACCTCCCTCCCAGTAACCAAAGAATTTACATCATAAGTGCCCTCATATGTGTAAATTGGCTCAAGATCACAAAATGCCTGATGACAGGGATTAGTATGAGTGATTCTATGCTTTGCAGCAGAAAGATTAATATAACCTGGAATATAAAATGTCAGGTTAACCTTTGCAACCAAGAAATCAGCCAATATTCCATTGCCACCCAGCAATTCTCGACCCAGCGCAACAGTTTCTCTTGCCCGCAAAGTAGTCCATGCCTGTCAAAGAGTTAAATGTATGAGTGCCATTTGTGAAACATAACCTTCAGAAAATGGAAGAATATGAACTGGACCATAGTGAGACTCAAACATATCAAAGACTCAGAAAATACTGAATCATTATGTGGTTTGTTTCTTTGAGCTAAATAAATGTTGTCGCACCCTCCACTGTAAAACCCTTCTTCCTCCCCATCCCAAAACCCAAGCCCAAACACATGCAGACTTTCAAAGTAAAACTGCCAATGTAATGGTGATTTGCTTACTTGAAATAATCTTTACAAGTCTGCAATTAGATGATTCTCTATTCTATGTGAAGTTGTGCAGCACATTCTATGTTGAAATTGTCCTCTACTTTTAGATGAGCACAGATTCCTGAAGCACTCAAAGAGAGCATTCTAACCATATTTGCCCATCTGGTCACTATAAAGCCCTCAAATTAAAAACCGTAATTGCAGGTCATACTTGAAAAAACACATGCATTTGACTTCCAGAGTGTCAAAATCTACATTGTGTACTTTCTCGAGTCTCTGTGTGTATGTTCTCTGAGATGTGTTAGTGTTTCTTTATATCAGGCTGCTATTTACTAATAATTTGGTACCTAGGTACAGCATGACTTCCAGGGGACAGAGAGCTGAATTTGCTATTTGACCTTGATCAATTTACTTTGACCTGCAGTTTTTTGCTTCATAAAAGCTTTATTTTCCCTAGTTCTTTCTCTTTCCCACTTCCTTTTACACTCTGTGGCCTTTTTCAAGCTTAGTCAACAGTGGTCAACCTCTGGTGAACTCTAATCAACTCTATCCAGTAGGATCAAACCTGCTAAAACAGAGTCAACACAGTGAAGGGAAATGTTTGCTAAGAGGTGAAAGATACGAAATCTGATTTTTATTCAATTTTGTGGTGAACTTCAGATTTTAAAAATTTTATAGAGCAAGCTCAAGAAGTCTTTGAGGTCTTTGTTCTTGCTCTTGTTACTCCAATTGCACACATCTTGTGTTGCTTCTCTAAATGACTGATTTGCTGGTACTTGATTCATTCAAAGTTGGCAAAGCTTATCTATTTGCACTACACCTAGTCTATCTCTTGTCCACTAGTTTGTGCTTGTACTTTGGTACTTAGAGTGCTTATAGAGAATCTTTGTGTACAATTTCACATTTTTACCTTAGCAAGAAATTGCTCTTGTCTATGCCTCTTTGGATTACTTGTATGCATAAATTGGTATGAAAAAAACCCAATTTCGACTTGGAAGAGCATCCAGCAACTTTGGGAAATCTTGTCAACTTGCTTTTGACCTAGCATTGAGGTTACTTAAGTGTAACAAATCACTTTCTTGTATGAACGATAAGACTTGCTTTGGTGCAAAGGTTTCTATAGGGATTTTCATGAAGAACTTTGTGTATAAAAGCCTCACCTTGTGAAAACTAGAATACAAGACTAGTTTCTAATCAATTATGGGTGATCGGTCAAGTATTCTTGGGATATTTTCTCATGTATCCTCGGAATATTGTCCCCTAATGACCGTCTTGAGAGGAGCTCCAATTATCCTTTTTAGAGTTTTATGGACTTTAGTTTTCTAACCGAAAACGTTTACTTTAGGTGCACTTAACTTCGATTCATGAACCCGCAAAAAAGTATCACTTGATAGCAAAAGACATGTGGGACATTGTGTCAAATGATTTAATAAAGGTAGAAGATGTGAGACTATTAGAGAAGCAAGTAATGATGAGGCTTCTAGATCTATCGAGACACAGACCCCACCTAAGCCCTCTCCTGCAACTAGTCAAGCTTCTCAAGGTCAAAGAAGATGGGATACTAGAAATGCACATGCTTTGGCCATTATATCTCTTTCTGTGAAGAGATTTGTCATAACTCACCTTAGACCTTGCAAAACATCTAAAAAAGCTTGGGATAAATTAGAAGAGATGTTTTATTCTCTGAACATTGGAAGAACGCAGTATTTGAAGCACAAGCTACATAACTTAAAATGAAACAAGGAAGTTATATCCAAGCATATTTAATTAGAATTCAAGATCCAATTGATCAGTTAGCTAGTATTGATGTATTCATAGAGAATGATAAGCTTATGACCATCACTTTAAATTCTTTGCCTCGGTGACCGGTCTTATGTCTTTCCTCATTACTTTCTCTATCACTGAGAGTGTCATCATTTTTAAGAAGTTTCAAAATCTTTTGCTTCAGGAAGAAAAGTAGACATAACCTAAAATTGCAAAAGACTATTGACCTAGCCTTCGTTACAAGAGCAAAAGGTAAAGATAAAGTCAAGAGTAAGAGTAGCTCTAAATCCAAGATGAATTCTAGTTTTGCATCAACTTTCAATTCCAAATCTAGAAAGGATTATCATTATCAGAGTGAAAACGATAGTGATTCTAAAGAATCTTGATGATTCTGATAAAAAGGAAAAGACTTTTAAGAAGGGAAATTGTTTCTATTGTAAGAAACCTAGTCATTACATAAATGAAAGAATACTTAGACTAGGGAAATGAAAAAGAGATTCTAATAATGAAGGAAATGAAGATAAAAAAATTGATGGACAGGTTGAGACATCGAACACCATAGACTACGTTAAGGAAGACTCCGTGTTTTCCGCAACTATCGAAGACTTTGAAAAGTATGTTGAATGGTTGTTTGATAGTGGTGCATCAAATCACATGACTCATAATCTTAGTTTGTTCGAGTATATCTCATCTACTAAATCAAACGTTTTGGTTTCCTTTGCTAATAGCCAAACTCTTTTAGTGAAAGAGCGGAAGCTAATTCCATCTTATTGAAGTTTATATGTGCCTGATATTTCCAAGAACTTATTGTTTGCATTTGTATTATTGAAACAACCTTTGAGTATTGTATTTCACATGAATGATTGCATTGTATATAATAAAAATAGAGTGATTTTTTCTAAAGTACTTAGAAATAATTTCTTTATCCTTAGTATGTCTCATACCCAAAAAACTTAGATAACATCTATGAGTGTTCACAAAAAATCTTTTTCTAATAATTATCATGAATGTCAAATCTTGTGAGTGATTTGTCTTCTGCACATCATGAGAGTGTGAGTAATATGAATCTTGCAACTCATCTTATTGAAGAGGGTTCTAACACATCTAGTAGTACCCTTGTTTCACATGATTCACTTGCACTTGTTCCTTCTCTATTCTCCGATTGCACAGACTCTTAGTACTCTACCCAAACCTCTTCAAGGAAAGGAGAAGAAGAATGTACCTTTTTATTTGTGATATATCTATTGACAATATTTTTTTGACCTTTTTGACACAAAAGACAAATACATTTGAAGATGAAGAAGATGCAAAAGAAATTCAATCAATGATTTCTTTGATAGAAAGCCATACAAAGTTCCTTTTCAAGTTCATCCTATATGCAAGATATGTTGATATCTTCTTAAAAAGATGGTAGAGAAGTTCTATCTACAGATGTGAAATCTTGAAGTTCTTTCACGTTCGATCTGACTCGAATATCAAAGAGAAAGGAATCTACATCAAGTTAAGAAAACATGTTCCTATGCGAGAGTCTCATATCTATATACGTGAAAAGTAAAGCTATATTCAGTCTTTTGTGAAAAATCTAGACCCTTCACTATGCATTTTCGTTGTAGCTTTATTTGGAAAAGCTGATGCTACACTTGCCTATATAAAGACATGTAATCATGAACACATCATCTTTTACACACACATGCGCACAGTGTGCAGGATGCTTTGAAGTGCTGCTCCTGAGGTGTTGCTGTTTGGCTGTTCATGCACTCTTGAAGGTCACATGGAGAGGTGCTCTAACTCGTCTACGCGCACATGTTGTTGGTGCTAATGAAGCTTGCTGTTGGAGGTGTTCTTTATGCTATGGAAGTGCTCTAGGAGGAGTGTTTGCTCATACACTTGAAAATCTCTTGAGAGAGGTTGCTTTGGAGATCTTACCTTAGTCTTTTCATGCAATTCCTTATTTCATTTACTCCCTTTGGTATTGGTGGGTTGCGAGTATTTCTATGTTACCTTGTATTTGTGATTTGGAGCATATCATGATCTTGTACACATATTTTATAATTGGAGCATATGATTTTTGTTCTACATCTTGTGTATTTCCTTAAGACTCTCTGTGTATGTTCTCTCATGTGTGTTACTATTTCTTTATCTTGGGTTGCTATTCGCTAACATGTGTTCGGGATAAATGCCCCAAGGATTCTCCTTTTGTATTGTTCGAGCCCTCCATGTGAAAGCTCTCTCTGAGAGCTTTCCATACATATTTTTGTAATATTTTTTGGACCCCCTTGGAGAGTTATAGGCATTTACAAATTTTTATGACTTTTGGTCATTGGCCATATGGGAACATGCCCAAATGACCTAAAAATCACTTATCAATAAAACTTGGTCCTAAATCTCTCATAGCTTGATTGGGACTTCTTCAACTTCAGCCTCTCCATCTTCTTCTCCAAATTTTTGCATAGGTTTCTCTCTCTACTTTCTCTCTCCTCATGCAAAAGCCCACTCCTTCGACGTTTGGAGAAACGGAGCATACCACTACGTAGCTCTCCGCGGCCTCTTTCGATTGGAATCAAACCTTTGAGTTGTTTCATCACAACAAAGTTTCTCCAAATGTTTTTCTACTTCAGCCTATGCTAAGTTGAAGGCTTTTTCTTGCATTTGGGAGAATTCCATCACGAAAAACCTTCATTTTTCGCAATAAAAGTGTTGTTTATGGAGGATTACTTCAGTCCCTCCGGCAAAGCTAAGGGAAATTTTGAATTTTTCAGAGAGTTTCATCGCGGAGAACCTCTTCCATTGTTTTTCTTGTATTCTCATAAATCATTTTCAGCATCCACATTGCTTGTTTTTCATTTATAGGTCTTTTGTTGTAGAAATTCTCTCTAATTTCAAGTGGGAGTACATGTATATCATATAAGGATTGAAGAAGTACATACTTGCTGTAAACTTATTACATACTTGCTGTAAACTTATAAGGATTGAAGAAGTACATACTTGCTGTAAACTTATTACAGCACGTCATTTCTCTAATTTTACAGGTCATATTGCTACAAAATTTGGGCTTTTGTGAAAACAAACACCCATTGACTTTGTTTTGCATCTATGTATGCCTTTTATGGTTGAAAAATAACAAAATTGTTGTTTTCTATGCGATTAGAGCTTGGTGAAATTTTTTTAATTTTTTGCAAAAAAATTAGAAAATTGATTTTCGCAAGTTTTGAACAGTTGTTGGGCTTAACTTCTCAGTTATATTCTCGTCATGTGATTGCACACAGGACAACAGGTGAATCTTACCTTTTCTGGTGAAATTTTGAAGCTCTCAATATGCAAACATGGCTTCACCTCCTCTGATATCAAAAATTTGTTTGAGATCAAGAGATTTGAGAGTAGTGGCTTTGATTTGTGGAAAGAGAGAATGATTGGCATCCTCTTTTTTAAAGATTGCGATCAGGCTCTTGAGGAAGTCAAGCCTAAAGAACGAACCTAAACAAAAAGGCCATCACTTATATGAAGATGGTTGTATCATATAAAATCTTACTGGATGTGAAGGGCCTTACAAGTGCGTTTGAGGCATGGGAAAAGCTGAAGGCTACCTATGAAAATACCACGCCTATAAATCAAGTGCATCTTCTGCGTAAGCTAGTGTGTATGCAGCTTGATGAGTCAAAAAGTGTGGCTAAGCACTTATCTTCTTTTACAGGTACTCTCGCACAATTGCGAGACTCCAGATTACCTGCATTTGATGATAAGCTTAAGGCCATCTTGTTATTGATGACCTTACCTTTATCATGGGAAACATTGGTTGTTTCACTTTTGAATAACCCCAATCTTACCTTTGGTTGTGTAAGCGGTTATATTCTGAATGAGGAAATCATGAGGAAAGCTAGGGGAAGAATAGAAAGAAAAAGTGGAAATGTACATAGGAACAAGAGCAAAAACCAAGGCAAGGCTGAAGTGACTTGCCTGATTGCAAATACTACAAACTTGAACTAGAAAGAAACTTCATGCATTTGTGATCACCCAAACACGTAAAAAAGCTGAAATGCTTACGTGCAGATAATGGGGGTGAGTTTACGGTGCTGAATTTAATAGATTTTGTGAAAATCTTGGTATTAAGAGGGAGCTAATACCCTCATACAGCCCGCCCCTCTTCCAACAGTGTGGCTGAAAGGTATAACAAGACTTTACGTGAGAGGATGAGATGCATGTTGTCCAAACCTAATCTTCCTCATGGATTTCGGGGAGAGGCTTTGAAAACTGCAGTTCATGTTTGCAATCAATCCCCTCATATGTCCTTAAAAGGTAGCATTCTGGAAGAGGTTTCGTCTGGCAAACCAGCTTCATATGACCACCTATGCATATTTGGTTGTGATACTTTTGTGCATATAAAGCCTGAGTTGATAAGCAAGTTAGATGCAAAGTCCATAAAAGGAATCTTCATGGGTTATGGAGACGAAGGTGAAATGGGCTACAGGATTTGGCTACCTCAAGTCAAGAAGGTAATACACAACCGGGATGTTGTATTTAATGATGCAAGGCTGCTCAACAATGATTTTGCCTCTAAAATTGACCATAAAAAGGTCAAATTTCAGCATGTACAGCCACGTGTTAAATCTGATGTGAACCCTCGAGATGCACCACATTTGGCTGGAAATGAGAATGAGCTAGTGCTTATTGAGCCAGATGATATTGGATAGCAAAATGAGGCTCCTGATGGCATATGCAGCCACCTATTCATGCTGAAAACAAGGCTGGAAATGATGTACAGCAACCCATTAACAATGAAGAAGTTGATGTACCTCTTGATGTAGATCCATTGCTGGATAATGTGGATCATTGGGTAAGAAGATCTACACATCCTAGGAGGCCAGTGAACACATGTGACCCCTCTATACATTACATTATGTTATCAGATGAGGGTGAGCCTCTCACTTATAGAGAGGCAAAGCTATGTGAGCACAAGAAGAAGTGAGAGTTAGCCATGTAGGAAGAGATAAAGGCCTTGCATGCAATTGATACTTGGGATTTGGTTGAGTTGCCCAAAGGTAGGAAGGCCATTCTCGAATCCCAACAAGTGGGTATACTAAATCAAAACTATTGATGGCAAACCCAAATGTAAGGTAAGGCTGGTTGCTAAGGGATATGCCCAAAAAGAGGGCATTGATTTCCAACAGGTGTTCTCTCCGGTGATTAAAATGACCACATTATGTGTGTTATTTGCTCTCACAGCTGCCTTGGATTTGGAGTTATTCCAAATGGATGTTAAACAGCCTTTTTGCATGGTGATTTAGACGAAAAGTTGTACATGAAACAGCCAGAAGGATATGCCGTTCCTAGAAAAGAGCATATGGTATGCAAGCTGAAAAGAGCTTATATGGGCTGAAACAGGCCCCCAGACAATGGTATAAAAAGTTTGATGCATTTATGCTCAAACATGGGTTCAAAAGAAGCCATGTAGACCACTGTTTGTACACTAAAAAGGATGAAGATGGAAGCCCAATCATTCTTGTGCTGTATGTAGATGATATGCTGCTGGCTGGGAAGAAAAAGAGCACTCTTAACTCTCTAAAACAGCAGCTGAACTCTGCATTCTCAATGAAAGACCTTGGGGAAGCTGAGCATATTCTTGGTATGCAAATAAAAAGGGATAGGCAGCAGCATAGTTTGCATGTATCCCAAGAAAAGTACATTGAAAAAGTGCTGGATTTAATGTGGCTGATGCTAAGCCTCTTGGAGTGCCATTGCAGCCACATGTTAAGTTTTCCAAGGATGACCGTTGCAAAGATGATGATGCAGCAAACTCCATGAAGAGTGCTCCATATGCATCAGCTTGTGGTTCACTTATGTATGCTATGGTTGCCACTCGGCTAGACATTGCTCATGCAGTGGGAGTTGTTAGCAGGTTCATGCCTAATCTTGGAAAAGCTCACTGGAGGGAGTCAAATCTGTCTTGAGATATTTGAAAGGGACCAAAGGTAAATGCCTATGTTTGGAAAGTGTCCATTCCAGTTAAAAGGATTATGTGATTCAAACATGGCAGGTGATGTGGACACACGCAAGTCCACAAGTGGCTATGTATACACCCTTCCAGGTGGAGTTATTTTATGGTGCTCTAGACTTCAGAGGATAGTTGCACTATCTACTACAGAAGCTGAATATATTTCAGCCACAGAGGCTTCCAAAGAAACCATTTGGTTAGCCTGCTTATGCAGTGAGTTTGGGATGCCTGAAAAGGCACCTGATAGCCAGAGTGCCATATGTTTGGCAAAGAATGCCATGTTCCATAGCAAAAAGCATATTGATGTCAGGCACACTTCATCAGAGAGGTGTTAGAGGATGGCCTCATCACTTTGATCAAGGTCAATACTTCATAGAATCCTACATATGCACTCACGAAGTGCCTACCCAAGTCGCAACATCAACTATGTATATAGATGGTGGGAGTTACTTAGCTTAAAGGAGCCTCCTTGGTCCTTTTAAGTGGGAGGTTGTTGACGATAAAGGCCCCAAGCACTCTCCTTTTGTATATTTTGACTCTTTCATGTGAAAGCTCTCTCCGAGAGCTTTCCATACATATTTTTGTTATATTTTTTGAACCCCAAATTGGAGAGTTATAGGCATTAACATTATTTTTATGACTTTTGGTAAGTGGCCATGTGTGAACATGCCGAAATGACCTAAAAGTCACTTATAAATAAGACTTGGTCCCAAATCTCTCATAACTTTATTGGGACTTCTTCAACTTCAGCTTCTCCATCTTCTTCTCCAAATTTCTGTGCAGGTTTCTCTCTCTACTTTCTCTCTCCTCACATGGCAGCCCACTCCATTGGCGTTTGGAGCAACCGACCATACCACCACGCAGCTCTTCGCAGCCTCTTTCAACATGGTCATGGGCAAGCAAGGTGCCAACTTGGGTGACCACCTCCTCATGGCGATTATCCCTTCCTTGGATGACATCATCCTTGACCCCCACTTAGGCGGCTTCAGTCAAGGCCTCGACCATCCTTGATCCACCCCATGGGCCACCCCTTGGACCACTACTGGCAGCTACGGACTGACATTGACAACTCTATGGGTGATTGCACCCTTGACCACCACACCCTCCCTGAGCATGACAGCTGCCCCATGCAAATATCTAGCCGCTCCTTCCCTAATATCTAACCACTCCTAGGGCTATATAAGAGGTTGTCCACTTCATGCAAGATATAGATTTCATATGATAGACGAGTCTCAAGACAACATACTTCACGTTCATGAACTTCAGATCTGTAGTTTTCTAGTACTTGTACTATTGTTCCTTAATAGCTTTGTGTGGCAAGCTCCTCCTACATAGCAAGGAAGTCACTGCCAAAGGCGTTGGCCTAGAGCGTAACCTTGGGTTTGTGCTAGCAAGGAGTTCATGTTGTATACCCATCTGGCTAAGATTGTATGAGTTTTCATTTGTTCTTAAGGGTTAATTGTGTGTTTCTCCTTGTATCTCCCTTTGATCTTAAGTATCTCCTGTACATCTTCCTTGAGGTCTAGTGTGTGTTGCCTAGTGTAAGTATCAAGTAGAACTTTGAGCTCCTCTCTCTTGAGCTTTTGTGGTATTCTATCTTATGTGTTGAGGGACCTGCTCAAGCAGAAAGTGCATACTGCACTCCCTGAACCCACACACTAATTCACCGCCTACAGTTAGCCTTATGAATATCTTTGCTATTATTTTCCTTCACACTAGCTACAGTGTCTGCCTCAACCAATGTGCCTCATGTTGATCTTAAGAGGATTTTCAACCCTAGAATCATTTTGTAATCTGACTTAGAAGTTAGAAGTTGCATCTCTGATGATATCATGAAAGACATCCCACCTTCCCCTGTTATTGACTAGCATGCGTACGCGTGCGCGCACACACACAAGACACTTAAGATCCATATTGCTCCCCTGAACTAAGCATACAAAGATAACAGATGTCAATAGAGTGTTTAAGCATATTCAGCTTTACGATGCATGTGCATGTGTATGATATACATATATAGAGTCACTTGCATTAGCATGTCCTCTTGGACGAATGCTAGAATGGTCGAGCACATCAATAGACATCTGTGAATATTCAGGATTATTCTGCATTAAAGCTTGCAAAGTACATATAATCATACCTTTCCTAGACTTGCTTGTCCAGGTGTCATTTTTCCAGCTTCATACAATTTACAAAGCCTCCAGCCGATGAGCATCATTGCTTGTATGTTCCCCAACATGCGCACAAGTTTCTCCTGACATAATTGAAATGATGCCAATGGAACCCCAAATTGCTTTCTTTCTTGCAAGTATCTGAAAAATACAGTAGAACTGACACCATTTGGGCTTCTACATGCCAAACAGGAAAATAAAAAATTCATAGAAATAATAATTACCGATGACATATGTCATAAACGCCCATGCTTATGCCTATAGGTTGCCATGCTACTACAATTCTTGAAACTGCTAAGACCTAAAGAAACCACAAACATAACGATTATAGAACTTATGTCGGACAGAATATTGCTCATCTTAACAGAATGGCACATAGTAGCAACATAGCAGAATGAAAAGGATGTTTTCTATTAGGATGTTGTTCTTTAAACCAGACTAGTTTTCAAGCACATTTTCAAGCAGCTACTTTACACATGTAAATACACAGTAACATATGCAGTGTCTGAACTCATATGAGTAGGTCAATTTTTGAAACACACACATATATATACACATCCTCCCTCGCCCCTCCCTCCCCCTCCCTCCCCCTCCCTCTCCCTCCCTCCCTCCCTCCCTCCCTCCCTCTCTCTCTCCCCCCCTCCCTCCCTCTCTCTCTCCCCCCCTCCCTCCCTCCCTCCCCCCTCTCCCCCTCCCCCTCCCTCTCTCCCCCTCCCCCCCCCTCTCTCCCCCCTCCCCCCCCCTTTCCCTGCTTCCCTCCCCCCCCTTTCCCTGCCTCCCTCCCTCCCCCCCCCTTTCCCTGCCTCCCTCCCCCCCCCTTTTCCCTCCCCCCTCCCTCCCTCCCTTCCCCCCCCCTTCTCCCTCCCACATTTTATTTTCCTTTTGTACCCACATTTTATTTTCCTTTTGGGATCACAGTGGATTGGATCATACTGATGTATATGTTTTGTCTGATAGGCTGATTTTGGTCTCTAATAGATGTTAAAATCTCTCTCTCTCTCTCTCTCTCTCTCTCTCTCTCTCTCTCTCTCTCTCTCTCTCTCTCTCTCTCTATCTCTCTCTCTCTCTCTCTCTCTCTCTCTCTCTCTCTCTCTCTCTCTCTCTCTCTCTCTCTCTCTCTCTCTCTCTCTCTCTCTCTCTCTCTCTCTCTCTCTCTCTCTCTCTCTCTCTCTCTCTCTCTCTCTCTCTCTCTCTCTCTCTCTCTCTCTCTCTCTCTCTCTCTCTCTCTCTCTCTCTCTCTCTCTCTCTCTCTCTCTCTCTCTCTCTGTGTGTGTGTGTGTGTGTGTGTGTGTGTGTGTGTGTGTGTGTGTGTGTGTGTGTGTGTGTGTGTGTGTGTGTGTGTGTTTCAGATTGATATTGAAAAAATAAAAAGGATTTCTTGCAATGATATACTTCATTTGCCAATGCCATAAGAAAAGATGCCCAATAATAACACAAAAGAAGGCACCATATGAGTAAAAAGAGGCAAGAATGGCAACGCAATGAAATACAGTCAAAATCCATTACTTGAGCATTTTCTTTTAGCTTATGAAGAAGCTAATAGATGGAACAGCAATATGTACAAAATGTAACATAGATGCAC
>CM035410.1:11340564-11415564 GCA_020310875.1 Ceratopteris richardii
AAAAAAAGACCCTGAGATGAATATTTACACATGAAAGCTCCAACTCTCACACCTCCAACCACAATTCTGCAAAGGAAAATATGGAAGCAAAGGGGCTGACATTGATTCCAGAATGCTGTGCACAGATGCTTCCACCAAGGAAGAGATTTATGCATACCCCAGCAAGCACTACATGTGAAGCTATAATCCTGAGATGGAAGGAAGACATGATAATATGATGTGGCCAATGCATTATGCCACTTTTAGCTCTTCCCAATTTCCATTTTTTTCTCGATGGCAGCCAACTAGAGGAAACAATGAAGGCAAACCAACATAAATGGCTTAAAGGACTCAATATCTCCTATAAGGAGCACCGACGTATAATCTGCATCTGGCCTTGAGAAAAGACAGACATTGGCTTTCTGCATCTACACATCATCCCAGAGTGGAGAACCCTTTCTTATGTGATTCTTGAGCATGTGAAACAATAAAAACCGATGGTGGAGGTGTCCGAAGCAAGGACCAGAAAAGGGATTTCCAATTGGCAACAAATTTTCAGTTCCATTAGGGCTAGCGTCCCAATAAAGGAAGAGGAGAAGGCACTTCCATGGGCACAAGATTCATTAGATTGCAATGTGATATGTTCAGCAAATTTCAATGTGATACACATAAGCAAGCATTAATTGCATGCCCCATTTGTTTACCTCCTTCTATTGACTTCATCATGATCATTCATCAGGTAACGATACAGTACACAGTTTTGAATAAAATTCTTCAAAACCCTTGCCCTCATATTTTCCAAACATGCCACATATTTAAAAAGGAGGAAAAATTGATATGACCAATTGGCACAAAAAAATATGAGCTCATGCTTAGCTCTCAAGTTCACGAAACATATCAAGTGCTTGGATACCACAGACGAGGACCGATCACCTAATTTCCTACACCACAAGCCGTAAAAATCTAAGGAAAATTTCTTGGAAGGTAATCTGAGCAATAAACATCACCATTCCAGTGTTTTCATCTCAAGGATTTATGAAATTGATTTCTATTGTGGCCAACCAAGCATAAATCCCAGCCACCAACATAAGTAATCAGAAATAAATTATGGGTAGTCAGAACCCATGATACTAGACCCGTCACCCAACCTTAAAAGGAAATTATCTGAAAAGATGTAATTACTTGCTTTTCTTAAATCTATCAAACCTCATATTTGTTCATCACAGATAATGCATGTCGAAACTTGTTGTTTCATAGATTATGCACGATATGAACTATAGCCGTTCACTCTTATAATTTACAAATAGGATAGCAGTAAGATTCTACTGCATAAAATGCCATGAGCAAACATTGTATCAAGCGATTTCGTGATTAATGACTTACCAGATTGTGGGAAAGTGGATGAAGGCGTTGCTTGAGGAAATGCCAAGGAAATATCCAGCCCTGATGACAAATTTTCCTCCTCTTTTGCTTGGGCTGCAAGTACCCAAAAATACAATAAATACAGAATCCACAGGGGTAATTGACTTTGCCCACTTAAAATAGAAACTCTTTTGAATATTCAAATCGATATGAATAACTACCGTTTGAAGCTGAGGTGGGCCTCAGGTGTAAAGACATGGCCTCTTCTACACCTGTCTCCGGCAGATTGGCTGTCAAAACGGAAAATCAACTCATGTTAAGAAGTTCGTTGTTTGAATTAAAAGATAGAAGTTCAAGTAGGTATACTTAAAGATCCTGAAATCTCTAGGTTCAGATGTTTCCTAAGAAGAGAAATCCTTCTTGTCAAGTCGTTCGCCATTTTCTGCTTCAACAGGAAATAGTATTTTAAGTAAACACACTGATACGATGAAGAATAAGACGTTACATGTGTGTAACGTTCACGTGTGCGCGCGCAATCATGCTTTAATGCAACCATTCAATGCACCATCAACAGTGCATTAAAAAGACATTAGATTTCTCTATCCATCAGCAGTAATAAGGGGCCAAATTCTCCCCCATTTCCTTTACGGTGATCCGTCACAATTAGAACTTGGACCGAATGAAATAAAGGTAAAGCTCTCCAAAATGTTATATAATCAATCCGTCACACACACACACACACACACACACGATCATTCTTCAGCCAAAGCGCTTACAGCGTCGTGCCTAATTAATTTCCAGTGTGTTTTGAAGGTATCAAACAAGTTACAACCTCTGAATTAAACAAGTTACAACCTCTGAATTAGAGAAAAATAATCGAGCGAATTTGTAAGCTTCCTCGGCGCAACCGTAGAAGGTTAGTCTGTTCGTCGATGAAGTATCGTAACAAAATTTTCGTGTGCATGCCTGTGCTTATATGTGTCTGTCTAGAGAGAGAGACACACACAGAGAGAGAGAGAGAGAGAGAGAGAGAGAGAGAGAGAGAGAGAGAGAGAGAGAGAGAGAGAACTGCGGTTTCCCACGTCGAAAGTGATGGAGTTGCCATCATAAGTGACGTGGAATTTCAGCTCTTGTACCTGTATTCAAGATTTGGATACTTTCAGTGATCAAATCGAGTAAATTTGCTCAAAAGACGTTAAAATATGAAATCCAAAAGAAAACCAAAAATTTTGGATTTCTTCGTTGACCATCTGACTCAATACCACACTCATCCATTGTCTAACCAATTAAATTAAAATACGCTTTCAATAGCTCACTCCTCACATAGCTCACTCCTCACATGCACGAAGGACCCAACGGCGTTAAGAGGATGGTAAGAGAAGAAACGAGTTAAAAAAGTATAAGATGTGTCAATTGAGAAAAAAATGCAGACAAAGAGGTTTGTATAGTGAGACATAGAGAACTCAAATTCTCAAATTTTAAGATCAATGAAGTTACAAAAATGGTGTTGTTCATATGTTCACTTCTAATATGGAGCTTAGATGGCAATCTAAATATATTTAGATGAAAGGCTTACTCGTGCTTAATGGTGTGTAGAGTTTCACATGGGACATGCTTATATAGATTTTACAATGGGGTTTGATATAGACAAACATGGTCGAGAGAGATAGGATAGTCGATAAAGTATAACTGACAATAATTCCATGATCAAAAGTCCTACCATGTAAGTCTTGCGAGCAAGGCGGATAGGCCCCCTTAACCCCGGCAAAGGGAGGCAAGCCCCCATTTGCACTCCCCTAATTAAGGTTCTATGAGGAAACCATACAATACCACAAGGCCTTTATTTTTGCCTTGAATGAAAACCCAATGGCCTAAAAGTTTATGCTTTAAACCTCATGGCTAGGCTTCTCCTCATAATGGGAGCCTTACAACTTAGAGCAACATGGATCATTTGTGGTCACCTAAGGGTGGAGTATTGAGTATATCTAATACCCCTCCTCAATATCCACCCTTCGGTGAAATACCTCATTGGTCCAATGCCAAGATTTGGAAAATGTCAATGAAGTTTCTCTTTCCCAAGAGTCTTATTGAAGATGCCTGCCCCATTTTCTTCTGTTGGACAATAGTTTATCTCCACGAACCCGTCCTCGATAAACTCACAAACATCGTTATAATGAATTTCAATATGATTGGTGCATACATGGAAAATAGGATTCTTGGTGATGGTCATGCAACTTTGGTTTTCACACTTCAACCTTGTAACCTCATGTCCTTGTATTCCTCTGTGCCATAGGATCCTCGTCAACCATACTACTTCACATGCTACAACACATGTTTCTTTGTACTCAACTTCAGTAAAAGATAATGCTATAATTGCTTGCTTCTTACTAATAGAAGAAAAAATCCCATACCCTAAAGAAAAGCAATATCCAAAAGTATTTTTTTGGTATCAATATATCATGCCCAATCTCAATCAGAGTATTCAACTAGAGATTATCCTTCTTCATAGAGAATACCATAATCAATGGTTCCTTTCACCTGCCTTAGTATCTACATACTTGCCTTCCAATAAGTTTGGCAAGGCTTATTAGAGAACTTGCTTGCTACTCAAAGAGCTTAGGACATACCTAGTCTATGTTTATATATTTTAAGTGTGTGAACATTGAAGTATTTTGATGATGATACACCACGCGAAACTCTTCTTCTCGAGAGCTCCATGATGATTCCCTCAGAGTAGAAAACCAAGCTCCAAGCACCGCACATAGTGGTCCACACAGAGGCTACAAAATACACAGAAAAACATAGTACACAGGGAGCACGAAGATAGACCATGTTGTTGATTCTTTCCTTTGTAAGAATCATGAACATTACATGCATGTCCACTTTGAGTGCCAATCATAGATTTTCTACGAATCTCCTCACTCAAAAGCGCTCCACATATGTCATCATAGGCCAGTTTACCACTAGGTGCACTATTACTAATACCTGTGCACCTTTTTATCAATGTCAAAGGCCTTATGCAAAAACATAACTGCTATATCAATGACCACATGGACATACATAAGTGGTATCCACAGAAGCCTGCATAGTGTGTATGTGTTGAATATATGTAGTAAGATGGCACTAAAAGGTTGAATTCACATTCCAAACACTAACCAACAACACGTGCAAGTGTCTATCAACTTTATTCTTTCGGTTCAAAAAACCTGCATAAACTTGCGGTGGTTGCTCCCGCCACAACTAAAACCTTTCAAGAAACCTATAGATTTACTAGTGTGGCTGAACAACATACCCCAAAGATGAATATTCCTTGTTTGAGAAGTACAAAGAGCATTCTTGTTGATGTTCTTGAACTTGTATAAAGAGAACTGTGCGTAAAAGTACTTCAAGATGGCTCCAAGAATCACCCCAAAATGCTTCAAAACAGGCTTTGAAAGCAAAAAATGAAGCTTTGAGTGACCAAAACAGGTTCAAGGTAATGTTAACCTTACTCTTTGTTGGAACATCAAGCTTACACTATGCTTGAGGTGGATTTGATATACATCAAAAAAGCTATGGTTTGGATTATGGCAAAATATCCATTGAAGCATTCTTTTACCTATGCTCATTTATTGTATTTTTTTAAAAGATTTTTTATGGATCATTTACCAATCTAAAAGCTTAGAGCTTTACACATGTAAAATTAGAAAAAGATAGCTGAATTTCCACGAATTTGATGTGGTTGAGTTGCAATCAATCAATCACCTAAAAGTAGATCAAACTAGATCTTCACTTTTCCTAGATTGTAGGAAAGTGAATTGATTCCCTCCAACAACTAATCCCGCCTTCATTTGAATTAAAAATCCACTTGTAGAAGTCATGGAGCACTTCAAGATTATACAAAGACTTCAAATCACTTGTAAATTACATGGAAGCAATATACATACACTTGTGGCCATCATTGTCTTGCTCCTTCATTTTTTTGCATCATCTTCTTCAACAATAGTAAGCTTGCAAAGGTTGCTACTCTCTCTACAATGCTCCAAATTGGGTGCCTCAGCACTCATTGGAAAGGTATTAGTGTTTAGTTTATGTGTATACATCTTCACATAATTTGGTTTATTAGCTTGGGAGAAATCCTAGTTTGTATGTCTTGGGGTCTATCTCTATGCATTCGTGAAAAATAGGGGGTACCATTGTTGAATGTCAGGTTCATTCCAAAAGCATATTTTGCTTATTTCTTGTACTATTATGCATTCTATACACTCAACCCTATGTGTATCACTCCTCCAAATTGATTTTTTTCCGATTGTAATCATGTTGGCTGCTATGAGTATTTGAAGTTGATTGTCTCATCCAAAGATAGTAAGTTTTTTAAGCTAGTCAATGTGCAAACCTATCTGTTTTGTATTGACTCTTTCTCCTTGATGCTTCAAAGTACATAGTGCATTTTATTTCACTTATCACATGCCTATAAGGTCTATTTGATTTTCCATAAGCTTAAGGGCCGATCTTGTGTTGATTGGTTGGACCAAACTTCGTCACTTCGCCACTCACTTTTCTACCTCCTACAAGCTTGTCCAAGTTCTTTCAGTGGTATCAGAGCTAGATCAAGATGGGTGACAGATTTCCCTCAATCATTGAGAACCTTGATCCGACACAATTATGCAGCTTGGAAAATTATAATGGAGGCCTATTTGCAAGGTAGAAATCTTTATGGAATTCTAGCAAGTGGTGAAGTTAGCGTATTCCAAGATCCAAAGGAGGACCTACACAAGAAGAGATAGATAACCTCACACTTTGGTGCACAAGGGATGCTCAAGAAAGTTCGTACATACTAAACTCTATCTCTGAATTTCTATTACCACATATTAGAGGATGCAAGACATCTCAAGAGACTTGGGATGCCCTAGAGACTTTCTTTTCTGTTAGTACCAAAGCAAGAAAGAATCATCTTTGCAACGAATTCAACCAAATAAAGAAGACACCTAAACAAACTATCACATAGTTTGTTACCATGGTCAAGGAGGTTGCAGATTAGTTAGCATCCATTCGAGAGCTGATTGAAAAAGAGGCTAACATGAGGCAAATTCTCAATGGTATTTGAAGTGATAAGCAATGGCAATCCTTCACCACGGCTTATGATCTCATCATGGATGTGCAAAATCGAGACCTCAACATCTTTCTTGGACAACTCTTCAATCAGGAGGCCAACAATAGCATAAAGGAAGGTAACTCCTATCATGGTAATTCAACTAGTGCTCTATATACATATAAGAAGGACAAGAAGTTGAAAGGGAAGAAGAAGGAAGAAGATGAAGAGGAGACTTCCCAAGACAACTTTGCAAGTAAGAGCAAGTGGAAAGGGAAGAAGAAAGGACCAAAGCATGACAAAGCCAAAGGACAAAATGTTTAAACTTGTGCCATATGTGATAAGACCAACCACACCACTCAGAATTGTTGGTTCAATGGGAAGACCTAGAAAGGAGGTGGAAGAGGTGCATATGGAAGCTATAGAGGCAGAGGTGGACATAAATTCAACAATAACAACAGAGGCCATAATAGAAGGGATTACAACAATTATTATGAAGATCAAGCACATGAAGACTCTGTTGGTATTCTAAGGTTTGAATACCATATGTTGGAAGTGGTAGTGGGCCACAATAACAATAAATCATAGGTTTACAGGATCTTTCAATAGATGAACCTTAACATATACACCTTAAGCCTAAAAAATAGATGAGTGAGAGATAGAGAGAGAATAGAAGAGATTTCAAGTGTAATGGTAAGCTGTGAGGCTTACCTAGACTAACTTATATTCCAATATCAATTAAAATGTGTGAATATGATACAAACTAACAATATCTGTATCTAGGTGGAAATAGGAACTAAGTACAAGAGATTGTGTGCCTAAGAGGAATGAAGTGTGTGCGTGTGAGAGGGAGAGAATATAGAGAATAAGAACAGTTTAAAACTATTGTACAGCAAACCCGAATTCTGATCAACATAAATCAGAAACAAGTGACCTAGCAAGTAAGAACGGAAATAGACTTGCTACTCACAGTAAATCAACAACGGATGTTGATAGTAAGCTGGCCGAATCTCCTCCAGATAATCACCGAGATGTAGACCAAAATTCCTCCAAGTGTATGTGAACACTCCCTCCAAGAGGGCCTCCAAGATCTCCTCCTTGCTCCTTGAGAGTGAGAAGAAATCTCCTTGATCACCAAGTATCTTGAACTCTCCTTGAGTGATTGAGTGATAATGATCTTTGGTACTCTTTATATAGCTTACAAGCTATCTACGAAAAGCACAACTAAAAGCCAAAAACGTATACGATCTCTGAAAAGCCATCATTCACGAATTCGATGTTTATTCAAAAAACCATATCTAAAAAGCTAATTCGCACGGTGTCTCCCACGGGGATCAAACCCAATCACATTGATAGTGCTTTTACTTTGCTCGAGCTAGACCAAATAGGTGCATGTGAGTATGTTGTAGAAGATCTAATAAAGATCATATATTCATTGTCCGCACGCGACATTTCTTTGAGGTGAAGCACAAAGAATTCTTGTAATGTTCTATTTACAAGAAGATTTTGGACCATGTTGACCATTGTTTCCAACAATCCCCCCTTCAATGTCACAATGGTACAAGGTTCAATAACCTACAAAACTTTTGATCTCTGCAAATATCTCTTAACTGATTTCCACTGAATCTTGAGTTGGTTGTGTATGAACTTGTATACTTGAGAAACTGCAAACCGAATGTCTAGGTGCTACCGATTGTAATGACATGTTGACATCCATAGGTGTCTACATAGGCTTAGAATCTGTCATCTCAAACCTTTCCAATAATTTCTCAATGTATTTCTGTTGTGTCATGTAGATACACTTATCTCTATACTTGAATCCCATCCTAGGACTTGTGATAATAATATCACTTTGTAGTGCATCTTGAACACTGGCTGGTTCATTCTCAACTGAAGTAAGAGCTAAACTATTATGATCCTCAAAATGTTTTGCATAATTTACCTAGTCTCCTTGTTGTCTCCTGGTACGACTTCTAGTTCTTCCTGTGTATTCGTGTATACCACTGTCCTTCCATGTTTGATATAACCACTTTGGTGTATTCCTGAAAAGTGGTGGAATTCTTTTGGCTCTTCAGTATCTCTTTCTTCTTGAACTCTCGAACCTTCTCCAACTTCACAAGTCGGAACTTCTGTTGATATATTTAGGTAGTGATGTGTGTGAACACTCTAGGACCGCCGGGGCACTTTTTTCCCTCTTTAGGAGGTATTTTTCCCCCGGCTTGTATATACGCCTATTGCCCTAATGGACTACTTATCTTTGTACATTCTCTAGTAATACATTCAGTCTTGTGTGTTGTGCTCCAAGCTTCTTCTTCTTCCTTGTGCTGTTCGCGTGCTTCCGCAGACGTCTAACTCCAACAATTGGTATCAGAGCAGGTCGTTGCTTCTTCTAGGGCGCCGTCGACACTCCTCCGTTTGCAGTCTCAGATTCACACAAAATTTGGTGAGCATACTCAGGGTGTTTCCGAGATCAAAACAGCTACGCTATGTGGTGCCGAAATCGCGATCTGAGCTCGTTTCGGCCTCCGAACGCACTATCGCAGTGCTTGTGCAGGCTATTTCGTCCTTTTGTGCCAAAGGTATATACCAGTTTCTGTTCGCCAGTTTAAGCGTCTCGAAGTCTGCTACAGGTCTAGCAGAACTCGTCTGGGCAGTTCTGTTCAACTTTTTGAGATACAGTCAATTTTCTGCATCAAGGTATTTTAGTCACCGACCATGGCTGAAAGCAGTGATGTATTCCGTATATTGGTTGTTGAGGATAAGTTGGATGGTACCAACTACCCATTATGGGCTTATATGATGCGACATGTACTGGTTGCAAAAGGATTGTGGAACATTGTGCAGGGTGTTGAAAGACGTCCTGTTACACCTGTAACGACAGGTACTGCAAATACAGGTGTTGTAGCTGATGAAGATGGTGTCGAAGATGATATTCCGCAGATTCCTATTCGTGCTGCTGTTTCTGTTGCACCTACTACAGAGCAGATTCGTTGGGATGGCAGAGATGCCCAGGCACATGCATTGATAGCTTTGTCTGTCAAACGTGCCATTATTCCTCACATTCGCTCTTGCAGAACAGCAAAGGATGCTTGGGATACACTTACCACTTTGTACCAGGCTAGGAATGAGGCTCGTGTTGCTTACCTCCGAAAACAGTTGGAGAGTGAGCACATGAATGAAGGTGATTCGATGGACAGTTTTCTTACAAAGATCAAAGACCTGAAGGAACAATTGATTTCTGCTGATGAGGTTATACCAGATAGCTCACTTGTGCAGACCGTTCTGAATGGCCTTCCTGATTCATATCAGAGTTTTGCCTCTACTCTTCGATTGATGATGAAAGGCAATCCGAATGCCTTGTCATTTGAGGAATTAGTCTCTGTTCTGTTGCAGGAAGATCAGTCCAGGCAGAACAGGTCCATTATGCGTGTTGCAGATCAAGCTTTCCTGGCTAGTCAGAAGGGCAAAGGAAAATGGAGCTCTTCTACTAGTAAGCCGAAATCTGCAAATGCTGCACAATCGAAGAACCAGGATAAAGATGAGAAGAAATCAGAAAAGCAAAAATTGTTCTGCAAGTACTGTAAAGGAAATGATCATATTATAAAGAACTGTCCAAAACTGGCTGCTAAAGAGGCAAAGAAGAAAGAGGCTGGAATGGTTGTTGCAGAGGCCTCTACACCAAAAACAGAGTCTGCAAATCTTGTGCAGGAAGAAGAATGGGCGTTTACTACTGTCTGCAGTTTTGACCCATCTTCTCATGATCAGTGCATGTCTACAGTAGACTCAGATGTTTGGTAATTTGACAGTGGGGCGACCAAACATATTACCTTGCAGCGCAGTTTCTTCTCTTCACTCGAGCCTGCCCCTACAGGGAATACTGTCACATGCGCCAATAACTCCTCTTATCCTGTTATGGGAGTTGGTAAGATCATTCTGACTACTGCTGATGGTAGTTCTTTCACTTTGTCAGATGCTTTATTTGTGTCAGGGATAAAAAAGAACCTGTTATCAGTTTCTGCATTAGCCAAGATTGGCTTGGTTGTGAAATTCGTTGATGACAGTTGTACGGTCCATGATCTCTCAAATGGCGATGTGATTATTGCTTCTGGCATTTTATCTCGTGGGTTGTATAGCTCATAGACTATAAAAGATCTGTGAATGATTCGGCATGTGCAGTTCATGATTCTCAGGCTATGTCAGATGCAAAGCTTTGGCATGCACGCTTTGGTCATCTGAATTTTGCTAGTTTGTTACGCCTGCAGAAATCTGAAATGGTGTCCTCTTTGCCCAAACTTGAGGCACCTGGAAAACATGTTTGTGAAGGCTGTATTTTGGGCAAAATGCAGCGTTCTTCCTTTCCAAAAGATGGTTCAGTTCGGGCTATGCAGAAATTGCAGCTTGTACATAGTGATGTCTGTGGTCCTATGCAGACACCCTCTTTTGGAAATTACCTTTACTTCGTGACTTTCATTGATGATTTTTCCAGGCATGCATGGGTATATCCACTCAAAGCAAAGTCCGAAGTGTTCATGTGCTTCAAACAGTTTTTGGTTTTGGCTGAAAATCTGTCAGCATGTAAAATGGGCACCCTCCGTTCTGATCGAGGGGGGGAATATATGTCTTCAGATTTTAATGCATTTCTGGCTGAACGTGGGATAAAACACCAGTGTACAGTGCCGTATACACCTCAACAGAATGGAGTTGTTGAACGAAAGAACAGGTCACGCATGGAGATGGCGAGGTGCATGGTCAAAAGTCAGGCTTTACCACATAGTTTCTGGCTTGAGGCTGTCATGTGTGTAGCATATGTACTGAACAGGTGTCCCACCAAAGCGTTGCAGTCTATCACTCCATATGAGGCTTGGCATGACTGCAAGCCATCTGTTGCTCATCTGCGTGTTTTTGGTTGTTTGGCATATGCATTAGTGCCTGAACAACATCGCAGAAAATTGGATGATAAGGTAGTAAAATGTATTTTTGTTGGGTACAGTTCTGAAAGTAAAGGCTATCGTCTGTATCATCCACAGACTAGACGCATTCTGGTTAGCCGTGATGTTGTCTTTGTGGAAGATGCTATTCAGCCATTGCTTTCATGTACTAAGGAGACATCTGTTAGCTCCAAAGACATGTATGATACTTTGATGCCTCTTTTTACAGGTGGACAGGCTAGCGCTAGTCCTAATGAGGCAACTTCTCAGCCTTTGCAGGTTTCATATGATGATGCAGATCATTCCATTTCTGATGCAAATTTACATGATGCACTTGTTGATGAGAGAGCTGATATTGAACAGGCAAAAACTATGCCAAAATGGCTGGTGCAGACTTTGTGTGACAGCAAATTAGATGCACCTTTGTCATATCGTACTCGTTCAGGCTCTCATAGTACCTCCTTTGCATCAGATTGCTATGCTATGGCTGCATCTAGTCTTTGTGATGAGAATGAGCCTGTTTCTTTTGATGAAGCACAAAATTCAGAAAATTGGATGGCTGCTATGCAATCTGAATATGATGCTATAATGAAGAATGGTACATGGTCTTTATGTGACTTGCCTCCTGGCAAGAAGGCCATTGGCACTAAGTGGGTATACAAGCTGAAGCGTAAACCTGATGGTACAGTTGACAGGTATAAGGCTAGGCTTGTTGCAAAGGGTTATGCGCAGGAAAGAGGCATTGATTTTGATGAGACCTTTGCACCTACATGCCGTATGACTACTGTTCGAAGCATTTGTGCACTTGCAGCCCATCATGGTTGGAATGTACATCAGTTTGACATTAAAACAGCATTTCTGAATGGTGACTTGCATGAAGAAGTGTATGCTTTTCAGCCCCGTGGCTTTGTGCAGAAAAGGCATGAAAACCAGGTGTGCAGGTTAAAGAAGGCGTTATATGGTTTAAAGCAAGCACCACGTGCTTGGTATGAGAAAATACATGCCTATCTGATTGCACATGGTTTTGAGAACAGTCCAACTGAAAGCACCTTATATGTTAAGCGTGCTAATGATGTGCTTTTGATCATTGTTGTCTATGTAGACGACATGCTGCTCACTGGTCCTCTTGAGAAGCATATTGCTGATTTCAAGGCTGATTTGCATGCCTCATTTGAGATGTCTGATTTGGGGCATTTGCATTACTATTTGGGCATTCAGTTTATGCAAGTTGATGGTGGAATGGCTTTGTGTCAAATGAAATATATTGACACATTATTGCAGCGTTTTGGCCTTGAAGACTGTAAGCCTATTGCCACTCCTATGGAGACAGGTTTACGATTGAGTCTTCATGAGGCTGGAGATGCCTTTGATGCTGTTCTCTATCAGCAGGCTGTTGGATGCTTGATTTACTTATGCATTACTCGGCCAGATATTCAGTTTGCTGTCTCACAGATGAGCAGGTTTATGCATTGCCCAGGAGTCACGCATTGGAAAGCGGTTAAGCGCATCTTTCGCTACTTGAGTGGTACTCGGCTACTTGGGTTGTTTTATCCCAAGGGGGGATCACTACCGCCAGATTTGCATGCTTTTTCTGACTCAGATTGGGCTGGTTGCTATGACACTCGTGTGTCCACCAGTGGTTTTTGCTTCATGCTTGGTAGCTCATGTATATCTTGGTTGAGCAAGAAGCAGCCTACTGTGGCCACTTCCAGTTGTGAGGTTGAGTATAGGGCAGCTTTCACAGCGACTGTTGAGTGTGTGTGGCTCAGACGCCTTATGGCTGATTTGGGTGTTGGCCAGTCTTCTGCCACCACCATCTTCACTGAGAGTCAGAGCGCATTGGCAGTTGCGAGGAACCCTGTGTTCCATGCTCGCACTAAGCACATTGAGGTGCATTATCACTATGTCAGGGAGAGGTTCTCTGCTGGGGAGATCAGCTTGGCATATGTGCCCACGCAAGAGAACATTGCAGACCTTTTCACGAAGGCTCTGCCTAGGGAGAAGTTTGAAGCTTTCCGCAAAGCTTTGGGCTTACTTCCTTTTGTGGAGTGATTTCCACATAGCTCGGCACTTCCTTATACATGAGTGCCAGCTCCTTGTTCACCGCATCACTCCCAGGGGGGATTTGTTGATATATTTAGGTAGTGATGTGTGTGAACACTCTAGGACCGCCGGGGCACTTTTTTCCCTCTTTTGGAGGTTTTTTCCCCCGGCTTGTATATACGCCTATTGCCCTAATGGACTACTTATCTTTGTACATTCTCTAGTAATACATTCAGTCTTGTGTGTTGTGCTCCAAGCTTCTTCTTCTTCCTTGTGCTGTTCGCGTGCTTCTGCAGACGTCTAACTCCAACAACTTCAAGAGGTATGACCTTCTAATTTTTGCACTTCTTGAAGTCTTTGCTTCGATTTGTTCTGGATCAAACCTTGGCCTATCTTCATCATTATCCTGCATTTCATTTCTGTAGATATCATCATCATTATCTTCATCATATACCTTACTCTTTGACTTTCCTTTCCTTTTGATTTCTTCAAGATCTGTGCATACATTGTTTGGTCCTATAAACCATGTGCTTTGCTCATCAAATGTAACATCTCTTGAAACAAGAAATTGTTTTGTGGATGGACTCCACAACCTGTATCCCATCTATCTATCATCATACCTAATGAACACATACTTTTTTGCTTTAGGTTCTAGCTTATGTCTCAATTGAGATGGAACATAAGCATATGCCAAACATCCAAATACTTTGCAATGATCAAGAGTAGGTTTCTTACCCCACACAATGCTTCATAAGGAGTCATTCCCTCCAAAGCTTTGCAAGGCAACCTATTCACAATATTAACTGCTTCTGTCCACATGTAATTAGGACACTTCTTCTCCTTCATCATTGATCTTGCAAACTCTACAAGAGTTCTATTTCTTTTTTTTGCAACTCCATTTTGTTGTGGGGAGTACCTGCAAGTCACCTCCCTTTTTATACCTACATTCCACATATAATCATCAAATTCCTTAGAAAAATATTATCCCCCCTCCATCTGATCTCAATCTCTTTAGCTTTTGTCCTGTAATTCTTTCTGCATAAGCATGTTAGTGTTTAAATGTTTCAAACACTTGATATTTATCCTTGATTACATACAGAGTAATCCATCTGGTTGCATCATCAACAAACAACACATAATACCTTGATCCATTTATGTTATAGTCCTTTGAAGGAGCCCACACATATGTATGAACCCATTCAAGAATATTTGAATACTTGTATCCTTGCTTGTTATATGTTTTCTTGTGAGCTTTACCTACTTGACAAGCCTCACATTTGTATATCATATGTTGACCTTCAATATTTGGTAGACCAAGCACCGCACCATTCTTTTTCATCTCTTTTATCCCTCTTTCTTTGAAATGTCCTAACCTCTTATGCCATAGGTCCAATTCAGACATCTTTTGACTTCCATAAGTGAATAATGTATGTCCCACATTACCTTGGACTTTGAGATTAAATAACCTTCCTTCCTTTTTTCCTCTAACAATGCTTTTATATCCTTGACTTGGATCTTCAACATAAACACCATCATTTGTAAATCTAACTTCATATCCCTTCTCAACAATTTTCCCTACACTTATTAGATTTTTAGAAATTGTTGGAGCATAAAGTACCTTGCTTAGAAGTGTGCTTCCACTCTTTGTCTTTACTGGTCTAATGCTTTCAACTTTGTGTTTGGTGTTGTCTCCTGTTTGGACTGTATGTCCATTCACTTTGGCTTCCATATCAGTCATTAAGGAAATATTACCACTCAGATGATTGCTACATCCTGAGTCAATATAAAACACCATTTGATCTTCATTAATTGCATCATGTGTTGCATTCAAGATGAGAGTCAAGTATTCCTTCTTATCTGAAGCATAATTGTACTAAGTGTTGTTGTAGGATTGAGTTTGGAAACTCCTTCCACCTCCTCTAGCAAATGAAGTCCTACCACCTCTTCCTCTGAAATTACCTCTTTGATTTCTGCCTCCTCTTCCTCTCGAACTAAAATTCTGATCATAACTTCCACCATTTTGATTATTATACTAGCAATCATTTGCCAGATGATTTGTTCTTCCACAAATCCAACAAGCTTTAGCATTTTCTTTATGCTTACCTCCAATACCTTTACTTCTGAAATTCATCTTTCCTTTTGTGAAGTTCACTTGACTTGAAGATCCTTCTTTATCATTTGATTGCTTGCCTTTAGCATTCTTCTTCTTGTCTTTTGAATACATTGCTTGACTTGAGCCTCTGTCATTCTCTTCTTTAATGTCATGCTCAAATGTTAGCATATGTCCTAGCAAGTGATTAAGATCAGGAGCAAAATGATCTAATGATTATTCTATAGACAATATAAAAGGTTTCCACTTTTCATCCCCTCTTAGGCTTGTGAGTATCTACCTTACCAACTTGTCTTCTTCAATATCTTCATCTACTCCTCCCAAAATATCTGCAATGTCCTTCATCCTTGTAACATAATCAGAAATTGATTGAGAAACTTTCTTCTTGAAAGTTGTAAACTTAACCCATAGTGAAGCCTTCCTTGATTTGTTTGTGTTTTGAAAGTGTTCTTCCAAGGCATTCCATACATCTGCTTCACTTTCTAATCCTCTAATGTGTGGTAGAAGATAATCATTTACAACCATGTAAATGATGCTTCTAGCTTGAGCATCTTTCTTCATCCAATTCTTCAATTCCGCAAGTTCTTCTCTTGCTGGAATGCTTGGAACCTTAAACTCTAGATTTTCTTCTTCTTTTGTAATGAATATCATTAAATTTTTGCTCATGAGGTGTGCCTCCATCTTCATAGACCATGCTGGATAGTTCTCTCTATCTAGCTTGTCAATCTGCAAGCTTTCTCCCATCTCTTGACTTCTGTATCTACAATTACTAAGGTTTATGAAGATAAAATGCACCTTTGATATGGAGCTTTAATCTTTCTTGATCCTTTTAGCTTGGACTTTATACTTCTTCAAGATTTCTTCAAGAATTTAACATTTGCACCTTCAATTCACAAGATCTTTGATGTCTACAACAGTTGAGGTTCTCTTTGCTTCTTCTTCACCTTGATTTGACCTCTCTGCTCGGATACCACTGATGAAGACCTTTAATTCTACAAATGTCTTATCTATCTTGATTTAAGAACTCCTCTGTATCAAGAATAAACCAAAATTTACACAAACTTTACATTAACTTTCAAGTTCATTAGATAAATACTTCTTTGAGTGAAGTTTTCTTCAGCTTCAGCAAGTCTGGTTTAGAAATAGACTTCGATCTCTGCACATGAATTCGATTTCAATCATTCAAATGATGCATACACATTAATACTACCTTTGCGCAATCATAATGATCATTAATTCTTCAAAAGAATCATTAGATCTTTAGTTTGATCACTTAGATCAAATATATGTCAGAAACTGCCTTCCAGAAATGGCGACTTTGACATAGTCAACTTCATAAGCTGATTTCTTTCAAAGTATAACCCGTTTTGCTAAATGCTTTTAGCCAAAGCTTCCTTATCTTTTAACTTAAATTTTGAATGCTCAATCATAAAAAACTTTACACTGGCCACTGAGATCCAAGCAAATCTTTGAGGAGCAAAAAGTCACGATTATGACAACTTCACTTGGAGACTTTTACATATGAATGTTTCTACTTGTCATACACACAACCTGAAGAGAATTAGATCATCAAAATTTGTTCATAGCTTGATTAGCTTATGAGTTAGATGTGTACAAAAGATTTTTGATCCACATGATCAGGTTGAGAGAATTCTAGGATAGACTAGTCGCTAATCTCACGAGAAGACACTCTACACATCTATCACTAAAGAACTTGAAGTCTATTGACTATATTATCATCTCTACTTCATTTCCTATATATGCCATGACTATACACGAGTGTATATATACATATGAGTATGAACTCATCATTACATCAAAGAATTTTTGAAGTATTTTCCAAAACTAATGTACATAAGTATGTAGAACATCTCTTCCTGAATCTTCACTTAACTTCATGCTTTAAGATTAACTCTTTTCTTCATTTCTTCACTCCTAAGCTTCATGTAATCATAAATTGGTGATTGTCTTGATCCAATAGCCCTTACAACCCATGATTAGTAGTAGAGCCTTTTCTAGGTGGGGAATAGACTTTGTAGGTCCAATTAGTCCACTTTCCCATAGTTCTCACACAAAATATATAATTGTAGCTATTGATTACCTCACAAAATGGATCAAGGCTAAGAAAACAACAAACAATGATGCACAAAATATGGATAAATTCTTGTTTGAAAATATTTTCACTCGGTTTGGACTACTAGTCAAGATTGTTCATCATAGAACACATTTTATTCATGAAGTAATCGTGTGATTGCTAGCATAATTTTTTGTGGTTCATGAGAATTCGGTGCCATATCATGCCGAAGAAAATGGAGAAGTATAGAGTTCCAATTAAATTTTGCACAATGTGCTTACCAAGATTGCTAAGAGCGGAAGGTGTGATTGAGATAAGCAACTTCATCATGGGATTTGGGTATACAATGTGGTAGATAAAAAAGCTATGTGCCACACCCTTCAACCTAGTAAATGGATAGAATGCCATATTTCCTATCGACTTTCTAGTTCCCACTCTATGAGTAGCATAAGATTACAAGTGCACTAGACATGAACTCTCTCTATTAGTGAATGCATTAGAGCAACTTCAAGAGACTTGGGTCAATAGAGTAGCAGACATCTATGCTGCCAAGAAGCGACAAAAAGCCTATTATGATGCACATATACATGATAAAGATCTACATGTAGGAGATTTTCTTCTAGTATACACATTAAAGCAGCATGCAAAAAATCTTGAGAGGCTATTGATCACTAAGATTCAACCATGTATCTTCAATTGGAGCAATTAGCTTGTCTACCCTAGATAGAGATGTCTTATCAAACTACATTAGTGTTTATAGAGTGAAGCTCTATCATGAGTCTCTTACACCAAAAATGCTTGCCATACTTAAGACGAGAATAGGAAGGTTAAGGGTAAATGTTGGACTTAGACGTCTGCGGAAGCACACAAACAACACAAGGAAGAAGAAGAAGGTTGGAGCACAACACACAATACTGAATGTATTACCACTAGAATGTACAAAGATAAGTAGCCCATTAGGGCAATAGGTGTATATACAAGCCGGGGGAAAAAGACCTCCAAAAGAGGGAAAAAAGTGCTCCAACGGTCCTAGAGTGTTCACACACATCACTACCTAAATATATCAACAAATCCCCCCTGGGAGTGATGTGGTGAACAAGGAGCTTGCACTCATGTATAAGGAAGTTCCAAGCTATGTGGAAATCACTCCACAAAAGGAAGTAAGCCCAAAGCTTTATGGAAAGCTTCAAACTTCTCCCTAGGCAGAGCTTTCATGAAAAGGTCTGCAATGTTCTCTTGCGTGGGCACATATGCCAAGCTGATCTCCCCAACACAGAACCTCTCCCTGACATAATGATAATGCACCTCAATGTGCTTAGTGTGAGCATGGAATACAGGGTTCCTCGCAACTGCCAATGCACTCTGACTGTCAGTGAAGATGGTGATGGCAGAAGACTGACCAACACCCAAATTAGCCATAAGGCGTCTGAGCCACACACACTCAGCAGTCACTGTGAAAGCTGCCCTATACTCAGCTTCACAATTGGAAGTGGCCACAGTAGGTTGCTTCTTGCTCAACCCAGATATACATGAGCTACCAAGCATGAAGCAAAAACCACTAGTGGACACACGAGTGTCATTGCAACCAACCCAATCAGAGTCAGAAGAAGCATGCAAATATGGCGGTAATGATCCCCCCTTGGGATAAAACAACCCAAGCATTCGGGTACCACTCAAGTAGCAAAAGATGCGCTTAATCGTCTGCCAATGCTTAAAACATGGGCAATGCATAAACCTGCTCATATATGAGATAACAAACAGAATATATGGCCGAGTAATGCATAAGTAAATCATGCATCCAACAGTTTGCTGATAGAGAATAGCATCAAATGCATCTCTAGCATCCTGAAGACTCAATCGTAAACATGTCTCCATAGGAGTGGCAATAGACTTACAGTCTTCAAGGCCAAAACATTGCAATAATGTGTCAATATATTTTGTGTCAAGTACGCAATTTTTTTATGAACTCTACCTAGTGGTTAAATACCATCAATGTGTCCCACAAGTGTATTCATGAAAGTGCTTGAAAGGAAGAGAATGCAAGAAATATGTTGCCTTGAGTAATGAAGCTAGGTTTAACTTTTTAGTATAGAACTTGCCCTTTATCACTTGGAGACTTTGATTCACCTTATAAGCTTCAAATTAGTGCAATTAAATACCTTTTGTCCTTTGTAACATCACTGTGAACAAGTTGATGCAAAAGAAACTATTCGCTCATGAAGCAATTGTGAAGAACTTTCTAATTATGGATGGAAAGTGCAACTTGAAATATTCACTACTCTCATCTTGATTACAATTGGTCAAATTCCTCTCAAAAAATGATGCCTTATAAAGTTAGAATGATATGATGCACCATCGTATGATTTATAAATAAGGCATGCTCTAATTATGAGCTTAACATCTACAAGTGGTCACCCCGACTTTCCAGGCAATAGTAGTAACAAACCCCAAGATAAAAACCGACCTCTATATCCCTATAGAATAGCCCCAATGCTTCAAGATTTTAAACAATTAAAATAGACACTAATATCTTTCTAATGAATCCTTGATCAAGAGCATTGGACATTTGACTAGGGAGAGCAAAGCTCTGCAAGTCTGCTAACTTTGGAAAATATGATGCCGAGAAAGGGACAACGAGCAAGATGTATATCAAACTTGATTTTATTCACTTCTAACTATTATTACTAGTGTTTAGAGTGTTTATATACACTCCTACATGTCCCACCATGGTATTCCATGACTTCTACCAAAGAAATTTTAACTCATAAGCACATGCGGATGAGTTACTTGTGATATACTTCTCTTCTCCTACGATTTACGAAATGAGGTATCAATTTAAATCTTATTAAAGTTTTGAAAGGAGAATCCAAACGCTTGATTCGTGGCTTAAGACGTCAAACTACATGCTCAAATAAAGGGTTAATACTATGATATATGAATAAACATTTAAGTATGTGAGTATACAAATGGATGTGTGAGAAGCCATATGATTAGCCACACGACTAAAGTTATTCTAAGAAATGAACTCGGTTGTCCATGATGAATCCCTCTTCAAGCATGGTGATAGCTTGTTTGTTCTAATAGCTCCCCCTCAAGCTAAACATGCTTGAGCCTTCATTCATAAATGACACCACGAGTAGGGCACCTACCATCCCTATGTTTATGGTAGACACTTCATGCACTTCCAAATACAACCCCATAGACATATCACCACCCATTGCACCTCCCTTACTCCCCACAATTCCACCCTCCCCAATCCCCCCTCCACCAAGCTCACTTGCACCCACCGCACAACTATGTAGTACATTCACACCTCCCATTCCCATCCCCTCCCCCTCTACATTAATCTCTGCATATATTGCATCCATCAATGTAGATAATGCCATCAATTCAATGATAAAGTGTGTGTAATAACTTAGGTATGAATATCAACAACTAGAGGCACACATTGCAAATCTCAATGAACAATCTATGCGGTTACAAGCAAGAATATTTGAGCTAGAATCAAGCAATGAAGCCTTACAAGATCAGTACCATGCCTTGTAATGATCACACAATGAAATTGAGTCGAAGCTTCAGGTTGTGGACTAGAAGGTTGTATGAATAGTTGAAAGCCATCTCCACATGGGAATGGAATGCAACGCAAAGTTTCAATGAAATATGGGGTTATTAAAAAGACATTTAGCAGTTGCATAGGAGGAGAATCAAAGGGCACAACAATAAATTCAAGAAAATTTGGAAGCAACAATTTAAAATACCCTTGGTTTGAGCTGTGTCGTTAGAGAATATCTGTACTATATTGGAAGAGTATGCTAACCTCCTGGATTCATACAATGAACTATTAGAGGAGGTAATTCAGTTACAAAAACAACAGACCATACCCCACACCCCAGTTCTTGAATCGACTCCAACAATCGCCAAGCCAAATGAACTAACAAAACTACAAAAGCAGATCCATGAGTTACAAGCTAGATTACTCTACTATGAGCAACCATCATCACCCCCATGAGTGCCAGAACATGAAGAGATCATGTAAATACTAGTGGGAAAAACCTTCAAGGAACCATACAAACCACAACCTGTACCTAGTGGTCTTATCATCAAAGAAGGACAAGAAACCTATGAGACACCATGATCACAATGGGTAAAATAGGTAGATGAATGGCGATATAGATTCAATGCATGGCCAATATAGAAGATACATTGCTCCATTTGGAATATTTCAAGAACCCATCTCATTGATGTATGATTACCACTTTGAAGATGCAATACAAGCCATATATCTTTCTCTTAGCTAATTACAATGCCGAAAGTATGTTTTGGGGAAGGAACCCACCTTTGCAACACAATTTTAACGCAGAGATGTCCCAGAGAGAGCACAAAGAGGCACAATATTTCAACCTAACTAGCACCAACATCTCTTAGAGACATATCTTGAGATGATGCATACATGGTCCAATGATCCAAATCACATAATCTACAACATGTGCTTAGCCTTTGCCATTAAGGTGAGAAACAACCCAAAGTGTATCGACTGGCAGAATTACCCATACTTTGATACACCCCAAGGACTAGCTACTATAGCATACATGATTTCCACCACCCACCACTAGTCCCCATATCTAAAGAACTTTCCCGACGTAATGACATAAATTATCATGAAGATCTTCAAGCTAATGATAATAGTATTCAAGTTATTTTGAAAGGTAAAAGCCCCTTCAATATATTTTATTTGACACAAAGCTATTCCTCCATCAATCTGCATAAACGGAGTGCTCAAATAATGATACAAATGCCCCAAATTCGACATCTCAAAAGAGGCATGCAAATCAGGCTTAAAATCAGTAATATGCTTCTCATTAGGACCAATGAGCAGCATGTGATCATCAACATGGACAACAATGATTAGAAGCACATCATTTTCATGCTTACCATATAAGGTGCTCTCAGTTGGACTATTCTCAAAACCATGTGCAATCAAGTAGGCATGTATCTTTTCATACCAAGCATGTGGTGCTTGATTCAAACCATATAATGCCTTTTTCAATCTACACACTTTGTTTTCATGCCCTTTCTACATAAAACCATGGGGCTGAAATACATACACTTCTTCATGTAAGTCACCATTTAGAAATGTAATTTTAATGTCCGACTAATGTACATTCCAACCATGATGAGCTGGAAGTGCACAAATGCTATGAACGGTAGTCATTCGGCATGTGGGTGCAAAGGTCTCATCAAAATCAATGCCTCTTTGTTGAGCATAATCTTTTGCAAAAAGCCTATCCTTATACCTATCAACTATTCCATCATGCTTATGTTTCAACTTGTACACCCATTTAGTGACAATGGCCTTTTTGCATGGAGGAAAATTACATAAAGGCTAGGTATCATTCTTCATAATAGCATCATATTTTGATTGCATGGCAGCCATCTAATTTTCTAGATTTTGTGCTTCATCAAAAGAGACTCATTCTCATCACAAATAAAAGAGGTGGCCATAGCATAGCAATCCGATGCAAAAGAATCACTATGAGAGCTTGAATATGAGAATGGTGCATCTAATTTGCTATCTCCCAAAGTCCACACTAGCCATTTAGGCATAGTTTTTGCCTCCTCTATATCAGGCCTCTTGTCAACAAGTCCATCATAAAGATTTGCATAAGAAATGGAATGATCTACATCATCATGTGAAACCTGTAAAGGTTAAGAAAATGCCTCATTTGGACCAGCACTTGAGTGTCCACCTATAAAAAGAGGTAGCAAAGTATCATACATGTCTTTGGAGCTAACTAATGTCTCTTTAGTACATGAAAGTAATGGCAAAATTGCATCTTCCACAAAAAAAACATAATGACTAACCAAAATGCATTTAGTTTATGGATGATACGATCAAGTGCCTTTGCCTTCAAAATTGTACCTAACAAAAATACATTTTAGTGCTTTGTCATCAAATTTTTGTGTTGTTGTTCAAGAACTAATGCATATGCCAAACAACCAAAGACACACAGATGAGCAACAGATGGCTTGCCACCATGCCAAGCCTCATATGGAGTGATAGAATCCAATGCCATACACCTCACCATCTCCATGAGTGACATGGGTGACTTTTATTAATGTTTTTTCAAGGCATGCATGGGTGTATCCATTGAACGCAAAGTCGGAAGTGTTTATGTGCTTCAAATAGCTTTTGGTTTTGGCTAAAAATATGTCATCATATAAAATAGGCACCCACTATTCTAATCAAGGGGGGGAATATATGTCTTCTGATTTTAATGCATTTTTGGTCAACACATGGGATAAAACATCAGTGTATAGTGCCATATACACCTCAATGGCATAAATTTTTCCAAACCTTACATCATTTTAAAAGTGATTCTCATCACTAGAAACCCTTGTAAATACCGTTTCACCTTTTTGTAGCTCCATTTTGTACAAGCCGAGGAGTCCTCAAGCTTGAGGAGCCTTAGAAGTAAGTTCTTACCAATTTTCATATTTTTTAGACCTCGTTTCAGTCCTCAAATAAGCCCTGGAACCTAATTTTTAACTAGGCCGGACACTAGGTCTGGACAGGGCCAAAGCTAGTCAAAAACTATAAATAGAGCTACAGAGCTCATTTTTGGGGCTAGCTTCTTGTAATTTTGAACTTGTATGAGAACTTGGTGGTAATAGAAGTGATTCCATTGTCTTACTCTCTTTGTTCTTGCTGTGTGTGCGCGTGTGTGTATGTATGTGCATGTTGGTGTGCTTCTCACTTCACACATTTGTGCCTTCACTTGCTCGAGGTCTTCATACCATCCTCATGTCTTCCCGGATTGACATTAAAGGAGGTGCTACTCATCACTGAGATACACCAAATTTTGGCACCATTGCTGGGGATTCGAGCTTTGAGGACGAGCGTGTGATGGTAAGACGTAGAGAGGACGCATTGGAATGGTAAGTAGTAGGTGGTTTTCTTGTTTTTTTTTCTCCATCTCCTTCTCCACTTCATATTCCCTCTTCCTTGCCATTCTCCTCATTTGCTTTGTGCGAGTTTGAGAGAGAGCGAGTGTGCATTGTTGTTTTGTGTGTTTTTGCATGTTTCTTGCAAGTTTCAGCATCCTCACCATCTCCAACAAGCTCAGCAGGTACGGAACTTCTGTGCGCAAGCCCCAAGGTGTCGAGCTCGAGCTATCGCAACACACCGAAAAACTGACCCTATCACGATTCTGAGTGCACCATGACACTGCGCAGGCTGAGAGCTCCTAGAATCACTAGCCAGATCAGAAAAATTCACCATATCCCGAGGTATCACGACACACCAGTCTATCGTGACACACCGACCTATCGCGAAACACCCGTCTATCGCGACACACCGAGGTATCGCGACACACCCGTCTATCGCGACACACCGACCTATCGCGACACACCCGTCTATTGCGACAAACTGACCTATTGCGACACACCGACCTATCACGACACACCAACCTATCGCGACGCACCCGTCTATTGCGACACACCGACCTATCGCGACACACCGACCTATCGTGACCCACCCTTCTATCGTGACACACCCGTCTATCGCGACACACCAAGGTATCGCGACACACCGAGGTATCGTGACACACCCATCTATCGTGACACACCGACCTATCGCGACACACCGACCTATCGGGACACACCCGTCTATCGCGACACACCGACCTATCGCGATACATCGGCCTCACAGATAATTTTTTGGAGTGTAATAATTGATTGACTTGTGATAATTTTTGGGCTTGATTTCTAACACATTGGGACTACCTTAGAGACTTAGAAGTGGGCCAAATACCTAGAAAACCAGAGATGAATTCCCTGAACCCTGAAAGCTGTACGAGCATGCATGCAGATCTAGCACTAAGGCAACCCATTAAATTTTTCCAAACCTTACATCATTTTAAAAGTGATTCTCATCACTAGAAACCCTTGTAAATACCGTTTCACCTTTTTATAGCTCCATTTTGTACAAGCCGAGGAGTCCTCGAGCTTGAGGAGCCTTAGAAGTAAGTGCCTACCAATTTTCATATTTTAGACCTCATTTGAGCCCTCAAATAAGCCCTGGAACCTAATTTTTAACTAGGCCGGACACTAGGTCTGGACAGGGCCAAAGCTAGTCAAAAACTATAAATAGAGCTAGAGAGCTCATTTTTGGGGCTAGCTTCTTGTAGTTTTGAACTTGTATGAGAACTTGGTGGTAATAGAAGTGATTCCATTGTCTTACTCTCTTTGTTCTTGTTGTGTGTGTGCGTGTGTGTGTATGTGTGTGCATGTTGGTGTGCTTCTCACTCACACATTTGTGCCTTCACTTGCTCGAGGTCTTCATACCATCCTCATGTCTTCCCGGATTGACATTAAAGGAGGTGCTACTCATCACTGAGCTACATAGCATAATTCAGAGGGCCAAAGCATGCATGCCAAAGCTTTGGATCTGACATAGCATGAGAATTGCACATGTTGATTTCATCATTCATAAAATTTGCATAATATATGAGCTTATACAACCCACGACATAAAATGTCTGCAGTAACATCACCATTTGATAGATCATGAGCTGTACATTTGTCATAAAAAAAATTCACAACCAAGATGATCCTGACTAATGTTGAAACTGATAAAAGATTTTTCTTGATCCCTGGCACAAACAAAGCATCTGACAATGTGAAAGAACTAACATTCATAGTAGTCTGAATGATCTTAAACCAACAACCATTTATAGGATAAGAGGAGTTTTTAGCACATAAGAGGAGTGAACTGAAGAAATTGCGATATGAGGTAATATGTTTGGTTGCCCCATCATCAAAGTACCAAACATCTGAGTCTACTGCAGACATACATCGTTCATGAGAAGATGGGTCATAACTGCAAATAGTAGTAAATGCCCATGTTCATTCAACACAAGATTAGCAGACTCTCTTTTAGGTGTAGAGGCCTCTGCAACAACCATTTGGCCTCTTTTTTCTTTTCCTCTTTTGCAATCAGTTTTGGACAATTCTTTACGACATGATCATTTGCAAAACAATTTTAGCTTTTTTGTTTTCTTCTCATCTTTGTCTTCCTTTTTTGACTCTGCAGAATTAGCAGATTTTTGCTTACTAGTAGATGAGCTCCATTTACCTTTTTCCTTATTACTTAAGAAAGCTTGCTCTACTACACACATGATGGACTTGTTCTACCCATAATGGGTAATTGGTACCATCCAACTTATCCTCGATAACCAACATACCGAATACATCTGTTATACTTTATGGGATAATAGAATGTTATATAGATTATAATCTCTTGAGGTTTTTAATGTGATTTGTGTTTTGATTTAGTAGGTGAATACTCAAGAGGGTGTGAATGCACATGGACTTATTCATATATTTATGAAGATAGTTAAAAGATAGTATTTTAGATATTTTTTGTAAAAATAATAGATCGCTTTAGAAAGTGACATTTTTGTAAAAATAGTAGATCGCTTAGAAAGTGATAATTTTAGAGCTAAGGTGCATCTGTAGAGGTGGTTTCTTGGCTTCTCATTGGATTTGTTGTGTCCGTTTGCGATTCGGCATCCGTCTTGATCGTTCGGTCCAGGTTTTTGTTTATCAAGTTCATTTGTTTTTGGTTTGCCAGTGTGTTTTTTTGGAATTTTTTAGAATTTTTTACTTTGCACTCTGCTCCTCTCATGGTGTGCCATGTGCTCACTGTGCTCACTGTACTCCTTGTACTGACTGTGCTGACTGTGCTGAATGTGCTGACTATACTCCCTGTGCTCATTGCACTCAGTGTACTTATTGTAGTCGCTATGCTCATTGTAATCCCTGGTGTTGGCAGTAGCCAGAGGCATAGAAGACGCGGAAGCATGTAAAGGCAGAGCAGGGAGTCAGTCGAATCAATTTTTCAAAGATTATGTTTTATAAATATTCTTCAGAAAACCTCCAACAGTGATTTTCATCACTATTGTAACATATGTAACATAGAAAAGACCCTTTTTGTAATTCATAGCTCCATTTTGTGCAAGTCGAGGATTGCTCGAGCTTGAAGAGCTTAGGTAGAATGAGCGTATCAATTTTGGTTATTTTTAGACACCGTTTACCCCTTCAAATAGCACTTAGGACCTATTTTTTAACTATGCTAGTCACTAGATGTGAAACCGGTCAAAACTAGTCTAGAATCTATAAAAAGAGCTAGAGAGCTCATTTTTGGGGGGACTTAGTGTTAGCTTGTGTGAATAGAGAAGAGCTTAGAGCTATTTTGAGCTTGTAAGAGTGTTCTTGAGTAATAGAGTTGATTTCTCACCTTCCATTGTGTCTTGCTTGTCTCTTTGTAGTGTGTGTGTATGTGTGTGTGCATCTCTATGCTTCTCACCTTCACTCTCACTTCATCTCACATTCACGATCTTCATATCACTCTTATCTCTTCTGCAGATTGACATTAAGGAGGTGGAGGTTCTTAACGTGGTTCTCACCATTGTGCTAGAGCAACACCAAATTTGGTGCCGTTGCCGGGGATCGAGTCTAGGACGAATGTGTGATGGTAAGAGTATAGCAAGAAGTGGCGTTGGAAGGTAAAAATTTCAGTTTTTTTTGTTGTTTTTAGTTAGTTTTAGTGTTTTTCACCTCCCCCACACTCCATCTTCATCACCACATCATCATCTCCAACTCCAAAAAAATAAAAAAATTCACCATATCCACCCATTCCCCTCATTTCCCCTCATTTGTGCATGTGCGAGAGAGAGAGCTTTTGTGCTTGTGTGTACTTGTGTGTTTTTGAGTTTTCTTGCAGGTACAAAGCTCCAGTGCATCAGGAAAGCTTGGAAAAGGTAAAATTTCACTTTCTGTCAGAGATCTGCCGAGTGTGTCAGACCATCGCGATGGTCTGCCAAGTTCGGTAATTTTGGTAAGCGACCACACCACGAGGTAGGCGACACAAGCATATGCACGAGTCCACAAACACATTTCAAAAATTCACACTTTGGTGGACCATCACGATTGGCTCAGACCATCGTGATTGTGTCATCGCGATTGGCTCACGCCATCGCGATGGCTCGGCCAGACCATCGTGACGGTCTCACACCATCACGACGGTCTCACGCCATCGCGACGGTCCTTGACCATCGCGACGATCCTGTCGACCCCACGCCATCGCGATTGGCCCATGCCATCGCCTCGATAGTGCCACGTGGCAAGCTAGACCATCGCGATTGCTCACTAGCCACGCCATCGCGACGAGACCCTTACACCATCGCGACAATTCAAAATTCAGACCATCGCGATTGGCTCACACCATCGCATCTGTGACCATCGCGACGGTTAACTTCAGACCATCGCGACGGTTCGCGTTGACCGTTGACTGACACCATCACGATTGTTCTCTCAGTCGGACCATCGCGACGCCTCACCCCGACCATCGCGATTGCTCACATTTAGACTATCGCGACGGTTTCAATTTTTGGCCAATTTTGGGGCTATTTTTGGGAAATTTTTGGGTGATTAGACTCATAGGAGACCACTTAGCTCATATTTGGAGAAAAACCTGTTGGTCAGTTTTTACCCCTGAGAGCCTGAACGCTCATATCTTTTTCATCCGAAGTCCGTTTTTGGAGCTTAATAGCTCCTTAGAAAGCTCTTTACGAGTACTACGTGACCTCAACTGTTTTTTTCAAAAAGAATACATTGATTTTTTGAGAGGATATTTTTGAGGTTGACATAGTTGGGACTAGGAAAGGAAGGGGGCTTTGGAAGAAAAGTTGCCAAAGGTTAAGGGACTTTAAAAGTTTATAAACTCAAGTGCTTGATCATCCATTTGTGATATTGGTCTAATATTGGATTTTTCCAGGTCTAGCAAAGGCAATCAAGGACATTCAAGGCAAGGCAATGAAGGGCATAAGGCTTGGGAAGCGCAGCTTCTTGGGCATAAGGGCAACCAGAAAAGCTGACTTGAGGCTGTAAGATTACTCAACCCCCTCAGTCAATTTTTTGCTTAGGATAAACGTTAGCATTGTGGATTAACGACGATAGGAACACCTCAAGTTCAAGAGAATTAAATTTATCAAGTTCAAGACTAAAGTAGAGGTGTGTGATACGAAAACCTAAAGGAAAGAACCTAAGTCTGACAGAACGAGAACTCAAAGTACCACAGAAAGTCGAATTCCTGACGCATACATCAAGACAAGAATCTAAAGAAATTTAAAAAGAATCAAGTAAAGATCAAAGAATCATTGACGATCTGAGAGTGTACTGAGCATGCAAGGAAGAAAATTAATGAACCTTAGATCGGGCAAACACATAGGTAAGTCAGACCGACGAAGCCTTAGATCATCAGAGGCAAGTGTAGGAACTACTGCACGATCGTGGGCTCAACAATTGAACACTAGTTATCCCTACGAGAGCTCAGATACTAGCGAATCAGAAATGGCATTTAGCACAGAAAGACTAGAAGGAGGGTCAAATGTAGCATACTTAGAAAGACCAGAAGGACCCTATAGGACTCAACTAGAGTTTCTCCGAACCAACCGCTTAGGTGCTCGCATCTATGAGGATGGGTTGCGAAGACAAGTAGTACAAATGCACAACCCCGATCAACCCATTGGATTGGAACGTCCAGTGGTGAAATTTGAGCGAGACGCGTACATAGACAAGGAAGGAACAATGTATATCTTAAGTACGCAGCCAAACAACACCAATGAGTTTGGCGTAATTCAGCTAGAGACGGAAACTAAATCTCAAGGAAAAGAACCATTAGAAGAACCTAGGACACCTAGAGGGAAATCTGTACTGACACGAGTACTAGTTCTAGAGTGGATCCCTCAAGAAAACAGAAGCATAGAGTTGTTTGTAAATAAAGAAACTGACGAAGCATTTTGGAGGTACAGAACGGAACAACCTAGCGAGGTTGGTTCCATTATAATCTACGAGTTCAAAGACCCGGATACACCTGGAAAGGTTGTATACTTGGATGAGACTTCAGAAAGAGTCTTTGTGGTGCCTGACCACGCTAGAAACACGTACACATGGAGAGGTGAATTGGTATTCCCTCCATCTCGAACAAACGTAAACGTGAACCAACAAGGGGCTGGAACATCCTCAGCCCATGGCATGCAAAGAGAGAAGAATAAAGAAAGACCGGAAGTAAGCTTCAATCATCCCATAGGAAGAGATAGAACCACCATAAACACGGATAGAGCGGATAGACAAAGAGATCATGGAATACCAGGTGGTAGAGATGATTTTCCTCTACCAAGACCACGAGAACACGCAAGAATACTAAGACCCACTCAGTTAGTGAAGTCCATGAAAAATTACTTTGATGGGACAGGAGATCCCTATGACCATGTCGTAGAATTCAAGCAAGTACTAAGAGCAGAACAAGTCGAAGACATGTTCATGCAATACAACGCATTTGGACTAACGTTAAAGAATACCGCTTTAACTTGGTTCCAACCATTGCAACAAAGGCAATTTAGAGACATCCATCACTTTTTAGAGTCATTCATCACTGAATTCTCTAAAAGTGGGATCAGACATGACACGTCTTTGTTGATTCATAGCTTCAAACAGACCCCTTAGGAAACAGTTAGATTCGCAGGATGTAGGTTTAGACAATATGTTGAAAGATGTCAAATGCAAGAACTACCCTCACAAGCTAAACAAGTGTCATTGTTTCTAGACGGCTTGTTGAGCTCTAAACTACGCTCCTATGTGTACTTAAAAGAACCCAGAACGCTAGAGCAGTGTGTAAGAATTTGCATAGACATTGAGGACAACTTAGGAGACGAGTTGGAACTCTCAAAAGTCTACAAGGACTCGGACTGTTCTTCTCTAGCATCCACAAAATTGTCTAGCTCGATCTAAAGAAGACCTAGCAGAAAAAGTGGCCCAAAAACTAGGGGTTTCTAGTAAACAGATGCCTAGGGTAACAACAAACAAGCATGTTACACCTGTGGTGGTGATCATATGGCTAATGTGTGCCCCAATGCAACACAACCGCAAGCCAACCGCCAGTACTGCACAATTGAGAGAAGATACACAAATCACACGGCTCAAGACTGCCCATATAACAAACAAGCAGTAAGACAGAACTACCCGCAAGCATACGCACAGCCAAGTAGGTATCAAGGCCATTACAATGCCCAACCTTATTACTATAGGCCTCCTCAGAACTACCCGTATCAGGCTCAACAGAGACCTCAACCTGTTTTAGCTCAGCAACCACCCCCACCAGCGAATGTCATCTCAGTTAAATACGCTGCTGCAGAAGAGAACCTAAGTAGGGCCTTAGTGCCTTCTTCACCTTTGATCACAGAGAGTGATCCAAACTCAAACAATTTTGACTCTACTCATGTAGATAGTCCACCCGCTTATTACACGGGGTCACCAGAACACGTGGAGACATATCATTATGATAGTCCACCAGTGGAACCTAGTTGGGAGCCCGAATACGCTAATATGATGTACACGAACCCAAACTTACGGCCCCAATTGAGACAACAAAGACCACATGGCCCTAGAGGACCATGCTTTAGGTGCCAAGGAGATCACTTCATAAAGGATTGTCCACATCCTCCGATAGCAGGGCAATCACAGTACTATAACATCCAAGGCTTTTGTGCCGATTGTGGCAAAGAGCACATAATCAAAGATTGTCCTAAGAACCCAGTTAACGCTTCAAATGTGACACCGATCAACGTGATAGGTATTGTACACAATGCAGATGGATCCAACCCTACATACGTGCCTATCCAAGCTATAACCAGAGCCCAGGCGCTCTTACAGAACCAACAGCTTAATCAAGAGAAAATAGGCAGAAATAGTGAAGTTGCAGAATCTAGCAGTAAAAAAACGAAATCTTGGAAAGATTCTAGAGAGAGGATCAAGAGAAAATGGAGTAAAAGAATAATTGAGTTGGAAGGAAGTTTAAAGGAATCTAGAGCCAAAATCCTAGAATTGACTTCACAGGAGTTGAATCAAGAGAACCCAGCTCAGAAATTAGGATCAGTTTTAGCAGAACCCATACCAGAAAATCTAGACATGATGTTTTGTGCATATCAGGCTAGAATAAAAGAAGGACCTCAGGTAGCTGAAATGAGTAAGAACTACCCACGAGCTGATCTAGAAATTGAGAGAACTAAACTTTGCATGAAGATGGTAGAATTAGCACAAACTTTGTTCGAAGCCTCTAGATATCTTAATTGGAATAACATGGCAAAACCGGAATTACATTTTCAAGGATTGATGGAGAGGCTCGAATACTTGATAGAAAGCAAAGAGAAAAAGGATCAGTATAGGAATCCTATCATCCCAGAGACACAGGAAAGAAATGCACCATCCCTGTCTCAAGTACCCAATACAGAGAATCAAGACAATCTGTCTTCCATACATAGATACTCACATGAATTTTTGAGAGAAATCCAAGAAGAAAAGTGGAGAAAAGAACAAGGAACTCATCCTCCTATTCAAGAAATAGACGATTTGCAGGAGCAATTTCCCCAAGACATCCCCTCTATTTACGATGATGTAGAGGAAGAACAACGGAGTGAACACACAGGCTTTGAATCCAATTCTTTACAAGAACTACCTGAGTTCACAGGACCTTGGGAAGCAAAGTCTATTAGTCTGAGAACACCCACGATCATAGTGACGAATGAAGAATCAGTGATACCTAGGAACACGGAAGTGATAAAGAACACCAAAGTTCAATGTAATCTCACTCTAGAGGAATTGTTAAAGGTAAAACCAGAATTGTGGAAGCATGTAGCAAATCAATTCCCTGAGCTTGCTACTACTCTCTCACAGATAGGAACACACAAGAAGGTACCAGAGATACCCGTAGAAAAGATTGGAGATGTAAGTGAAGGAGAGGAAGGTAACACATATCTTCCAATAACCCATCATGGCTCCACCACGAAAGCCATCTTAGATTCAGGAGCTGGAGTAGCCATCGCTACCACCGCTTTATGGAAACGTTGGGGTAAGCCAGCACTCAGACCTACCAGGATGAAACTACAAATGGCTGATGGACACATAGAAAAACCATTAGGCTTACTAGAAGGCATATCTCTCACCACTTGGGGTGTGGAGTTTGAGCATACCTTCGCCATTTGTGACTTTGCAAAAAATCATGCTTATGAGATGATATTGGGATGACCATTCATGCGTCAATTGCAAATTGTACAAGATTGGGGAACTAATTCTTTGTACTTGCAACATTTAGGAGTGACTACTAAAGTCAATCTTAAAGACTATTCACATCGAGATGTACCCCCAATACAATGGAATACCATCCATAAGACACCAGTAGAAACAGAATCTGTACACTAATTAGAGTCAGATCCCTCATGGCTGCACGAGGACACTCATTTATGGATGTGTAAGGTAGCAAAACAAGAGGAAGAAAGGTTAGAAGCCAGGACTTTAGGTGCAGAACAACATCCAAGAACCCTTCAAGACCCAGCTTACACACAAGTAGTATTCCCAGATGAAGAATTCGAACCCCATGGTTGGGCAGAAATCCTAGCAACCATGGATGTAGCCATCAATGAAGAACAATGGACACCCCACTGTGACGAGGATGGCTATGACATTTCAGTTTTCACAATAGAGCCAATCATGTGTGATTCAATTTTAGAAGAATGTGAACCTAGCACTGATGCATTTGAGGATGCGAGTGATTTCGATTTAGAATCAATTATCATGGACCCACCTTTTGCATCAGAAGAGGAATATTTTTACGAAGTAGAAACTCATCCTCAGAGACACGAAGAAATTACAAATGAGGTGAGGTTAGCTACACAAGTAACCACTAAAGGTGAAGGAAAGAAAAGAAAGAAGAAAGAAATCATGTCAGAAACAGAAGAATCTTTGTTTGAGGTTCCGGAGAACTTCAAAAAGTATGAAATAGAAGATAGAAGAATAATGGTACGAATGCCTAACAAAAAAGCTGATGTTGGAGAAGTATATGATAACCGAGAGAAAACCAAGAAAATCATAGTATCCATCGAAGGAGAAGAAGAGAAATGTACATACATTGGGCATGATTTGACGAATGAAGAAGAAGAAGAATTAGTTGCCCTATTGCGCGAATATAGAGATGTGTTCGCATGGAGTTACAAAGATTTGAAAGGAGTAGATCCAAACATATGTTCTCATAGAATCCCTATGACTCCAGATGCAAAACCCACGAAACAGAAACCATACACGTACAATGATAACTACGCTGCGAAGATTAAAGAGGAGATAGATCGCTTGATAGAAGCAGGATTCATTTACGAAATTGAGCATACCGAATGGGTATCCCCCATTGTGGTTGTGCCCAAGAAGAATGGAAAATTACGTGTGTGTATTAACCTTAAAAAAGTTAATGAAGCCACGATTAGAGACAATTATCCTCTTCCTATCACAGAACATTTATTGGAAAGAGTTGCGGGCAAGGAAGTTTACAACTTTCTTGATGGTTTCTCAGGCTATAATCAAGTAGCCATTGCTCCAGAAGATCAACACAAGACGGCTTTTGCCACAGAATGGGGCAAATTTGCATTTCGTGTAATGCCTTTTGGCTTAACAAATGCACCCGCTACTTTCCAGCGACTCATGTGTCATGTATTTAAGGAATTCTTACGCAAGAATTTGGAAGTTTATGTCGATGACTTATGTGCACATTCAAATGTAAGACAGACGCATATTCCAGAGTTAAGGCAAGTATTTGACAAATGCCGAGAATATCAGGTTTGTTTGAACACAGAAAAATGTGTTTCTTATTGGCGATAATCTATACAAACGAGGACGAGATGGATACCTAAGACAATGTATTCATGAAAGCGATTATCTGAGCGTACTAGAGACTGCACACCAAGGTGTTGCAGGAGGTCACTTTGGACCAAATAGGATAATCAAAGCCATCCTCTTTGCAGGATTATGGTGGCCCACTCTTCACATGGATGCACATACCTATGTAAAGAGATGTGCCAAAGAACTCAGTTTCCTACTCGCAGAGATGAAATGCCATTGAAACCCATGATGGGCGGACGTGCATTTTCTAAGTGGGGTATAGACTTTGTAGGACCCATTAACCCCCCTGCAAAAGGTACACATGCAGAATACATTATTGTTGCCACAGATTATCTCACCAAATGGGTAGAGGCAAAAGCCACGAAAAAGAATGATGCACACACGAATGCAAAATTCTTATTTGAAAATGTCTTTACAAGATATGGATTGCCTATAGAGTTAGTGAGCGATCAAGGAACTCACTTTCTAAACCAAGTCATTGAATATTTGTTACAGGATTTTATGGTGATTCACAAGAAATCCGCACCATATCATTCCCAGGCCAATGGTCAGGCTGAAAGCACTAACAAGATCCTTTGTAACGTACCGACAAAACTCGTGAACAACAAATGTTCAGATTGGGACAAACAGTTACACCACACTATTTGGGCATATCGAGTGGCCTACAAGACCGTACTCAATGCAACTCCCTTTCAGATGGTTTTTGGTCAGAATGTTGTGCTTCCTTTGGACTTCTTGATACCGACCCTTAAGGTTGCACAAGAACATCATTGGACCGGCCATGAATTATCAGCGAGAATAATGGACTTGGAACGATTAGGAGAAACCAGGCTGAAAGCAGCAGTAGGAATATACGCAGCTAAGAAGCGATAGAAAGCATATTTTGATGCACATGTGAAAGATAAAGGCTTGAAAGAAGGAGATTTAGTTCTAGTATATACGCTGAAACAGCACGCACGGAAGTTAGAAAAGCGAGGTTATGGACCTATGATCATTAACAGACTCTTGACAAGTGGAGCAGTACAATTAGCCACCTTAGAAGGAGACATAATGCCTAATTACATTAGTGGCTGTAGAGTCAGGCTATACCAAGAACCTCTTACTGAGGATATGCTTAGACGACTCACGTTGGCAAAGAAGCGTAAGGAGGAAGAAAATAGAATACGAGCTGAAGCTCAGGCAGAAGCTATAGAACGCATTAAGTGCATGAAGCTAAGAAGACAAGGACTAGGGAGAGAACATTATAATCATCTGGAAACATCATCCAGATATCCCATGGCCATGTGTCAAGTAAAATCAAGCACTCATCCTAGCATAGTGGACAGGAGACCATTCATTACAGTCAGGCTAGAGCACGACAACCCTTGCTAAGAGCTCAGGGCTTTAGTTGATTCAGGTGCTGCGACTAGTGCGATTAGATGGTCCCACTATAAGGATTCAGGAATAGAAATGCGGCCAATTGAGGCATACCTCATAGGTCTAGGAGGCATGGAAACCCCTTGCATGGGTGAGGTGGACCTTCCTATCCTAATAAACGAAGTGACCTTGACAGTGAAGCTACTAGTGTGCCATGACGACGACTTGATAGAACCCCTAATCCTTGGCCAAGATTGGCTATACGATCACTCAGTGGACCTAAATCTTAGACAAGGCTCCTTGCAGATTGGAACCTTAGATCAGAAGCGAGTGATATCGCTTGACTTCCCTAATGGCATTCCGACTGAGGTTTGTAGCCATAGACCCTATGAAATGCATGCGAGGGAAGACCGGAAGATCTTTGGTCAGATCAGTCACGTTACGTCTACACCAACCCACGCGGGCTTGGCGATGGACAATGGTCAATCAGAAGGACGTCAGGAGATTTTCCCTTGGGCTTCCTGCAAATTAGAAGGGGCAACCGCCCAACCGCTTGGTCAAGTGGACTTCATCAGCATCCACATGGGCAAAACACCCTGCGGTGCCCATCCTTCCACACTTACTGCGGACTGGCCTAGATTAAAAGTACAAAATGGAGCACTTCCTAATGTGCAGGTTTTGCAAGTGTTGGACCTCCCTTCTTTTCCAAAGCAGAGTGTCCATCCAACCTCTCAACCTCAACCACAAAGGAGTCAACCACAACGAAGGAACCCAGACCGACGACAACATCAGACAACACAAAGAGGAAAGCAGTATCAGCATCACAAAGCAAGCGGCGCAAGACAAATATGGGTGCCAAAAGAACAAAAAGCACCGACTGATTTCAACAACCCAGACATTGATAAGAAGAATTCAAGGCAGGAGCAGCATCAGTATCCAACATCCCCTCGACCTTCTTCTACAAGTTCGAACATTCGACAAATTTGGATCGCCAAGAAGTACCTTATGAACAGACCCACACCCATGCAAATTTGGGTACCCAAACAGTGTATTATAGATCAACCCTCAAGCCCTGTAATATATAATCCTCAGAAATCTTTTCAATCCTCCATACCACCAAATCCGATATCATCTTTTGTCCTTCCACAGAGACCTATCACCCGATCACAAACTCTTAGGAAGTGGATACTGAAACGTATCCAGAAGTCTTCTCCTAATCCATTGTCTAATATAACTCCCACCCCGACTAATCTACAACCATGTAATAACTCATTCACGACTGAACCCTGTATAAATCCACACATTATAACCCAAAGTCATCTGTAATAACACCTCATCAAGAAACGTATGTATCATCTGAAGAATGTAGGTGTCTAGAGACCTGCATTAGCTCTGCAAAAAATCATTGCATCAATCACTTCACAGCACTTGGCTACACGGGTTACACATCGGTTATGGAAAGGGATTGCGGTCTCACTGTAATGGGATCATAATTAATTTCCATGCTAATGTGTTAATCTTTTGTAGCAGATCTTTTCCATTAGCACGACAATCATCATGCAAACCAAAGAAGGACCACCAGATACAGGCCCCAGCGCACCTGTAGCACCTATCGGTATTTTACTCGCAGAGTCCCATCCGACGGCTCCACTGCCAGAATTTCAAGGTTTCCCATGACCCATGCCTATTGACGATCCTCCTCGAGGCTATACTGAGAAGATTCATTGCAATTCTCATTGGTTTCAAGGGCTGGCAGGACCATTGGCGGATGCTGAGTTTATATTTGAGGCTAATTTGACTTTTGATGAACGTACATGGGGAAAATATCAGTTCTTCTCAAGAGAGTTTGAAGGGCTACAGAACACACAAGACTTAACACATGTTTGGGCAAGAGCCGGCTTCACAGAGTATTTCAGTGACCCTTTGCCTAAACCTGACTTCTACAGATGCTATTACTTAATCACCACTTTGATAGCTTCGGAGAATAAGGACCTGCTAGGCACCTTCATCCTGCCATCCTTAGTGAACGATCCACCATATAAAAGGTTTTATCTTTCTAAAGATTTGATTCAAGCTGCCATGAAGATTCATGGAACCCACATGCCCACAGAGCGAGAAAGGTTAGTTCCAGACCCTATGAAACGTGGGGATGTTACGAAGTGGGAGGAGATTTCAGCGATCACACCTGAGCTTTCAAAACCACTGCGGATATGTATGCAGCATTTTGCTTTCCCCGCTCAGGATTCACAATGCCTCACAAACGAATATGGTTTGGTTTGTATTTATCTTGTATTGGACCCTAGACAGTTGATCTAGCTAGCTGGATCATTGATCAGATGTATTTAGCACAACATAGATGGGAAAGAAAGAAAGTCATCAATGGATACTGCGCACTGACTAGAATCGTATATATGTGCTTAGCTTACGATTTACCTATCGAGCGAGCAATGACAAGTGAGGAGCTGAAAGCCTTCAAGGGAACAACAAAGAAAGCTAGGAAGCCCAGCAAAGGAAGGGCAGGAAAGCGAATGAGAGGAACTATCCCCTGCCTTAAGGTGCCAGAATCACCCTCACCACAACCATCTCCAGAGCAGTCTCCGACAGAAGCCACTCCATCTGTACAACCTATTCGCATAAGGTTATCGAGACCAGTTACAACGGAGGGCACTACCAGCACAGTCACTACTCAAGCAGCCACAGTCCCAGGACCTACCACCACTACGGCAGAAGTTCCCACCACTATCGGTGCGGAAGCTTTCTCTTTTCCGATACCCCATTTAGAGGTAGAACAAGCAAATACCACATTAGATTTTGAAATGCAGGATGTATTTTCAAATGAATTTCCATTTTCAGAAGGCCAGATCTTCTCTCAGGAATATGAAAGGCCCAGCTACCCTACCACACCGCGAGATCAACCACAAGGACAAGTAGTGTCTAGTTCCGAGGAAGAAAGAACAGAAACCGACGAAGATGAAGGCGATGATGAAGCCAGTCAGGGAACTCATGAATCCCAAGAACATGTGCAAACAGACGAACAAGGACAACAAACCGACACCCAAGGTGACACGAGCACACACGAAGAAGAAACCTTCGAAGCAGCAGCTTATACACTGGCCATTAAAAAGTTATACCGTACTATGGAAAAGGTTTGGGCGCGCAAGAAGTTGACTGACGAAGAGAGCCAAACACTTATAGAACAGGAGCTTGTCTCGGGCGGGTTCGAAGAAGTATATATCAGAGGTTTCAGAGAGCTTGTCAAATCAGTTGGACCCACTGAAGCCTTAAGATATTTGCAGAGAAAACCGCTACCGCAGTATGATCCTCGCAGAATCCGTCTACTAACCAAACCTGGTGAATATATTCGGGTACCAACCGGTGGACAATCTTCAGAACAGGCCAGGGAAGCATGTCTCGTCCCTGAAAGCTCATTGGCAGAGGACACCATTATTGTCGATTCCCCACCCTGTGCTACTACTGTACATACCTCCACAGTTACCGAAGTACCTGTCACCCCAAATGCTCCTCCCTCACCTCCCATCCATCCAGCCTCCCCTATTCACCCTCCTTCTCCCAGAACAACATCTTCCTTCTTCGGTGGAGTAGCAGAAGTCGTCCTTACGCCCATTCATCCCACAATTCCCGCACCCACTCAACCTAGTCTACCATCTAACACATCCACCTTTCTATCCAACCCATTTCTCCATTCATCTTTTCCATCCTTCCCCACACCTCCAAGACCCCTTTTTCCATTCCCACCTCCATTAACCTTCTCCCCAGTCTCACCTACCCGACCCACCGTAACCCCTCTTTCCCCTTTCCACCAAGCCGTCCAAGACAACCCCTCTGTAAATTACTCGTCCACCTTTGTAAACCCTGTATTTACACCCACACACTTACCCACGATCACACCACTATTCACAGTCACGGCACTCGACACCACATCCAACGATATGGATATATCACCCCCCACTGCACCTCCACTCACTTCAATTGTGGCACCACAATATTTAAGCACACCACAATTTTCCACAATCACCACAACATCCACTTTCCCACCCCCATTCCCCGTTCCCTTTGCATCTTCACTTAGCACACCATTAATATTATCACCTACCATAGATACAGCATTTCGACAGATGTTCACGTGTATGACGCAAGTAAGAGATGAGTTCACATCTCTTGGAAATAATTATCAGCAGCTACAGAGGACAACCAACGATTTGCAGTCGCAGCTTAATTCATTGTCGATTGAGAATGCATCATTGAATACTCGGTACCAAGAATTACGCGAGGCATACCACAAATTGGAAGTAGAAAGTGAAGAGAAAGCCAAGGAGGCCACTGCTGATCTTGACAATTTGTTAAGGGCCCAGACAGTTCGCAATGCGACGCTTACATGGAACATGGGTTTACTCAGAAGACACCTAGCAGCAGCAAAGGAAGAGAACCAGCGGCTACAAGAGCAGAACAGAGAAAATTTAGAAGCTGCTCTCGATCACCCAGACCAACCATTAAGTCCTAGCCGGTTCAAAGCAGTGCCCTCCGAATCAATGAAAATGTTACTCGATGATCACATCAGATTGCTCGATGAATACGATCGAATGAACGAAGAATATCAGAAGCTGAAAGAAGATCATAAACTACTCCAGCTCAGAGCACCTGCAACACAAGGACTACCAGCTCCTGTGGACCCTTCTCCTGAGATCTTAGAGGAACTCATGAATGGCAATAAGAGCTTAGTTATTTTCCTCATTAGCCTACTTATTTCTCTAATTAGCTTACTTAGTTCTTTATTTAGAATGTAGGGGATTTGAACCCACAGCCTCACACTTACAAGAGATATGCTTTATCCACTAGCCTATTTTCACTTTTTGATACCCCATTCCTTTTAATTGATATTTAACATAACTTTCAATACTATCTTCACTTTATTTATTTATTTATTTATTTATTTCTTTAACACTCTCTTCTCTTTATTTATTTATTTACCAAACACTTTCATTTATTTAATTAATTAATTTATTATTATTGTTATAATTATTATTTTAATCTACACTATTGTTAAAATTCTTTTCACATGCTTAGTCTTAGGTTTTGGTTCTATATAAGGCCATGAACCTTACCGATACTACAGAGGATTTATTAGATGTTAGTTACTAAATGAATTTTTCCTCATCAGGGTAAGTTATTAACTGAATGTATTTTTTTGCATCATGGTTTTCCAAAAGTTATTATTAGATGTCAGTTACTAAATGAATTTTTCCTCATTAGGGTAAGTTATTAACTGAATGTATTTTTTTGCATCATGGTTTTCCAAAAGTTATTCTATTAGATTGAGATGTTCATTTTTGGGATCACTTATGGATTGCATTATTTCAAAATTTTGTAAGTTATTTATTAGATGTTAGTTACTAAATGAATTTTTCCTCATCAGGGTAAGTTATTAACTGAATGTATTTTTTGCATCATGGTTTTCCAAAAGTTATTCTATTAGATTGAGATGTTCATTTTTGGGATCACTTATGGATTGCATTATTTCAAAATTTAGGCTCTAAAATAGACTTTAGCTCTGCATAGCATTCGCAATCACATTAATTTCCAGTTTTCCATTTCCATGCATGTGTTTTTACATTGGAACATGCTTATGATTGTTCAGTGATGGGACATGTGACTGGCTATCCATGTCTATATTATTCTTATCAATTGAGGTCAGTTGGTCATCAACTGGGAGGCATACTATACTTTATGGAATATTGGAATGTTATATGGATTTTTAATGTGATTTGTGTTTTGATTGAGTAGGTGAAGGTGTTGATATATTTAGGTAGTGATGTGTGTGAACACTCTAGGACCGCCGGGGCACTTTTTTCCCTCTTTAGGAAGTTTTTTTCCCCCGGCTTGTATATACGCCTATTGCCCTAATGGGCTACTTATCTTTGTACATTCTCTAGTAATACATTCAGTCTTGTGTGTTGTGCTCCAAGCTTCTTCCTCTTCCTTGTGCTGTTCGCGTGCTTCCACAGACGTCTAACTCCAACAATTGGTATCAGAGCAGGTCGTTGATTCTTCTAGGGCGCCGTCGACACTCCTCCGTTTGCAGTCTCAGATTCGCACAAAATTTGGTGAGCATACTCAGGGTGTTTTCGAGATCAAAACAGCTTCGCTATGTGGTGCTGAAATCGCGATCTGAGCTCGTTTCGACCTCCGAACGCACTATCACAGTGCTTGTGCAGGCTATTTCGTCCTTTTGTGCCAAAGGTATATACCAGTTTCTGTTCGCCATTTTAAGCGTCTCGAAGTCTGCTACAGGTCTAGCAGAACTCGTCTGGGCAGTTCTGTTCAACTTTTTGAGATACAGTCAATTTTCTGCATCAAGGTATTTTAGTCACCGGCCATGGCTGAAAGCAGTGATGTATTCCGTATGTTGGCTGTTGAGGATAAGTTGGATGGTACCAACTACCCATTATGGGCTTATATGATGCGACATGTACTGGTTGCAAAAGGATTGTGGAACATTGTGCAGGGTGTTGAAAGACGTCCTGTTACACCTGTAACGACAGGTACTGCAAATACAGGTGTTGGAGCTGATGAAGATGGTGTCGAAGATGATATTCCGCAGATTCCTGTTCGTGCTGCTGTTTCTGTTGCACCTACTGCAGAGTAGATTCGTTGGGATGGCAGAGATGCCCAGACACATGCATTGATAGCTTTGTCTGTCAAACGTACCATTATTCCTCACATTCGCTCTTGCAGAACATCAAAGGATGCTTGGGATACACTTACCACTTTGTACCAGGCTAGGAATGAGGCTCGTGTTGCTTACCTCCGAAAACAGTTGGAGAGTGAGCACATGAATGAAGGTGATTCGATGGACAGTTTTCTTACAAAGATCAAAGACCTGAAGGAACAATTGATTTCTGCTGATGAGGTTATACCAGATAGCTCACTTGTGCAGACCGTTCTGAATGGCCTTCCTGATTCATATCAGAGTTTTGCCTCTACTCTTCGATTGATGATGAAAGGCAATCTGAATGCCTTATCATTTGAGGAATTAGTCTCTGTTCTGTTGCAAGAAGATCAGTCCAGGCAGAACAGGTCCATTATGCGTGTTGCAGATCAAGCTTTCCTGGCTAGTCAGAAGGGCAAAGGAAAATGGAGCTCTTCTACTAGTAAGCAGAAATCTGCAAATGCTGCACAATCGAAGAACCAGGATAAAGATGAGAAGAAATCAGAAAAGCAGAAATTGTTCTGCAAGTACTGTAAAGGAAATGATCATATTATAAAGAACTGTCCAAAACTGGCTGCTAAAGAGGCAAAGAAGAAAGAGGCTGGAATGGTTGTTGCAGAGGCCTCTACACCAAAAACAGAGTCTGCAAATCTTGTGCAGGAAGAAGAATGGGCGTTTACTACTGTTTGCAGTTTTGATCCATCTTCTCATGATCAGTGCATGTCTGCAGTAGACTCAGATGTTTGGTACTTTGACAGTGGGGCAACCAAACATATTACCTCGCAGCGCAGTTTCTTCTCTTCACTCGAGCCTGCCCCTACAGGGAATACTGTCACATGCGCCAATAACACCTCTTATCCTGTTATGGGAGTTGGTAAGATCATTCTGACTACTGCTGATGGTAGTTCTTTCACTTTGTCAGATGCTTTATTTGTGCCAGGGATCAAAAAGAACCTGTTATCAGTTTCTGCATTAGCCAAGATTGGCTTGGTTGTGAAATTCGTTGATGATAGGTGTACAGTCCATGATCTCTCAAATGGCGATGTGATTATTGCTTCTGGCATTTTATGTCGTGGGCTGTATAAGCTCATAGACTATGAAAAATTTGTGAATGATTCGGCATGTGCAGTTCATGATTCTCAGGCTATGTCAGATGCAAAGCTTTGGCATGCATGCTTTGGTCATCTGAATTTTGCTAGTTTGTTACGCCTACAGGAATCTGAAATGGTGTCCTCTTTGCCCAAACTTGAGGCACCTGGAAAACATGTTTGTGAAGGCTGTATTTTGGGCAAAATGCAGCGTTCTTCCTTTCCAAAAGATGGTTCAGTTCGGGCTATGCAGAAATTGCAGCTTGTACATAGTGATGTCTGTGGTCCTATGCAGACACCCTCTTTTGGAAATTACCTTTACTTCGTGACTTTCATTGATGATTTTTCCAGGCATGCATGGGTATATCCACTCAAAGCAAAGTCCGAAGTGTTCATGTGCTTCAAACAGTTTTTGGTTTTGGCTGAAAATCTGTCAGCATGTAAAATGGGCACCCTCCGTTCTGATCGAGGGGGGGAATATATGTCTTCAGATTTTAATGCATTTCTGGCTGAACGTGGGATAAAACACCAGTGTACAGTGCCGTATACACCTCAACAGAATGGATTTGCTGAACGAAAGAACAGGTCACTCATGGAGATGGCGAGGTGCATGGTCAAAAGTCAGGCTTTACCACATAGTTTCTGGCTTGAGGCTGTCATGTGTGCAGCATATGTATTGAACAGGTGTCGCACGAAAGCGTTGCAGTCTATCACTCCATATGAGGCTTGGCATGACCGCAAGCCATCGGTTGCTCATCTGCGTGTTTTTGGTTGTTTGGCATATGCATTAGTGCCTGAACAACATCGCAGAAAATTGGATGATAAGGCAGTAAAATGTATTTTTGTTGGGTACAGTTCTGAAAGTAAAGGCTATCGTCTGTATCATCCACAGACTAAACGCATTCTGGTTAGCCGTGATGTTGTCTTTGTGGAAGATGCTATTCAGCCATTGCTTTCATGTACTAAGGAGACATCTGTTAGCTCCAAAGACATGTATGATACTTTGATGCCTCTTTTTACAGGTGGACAGGCTAGCGTTGGTCCTAATGAGGCAACTTCTCAGCCTTTGCAGGTTTCATATGATGATGCAGATCATGCCATTTCTGATGCAGATTTACATGATGCACTTGTTGATGAGAGAGCTGATATTGAACAGGCAAAAACTATGCCAAAATGGCTGGTGCAGACTTTGCGTGACAGCAAATTAGATGCACCTTTGTCATATCGTACTCGTTCAGGCTCTCATAGTACCTCCTTTGCATCAGATTGCTATGCTATGGCTGCATCTAGTCTCTGTGATGAGAATGAGCCTGTTTCTTTTGATGAAGCACAAAATTCAGAAAATTGGATGGCTGCTATGCAATCTGAATATGATGCTATAATGAAGAATGGTACATGGTCTTTATGTGACTTGCCTCCTGGCAAGAAGGCCATTGGCACTAAGTGGGTATACAAGCTGAAGCGTAAACCTGATGGTACAGTTGACAGGTATAAGGCTAGGCTTGTTGCAAAGGGTTATGCGCAGGAAAGAGGCATTGATTTTGATGAGACCTTTGCACCTACATGCCGTATGACTACTGTTCGGAGCATTTGTGCACTTGCAGCCCATCATGGTTGGAATGTACATCAGTTGGACATTAAAACAGCATTTCTGAATGGTGACTTGCATGAAGAAGTGTATGTTTTTCAGCCCCGTGGCTTTGTGCTGAAAGGGCATGAAAACCAGGTGTGCAGGTTAAAGAAGGCGTTATATGGTTTAAAGCAAGCACCACGTGCTTGGTATGAGAAAATACATGCCTATCTGATTGCACATGGTTTTGAGAACAGTCCAACTGAAAGCACCTTATATGTTAAGCGTGCTAATGATGTGCTTTTGATCATTGTTGTCTATGTAGACGACATGCTGCTCACTGGTCCTCTTGAGAAGCATATTGCTGATTTCAAGGCTGATTTGCATGCCTCATTTGAGATATCTGATTTGGGGCATTTGCATCACTATTTGGGCATTCAGTTTATGCAAGTTGATGGTGGAATGGCTTTGTGTCAAACGAAATATATTGACACATTATTGCAGCGTTTTGGCCTTGAAGACTGTAAGCCTATTGCCACTCCTATGGAGACAGGTTTACGATTGAGTCTTCATGACGCTGGAGATGCATTTGATGCTGTTCTCTATCAGCAGGCTGTTGGATGCTTGATTTACTTATGCATTACTCGGCCAGATATTCAATTTGCTGTCTCACAGATGAGCAGGTTTATGCATTGCCCAGGAGTCACGCATTGGAAAGCGGTTAAGCGCATCTTTCGCTACTTGAGTGGTACTCGGCTACTTGGGTTGTTTTATCCCAAGGGGGGATCACTACCGCCAGATTTGCATGCTTTTTCTGACTCAGATTGGGCTGGTTGCTATGACACTCGTGTGTCCACCAGTGGTTTTTGCTTCATGCTTGGTAGCTCATGTATATCTTGGTTGAGCAAGAAGCAGCCTACTGTGGCCACTTCCAGTTGTGAGGCTGAGTATAGGGCAGCTTTCACAGCAACTGTTGAGTGTGTGTGGCTCAGACGCCTTATGGCTGATTTGGGTGTTGGCCAGTCTTCTGCCACCACCATCTTCACTGACAGTCAGAGCGCATTGGCAGTTGCGAGGAACCCTGTGTTCCATGCTCGCACTAAGCACATTGAGGTGCATTATCACTATGTCAGGGAGAGGTTCTCTACTGAGGAGATCAGCTTGGCATATGTGCCCACGCAGGAGAACATTGCAGACCTTTTCACGAAGGCTCTGCCTAGGGAGAAGTTTGAAGCTTTCCGCAAAGCTTTGGGCTTACTTCCTTTTGTGGAGTGATTTCCACATAGCTCGGCACTTCCTTATACATGAGTGCCAGCTCCTTGTTCACCGCATCACTCCCAGGGGGGATTTGTTGATATATTTAGGTAGTGATGTGTGTGAACACTCTAGGGCCGCCGGGGCACTTTTTTCCCTCTTTAGGAAGTTTTTTTCCCCCGGCTTGTATATACGCCTATTGCCCTAATGGGCTACTTATCTTTGTACATTCTCTAGTAATACATTCAGTCTTGTGTGTTGTGCTCCAAGCTTCTTCCTCTTCCTTGTGCTGTTCGCGTGCTTCCGCAGACGTCTAACTCCAACAGAAGGCTCATGAGAGTGTGAACACATGTGGACTTAGTTAGATATTTTTGAAGATAGTTAAAAGATAGTATTTTAGATGTTTTTTATAAAAATAATAGATTGTTTTAGAAAGCGACGTTTTTGTAAAAATAGTAGACTGATTAGAAAGTGATGACTTTGTAAATAAAGCAGATTTTCATAAATGCATGCTTTTTGAAGTGCCATCCTCATGTATCTTCTATTCGAGATGTAATGAGAAATACCTATAAATACACATACTCTGATAGACTTGTCCATCAGAGTATGTGGGGGGAGATCATATCGAATCTGGTGTCTATTCATTCTGTTTATGCTTTTGTGAGATTTCATTTTTGTACTATCCTCTTTGTACATGCATCTGCAAGATCTGCTCAAGTACATCATTGCTTTTAACCATGACCACTGACTAAAATACCCTGATGCAAAAAAATGACTATATCTCAAAAAGTTGAATAGATCTATCCTGTCGAGTTCTGCTAAACCTATAGAAGACTTCGAGATATTTGTACTGACAAACCAAAACTTGTATATATGTTTGACACAAAAAGATAAAATTGCTTGCATAAGCATTGTGATGGTGCATTTGGAGGCCAAAACGAGCTAAGATCAAAATTTTGACACCATACAATGAAGCTATTTTGAACTCCTAATCACCTTCTCTACACTCACCAAATTTCGTGTGATTCTGAAACTATGATCAGAGGGTGTCAATGATGCCCTAGATGAAGCGGTGACTTGCTTTGAACCAATTGTTGGAATTTGAGGTATGCGAAAGCACATGAACAACACAAGGAAGAAGAAGAAGCTTAGAGCACAACACACAATACTGAATGTACAAAGATAAGTAACCCGTAAAATATTTTATTGATACTAACCTCTTTCTTCTTGTTTTATGCCATCGTGAGCCAAAAAAAGAAAAAAAACACAGAGACAAGATTGTGCGCTTGAAGAATCTCATAAAGTGAACCATCAGAGAGGACATCCATCGACAAGAAAGACAAGCCAACGGTCAATCACCATGATGGAAGTACAACACAAAGAGACGAAGATCGACGGACCTTTCACCATGGTAAGAATTGTATGCTTCAACAACTTTATAACCATGATCAATTAGGAAACCTCTTCGTCGTCATATCCTTGAGCACTTAGCTCAAGACCCAACTTCATGCACCATAATTCTTCCAATGGCCATTGTTTGATAAATTTATTATTAGAGAGATCAAAGAAAGTCATGTTGATGATTCATCATTAAATATTGATTTATTGGCATCTTGTAGAGAAATTGGAATTGTTTTACATGAAAATGATAATAATTTACTTGATAAGAATGATAATACTCTATGTATTGATTTTGCAGATGATGAGGAGGAACTACCAAAAATTGATATTAGTCCATCAAGAGATGATGTCATTTATGAGAACACAGATTTAACAATAGAAGAAATAACAAAAATCAATAAAGATAATGGAGATGAGACTATATTGATGTCTTACCAAAATGATGGTAACAATAAAAAAACAAGACTAGATCAAATAGTAGATACCCCTCTCCTATGTTTGTGTGCATGTGTGTGATACGTATCTATGTATATGGATATAAGTGTGATATATGCATGTATAGATGTGTGTGAGTGTGTGTTATATATATGCATGTGTTAGCATGCACACATGTGTCTTTCATGTGTATGTATGTGTGTGCACATGTGTGATATATGTCTACTTATATGGATGTGTATTGTATGCATATACACATATACATATGCATATGTGTATTGTTTACTGTAATTTGCTATATAGTAAGCAAGGATTCAAGGAATTGGGTTTACTGATTACTCAATCATTTCTATTCCTTGATTCAATCATGATAGACAGAGTAGAACTTATGAGAGAAAAAATGACATAGACAGAACTAAGAATATCGAATACAGAAGATGAATGTTCACTACAACTCCAAAATGAACATATAGGATACAAAGAATAGAGGATCAAATTGTGTAGAATTTTTGTTCCTCTTTTTGCTCCTCCACAATGGTACATGCATGAAGTTCCATGCGTCTATTATTGGATCACCATTTGGTTACATTCCTAGGAATTCTAAGAGTTATACAAAATAATATTACAAAATTGGATATCCACACCAGTGGTATCCTAACACTGACATGCAAGGTGGACCGGACCCACTTTAGTAATAATAATCATTATATATTTTTTTGGTGTCTGAAGATGGACACATAATTTGGTCTAGATCATACAAAAATTCATCAAAAAGGGATTTCAAACGATTAATAGAATCTTCAGCTTCCTTCTTAAAATAATCACTCGAACATTCAAGAGTCCCCCAGTTGACTTTAAAAGCAGCCTCTACAACTTGGCTTTCACAAAATTTGAAGAAAGGGATTCCAAAAAAAGACTAACTAGCCAACATTTCTTTAGCTAGCTATGAAGTCAAATTGGTAATCGTCTCTTCCTTTTATACTAAAGAAAGATCCTTGGATTCAACTAATTTCTGCAAATCTAATTGCACTCCTTTTAGCTTCAAAACTTGAGTTTCTTTATCAAAAAATATATGAGATTTATCAGTGATAATCTGGTTAGCTTCCTGTAGTTGAAGTTGAAGTTCAGCAATACTATGTAGCTTGGTAAGAGCCATCTATAAATTATTAGTTAAATTAACTATCTGAAAGGATAGTTCTTCTTTTTTTGTGCTTAATGCAATGGCTGTTTCTGGAATACATCCATCTTTGCTTTCACCAATCTTAATTTCTCTTTAACCGCTTGTAATTCATCTCTCAGAATTCGCTTCTCTTCCTCACTTTCTTCAATCTGAGCCTTCAGATTATTCATTTGGAATTTCATTTATGTAAGTCGTTCTTCAGAAAGATGAGCTCGACCTACTAAGATATGAATCGAACATAAGGCCAAGATGCATCTATTAGAGTTTGCAATAAGGAAATTGGATTATCTTTTAATAACTACAGATACGTAATAGAAGAACATCCCAGCAAAGGAAAGTGAACTCGATCAGAGCTCATTCCCCAAAGACTAACTACATCCGTAAATAGTGGAAACTGAAAAATATATTTTTTGACCTTCCCTATGTGCGAAGTTGAGTCCAGTTGAGAGGTAGAAGGTTGGGATTTCAAGAGGACTTCTTGTCTCTACAGTTCTTCCTACTTAACTTCAGCTTCAGCTTGTCATCTGGCCAAATATGTCTCTGCTTCTAGGCATCTTTGCTTCACTTCAGTTGTTGCCAACTTTGTTTCATGCCATTCTCTCTCTTCTTCCTCATGGAAGTTAGAAGAGGCAGCTTGCTCTTGCAGCCTTTGGGGTCTCGCCTCCTTTGCCTTTTGGAGGGCATCTTGTATGATCTCTACACATTGTTTTTTCTACGTTTTCCCATCTTCTCCTTCTTTGTCAGAGCCTTCTTTTCTCCTTGGCATGTACATTCCTAAAAGAATACTTCCTTTGTGATGTGCCCCACTTGTCGAATTGTTGGTAGCGGCCATGCTAGAATTAGTAGTGAGAAAAAAATACCCAACTTTGTGTCGAGATGATGCGGCTTCTTTGACACTTGGGAGAGGCATTAACCTGCTTCTTCAACTTATGAGAAAAATCTCCACCCAATTTACTTGCATTCCCTCTTCACCCGCTTCTACTAATAGTGAATAGAGTGACTATGAAATGCCATATTACTTACTTTGCAAGTTCAATGCTAGTGTGGCAAGGGGTAATCCTAGCTTCCAGGGAGAAGTATCTAGCAATCAAGCATACTTGTATTCATAGATCAGGGTTTTTCGAACATGTTTTCCATTTCTTTGTGGGATACTAAGACTGATGGCGCCATAATGCCTTCAATATTCATTATTGAGCTATAACCGCTACCCAATGTAAGTTGCATCCACATTAATAATGATCGCTTCATTGATCTACACATTGAGGAAGGATACATGTTCTCCCTCCCTCTTCAACTACTCGTTGATCTGTGTTAGAAAGGAAAACGACATTGGATGAACCTCTAATTAATGTCAATCTATCCTCGCATAGTCCAACAAACCTCTAACTCAAAACCATTCAATCATTGCCGGAGGGAAATGCTACGAAATCTCCAACATTTGCAATTCCATGAATCAAAATTGATTAAGGAGAATTGTTTCCATCATCATCACTAGCTCATGCAATCAATCGTCACAATACAATATGTGAAAAGTGCTAATTGATATCTCATGGTGCTTACACTGATTAACAAGTTAGAGTGTACATCAAGGTAGTTTATGCGCTGGATCTATGGGTACGATTTGGTATCAATTTCTCAGTTATGGAAGATTTGAACCCACCACCCAGAATGCATGTCTGAGTTGACATCTAGCGTCATCACAAACTCTCTTTATGCAGGTTAATTGGCCACTTTTTGTGATATTCTAGGTTTTGCTTTGTGTGGAAATCAGGGAGAAGGTTATGATCAAAGTTTTGATCCTTTGACTAGAGTCTGAAGAACTTCACCCATAAAAATTTCTAATCTTAAAGTTGAAGGACCGATTTCAGAATGGACCTAGGAAGGACCGATCCACTACATCTTGAATTTTCTTGCTTGAAGCTTCATCTTAGAATGGAAAAACAAGAGCAAATCACCACACCAAAACACACGAGTCTTTAACTGATGATCATGCCATCAGCTTTGATGGTGTTGTACTTCCTACATGAATAAAGTTGTGGTACTATAGTTCTTCCAAAGACCAAAGAGTCTATATTTGATAGATCAAGGATTCTTCCCAAAGTAAGCATCCTTGAACTGCAATATGAAGGCTAGGTACCACAAATTCCATTGGAGCAATTGCTTCCAACCCGTAAACTAACTTTAAAGGGGTGAATCTAATGGAAACCTATATGTCATATGATAAGCCCAAAGAACAATAGATAAATATTGTTCCCACTTATCCAGATATTCTAAAAGCATTTTTAGAAGCATAAGTGTTGGCAGTAGCCAGAGGCATAGAAGACGCGGAAGCATGTACAGACAGAGCAGGGAGCCAGTCGAATCAATTTTTCAAAGATTTATGTTTTATAAATACTTTTCAAAACCTCTAACAGTGATTTTCATCACTTTTGTAACATATGTAACATAGAAAAACCCTTTTTGTAATCCATAGCTCCATTTTGTGCAAGCCGAGGAGTCCTCGAGCTTGAGGAGCTTAGGTGGAAGGAGCGTATCAATTTTGGTTATTTTTAGACACCGTTTACCCCTTCAAATAGCACTTAGGACCTATTTTTTAACTATTCCGGTCACTAGATGTGAAACCGGTCAAAACTAGTCTAGAATCTATAAAAAGAGCTAGAGAGATCATTTTTGAGGTTACTTAGTGTTAGCTTGTTTGAGTAGAGAAGAGCTTAGAGCTACTTTGAGCTTGTAAGAGTGTTCTTGAGTAATAGAGTTGATTTCCCACCTTCCATTGTGTCTTGCTTGTCTCTTTGTTGTGTGCGTGTATGTGTGTGTGCATCTCTATGCTTCTCACTTTCACTCTCACTTCATCTCACATTCACGATCTTCATATCACTCCTATCTCTTCCGTGGATTGACATTAAGGAGGTGGAGCTTCTTAACGTGGTTCTCACCATTGTGCTAGAGCAACACCAAATTTGGCGCCGTTGACGAGGATCGAGTCTAGAACGAATGTGTGATGGTAAGAGTATAACAAGAAGTGGTGTTGGAAGGTAAAAATTTCAGTCTTTGTTGTTGTTTTTACTTAGTTTTTAGTGTTTTTCACCTCCCCCGCACTCCATCTTCATCACCGCATCATCATCTTCATCTCCAAAAAAATTAGAAAATTCACCATATCCACCCATTCTCCTCATTTCCCCTCATTTGTGCATGTGCGAGAGAGAGAGAGAGCTTTTGTGCTTGCATGTGCTACTGTGTTTTTGAGTTTTCTTGCAGGTACAATACTCCAGAGCATCAAGAAAGCTGCAAAAAGGTAAGAAATGTACTCTCTGTCAGAAATTGCCGACTGTGTCAGACCATCGCGATGGTCTGCAAAGTTCGGAATTTGAGGTAGGCGACCACACCAGCGTGTAGAGCACACTTGCGCACATAGGAATCCACAAACGCATTTGCAAAATTCATACTTTGGTGGACCATCGCGATTGGCTCAGACCATCGCGATTGTGTCACACCATCGCGATTGGCTCACGCCATCGCGACGGCTCGGCCGGACCATCGCGACGGTCTCGCACCATCGCGACGGATCACTTGAGCCATCGCGACGGTTCACTTGGACCATCGCGACAATCTCGTCGACCCCACGCAATCCCGATTGGCTCATGCCATCGCGCCGACGCTGCCACATGGCAAGCTAGACCATCGCGACAGTTCGCTCCCTCGGACCATCGCGACGACACCCTCAGACCATCGTGACACCTCGAAAATTGAACCATCACGATTGGCTCACGCCATCGCGCCTGGACCATCGCGATTGGCTCATGCCATCGCATCTGTGACCATCGTGACAGTTCACTTTGGACCATCGTGACGGTTCACGTTGACCGTTGACTGACGCCATCGCGATTGTTCACCGATCGAGCCATCGCGATCGTTCATTTTAGACCATCGCGATAGTTCACATTCACGCCATCGTGACTACTCGAATTTACGCCATCGCGATAGTTCGCACTTTCGGACCATCGCGATTGTGCCACGCGATCGCGACGGTTCACCTAGACCATCACGACGGTCCCAGACCATCGCAATTATCTCAGACCATCGCGATTGCTCACCCCAAACGCAAATTTTAGGGTTTGATTTTTTGGTCAATTTTGGGGCTAATTTTGGGAACTTTTTGGGTGATTAGACTCATAGGAGACCCCTTAGCTCATATTTAGAGAAAAACCTGTTTGTCAGTTTTTACCCCCCAGGGCCTGAATGGTCATATGTTTTTCATCCGAAGTCCGTTTTTTGAGCTTTATAGCTCGTTAGATAAGCTAATTTGAGGTTGACATAGTTGGGACTAGAAAGCCAGGGGGTAATTATTGAAATTTTGGGCAAAAGGGAAAGGACCTTTAAAAGTGTATATATTCAGGTGCTTGATCATCCATTGTGAATTGGTCTAAACATTGTCTTTTGGAAGGTCTAGCAAGGACAATCAAGGGCAAACAAAGCAAGGCAGTGAAGGACGCAGGGCTTGGGAAGTGCGGCTTCTTGGGCATCAGAGCAACCAACAAAGCTGACTCGAGGTTGGAAGATTACTCAACCCCCTCAATCAATTCTTAGTTTAAGCTAAACGTTAGCATTGTGGATTAGATTAACGACGAGAGGAACGATCAAGTTCAAGAGATTAACTTATCAAGTCTAAGACTAAAGATAAAAGTGTGTGATACGAAAACCTAAGGGAAAGAACATAAGTCTGACGGAACGAGAACTCAAAAGTACCACGGAAAGTCGATTCCTGACGCATACAGTTGGACAAGAACTTAAAAGACTTTAAAAAGAACCAATCAATTAAAAGAACAAAGGACCAGTGACGATCAAAGAAGTGCCGCTAAGTAAATTCATGAACGTTAGATCGGGCAAACATATAGGTAAGTCTGACCGACGAAGCCTTAGATCATCAGAAGCAAGTGTAGGCACTACTGCACGATCGTGAGCTCAACAATTGAATAGTAATTATCCCTACGAGAGCTCAGATACGAGTGAATCAGAAATGGCTTTCAGCACAGAAAGACCAGAAGGAGGGTCAAATGTAGCATATTTAGAAAAACATGAAGGACCCTATAGAACTCAATTAGAGTTTCTCCGAACCAACCGCTTAGGTGCTCGCATCTATGAGGATGGTTTGCGAAGACAAGTAGTACAAATGCACAACCCTGATCAACCCATTGGATTGGAACGTCTAGTGGTGAAATTCGAGAGAGACGCGTACATAGACAAAGAAGGAACGATGTACATCTTAAGTGCACAACCAAACAATACGAATGAGTTTGGCATAATACAATTAGAGACGGAAGCGAGAACCCAAGGAAAAGAACCATTAGAAGAACTTAGAACACCTAGAGGGAAATCTGTATTGACACGAGTACTAGTTCCAAAGTGGACCCCTCAGGACAACAGAAGCATAGAGTTGTTTGTGAATAAAGAAACTGACAAAGCATTTTGGAGATACAGAACGGAACAACCTAGTGACGTAGGCTCCATCATAATCTACGAGTTCAAGGACCCGGATACACCTGGAAAGGTGGTATACCTGGATGAAACTTCAGAAAGAGTGTTTGTGGTACTGGACCACGCTAGAAACACATACACATGGAGAGGTGATTTAGTATTCCCTCCATGTCGAGCAAACATAAACGCGAGCCAACAAGGGGCACGAACATCCTCAGCCCATGCTAATCAAAGAGACAAGAACAGAGAGAGACCAGAAGTCAGCTTCAATCATCCCACAGGGAGAGATAGGACCACCATAGACACCGATAGAGTGGAAAGACAGAGAATGCCAGGTGGTAGAGATGATTTTCCTCTACCTAGGCCACGTGAACACGCAAGAATACTATGACCCACTCAGTTAGTAAAGTCCATGAAAAACTATTTTGATGGGATAGGAGATCCCTACGACCATGTAGCGGAATTTAAGCAAGTGCTACGGGCAGAACAAGTCGAAGACATGTTCACGCAATATAATGCTTTTGGGCTAACGTTAAAGAATACTACTTTAACTTGGTTCCAACCATTGCAACAAAGGCAATTTAGGGATATTCATCACTTTTTAGAGTCATTCATCACTGAATTCTCTAAAAGTGGGATCAGACATGACACGTCTTCGTTGATTCATAGTTTCAAACAGACCCCTCAGGAAACAGTTAGACTTGCAGGACGTAGGCTTAGACAATATGTTGAGAGATGTCCTATGCAAGAGCTACCCTCACAAGCCAAGCAAGTGTCATTGTTTTTAGATGGCCTATTGATCTCTAAACTACGCTCCTATGTATACTTAAAGGAACCTAGAACGCTAGAGCAGTGTGTAAGAATTTGCATAGACATTGAGGACAACTTGGGAGATGAGTTGGAACTCTCAAAGGTCTATAAGGACTCAGACTGTTCATCTCTAGCATCCACAAAATTGTCTAACTCGATAGAGGACCTAGCAGAAAAAGTGGCCCAGAAACTAGGAGTTTCTAGTAAACATATGCCCAAGTTAACAACTAACGTACGTTGTTACAACTGTGGTGGAAATCATTTGGCAAATGTGTGTCCCAATGCAACACAACCGCAAGCCAACCCTAGTGGCCAATATTGCACTATTGAGAGAAGATACACGAATCATACGGCTCAAGACTGCCCATACAACAAACAAGCAGTGAGACAGAACTACCCGCAGCCAGGTAGATATCAAGGTCAGTACAATGCTCAGCCTCATTACTATAGGCCTCCTCAGAACTACCCTTATCAGGCTCAACAGAGACCTCAACCTGTTTTAGCTCAGCAGCCACCCCCACCAGCAAATGTCATCTCAATGAAATATGCTGCTGCAAAAGAGAACCTAAGTAGGGCCTTAGTGCCTTCTTCACCTTTGATCATAGATAGTGACCCGAACTCAAACAGTTTTGACTCTACTCATGTAGATAGTCCACCCGCATATTACTCAGAGTCACCAGAACACGTGGAAACATATCACTACGATAGTCCACCATTGGAACCTAGTTGGGAGCCCGAATACGCTAATGTGCTGTACACAAACCCGAATCCACGGCCCCTATTGAGACAACAGAGACCACAGGGCCCTAGAGGACCATGCTTTAGGTGCCAAGGTGACCATTTCATAAAGGATTGTCCACATCCGCCGATATCAGGACAGTCTCAATATTATAACATACAAGGCTTTTGTGCCGACTGTGGTAAAGAACATATAATCAAAGATTGTCCTAAGAACCCTGCAAATGTGTCAAATGTGACACCCATCAACGTGATAGGTATTGTGCACAATGCAGATGGATCCAACCCTACATACGTGCCTATCCAAGCTATAACAAGAGCCCAGACGCTCTTACAGAACCAACAGCTTAATCAGGAGAAAATAGTTGGAACTAGTGAAGTTGGAGAATCTAGTAGTAAAAAAACGAAGTCTTGGAAAGATTCCAGAGAAAGGATCAAGAGAAAGTGGAGTAAAAAGATAACTGAGTTGGAAGGAAGTCTCAAAGAATCGAGAGCCAAAATCCTAGAATTGACTTCACAGGAATTGAATCAAGAAAACCTAGCTCAGAAATCAGGATCGGTTTTAGCGGAACCCATACCAGAAAACCTAGACATGATGTTTCGTGCATATCAGGCTAGATTAAAAGAAGGACCTCAAATAGCTGAAATTAGTAAAAACTACAGTCGAGCTGATCTAGAAATTGAGAGAACTAAACTTTGCATGAAAATGGTAGAATTAGCACAAGCAATGTTCGAAGCCTCTAGATATCTAAATTGGAATAACGTGGCAAAACCTGAATTACACTTTCAAGGATTAATGGAGAGGCTAGAATACTTGATAGAAAGCAAAGAGAAAAAGAATCAGCATAGGAACCCTATTGTCTCAGAGACACAGGAAAGGAATGCACCATCCTTGTCTCAAGTACCCAACACAAAAGGGGAAGACAATTTGTCTTCCATTCATAAATACTCACATGAATTTTTAAGCGAAATCCAAGAAGAGAAGTGGAGAAAAGAAGAAGGAACCCATCCTCCTATTCAAGAAATAGACGACTTGCAGGAGCAATTTCCCCAAGACATCCCCTCTATTTACGATGATGTAGAGGAAGAACAACTGTGTGAACACACAGGTTTTGAATCTAATTCTTTGCAAGAATTACCTTAGTTCACAGGAGCTTGGGAAGCTAAGTCTATTAGTATGAGAGCACCCACGATAATAGTGAGGAATGAAGAATCAGTAATCCCTAGAAACACGGAAGTGATCAAGAATACTAAAGTACAATGCAATCTCACTCTGGAGGAGTTGTTAAAGGTAAAACCAGAACTGTGGAAACATGTAGCAAATCAAGTCCCAGAGCTTGCTACTAATCCCTAACAGATAGGAACACACAAGAAGGTACCAGAGATACTAGTAGAAAAGATCGGAGATGTAAGCGAAGGAGAGGAAGGTAACACTTATCTTCCAATAACCCATCAGGGCTACACCACGAAAGCCATCTTAGATTCAGGAGCCGGAGTAGCCATTGCTACCACCGCTTTATGGAAACGTTGGGGTAAGCCAGCACTAAGACCTACCAGGATGAAGCTACAAATGGCTGACGGACACATAGAAAAACCATTAGGCTTACTAGAAGGCATATCTCTCACCACTTGTGGTGTGGAGTTTGAGCATACCTTCCCCATTTGTGATTTTGCAAAAAATCATGCTTACGAGATGATATTGGGACGACCATTCATGCGTCAGGTGCAAATTGTACAAGATTGGGGAACTAATTCTTTGTACTTGCAACATTTAGGTGTGACTACCAAAGTCAATCTTAAAGACTATTCACATCGAGATGTACCCCCAATACAATGGAACACCATCCATAAGACACAGGAAAAAACAGAATCAGTACACTCTTTGGAGTCAGACCCCTCATGGTTGCACGAGGACACTCATCTATGGATGTGTAAAGTGGCAAAATAAGAGGAAGAAGGGTTAGAAGCAAGGACCTTAGGTGCAAAACAACATCCACGAACTCTTCAAGACCCAGCGTATGCACCTGTAGTATTTCCAGATGAAGACTTCGAACCTCATGGTTGGGCAGAAATCCTAGCAACCATGGATGTAGCCATCAATGAAGAACAATGGACACCCCACTGCGACGAGGAAGGCTATGACATTTCAGTTTTCACGATAGAGCCAATCATGTGTGACTCGATTATTGAAGAATATGAACCAAGCACTGATGCATTTGAGGATGCAAGCGATTTTGAATTAGAGTAAATTATTATGGACCCACCCTTTGCATCAGAGGAAGAATATTTCTACAAAGTAGAAACTCATCCTCAGAAACATGAAGGAATTACGAATGATGTGAGGTTAACCACACAAGTGACTGACAAGAGTGAAGGTAAGAAAAGAAAGAAGAAAGAAACCATGTCAGAAGAAGAAGAATCCTTGTTTGAGGTTCCCGAGAACTTCAAAAAGTATGAAATAGAAGACAGACGAATAATGGTACGAATGCCGAACAGAAAAGCTGACATTGGAGAAGTGTATGATAATCGAGAGAAAACCAAGAAAATAATAGTTGCCATAGAAGGAGAAGAGGAAAAATGTACATACATAGGGCATGATTTGACGAAGGAAGAAGAAGAAGAATTAGTTGCCCTATTGCACGAATATAGAGATGTGTTCGCTTGGAGTTACAAAGATCTGAAAGGAGTAGACCCAGATATATGTTCTCATAGAATCCCTATGACTCCAGATGCAAAACCTACGAAACAGAAACCGTACACGTACAATGATAACTATGCTGCGAAGATTAAAGAAGAAATAGATCGTTTGATAGAAGCAGGATTTATTTACAAAATTGAGCATACCGAATGGGTATCCCCCATTGTGGTTGTGCCCAAGAAGAATGGAAAATTGCGTGTGTGTATTAACCTTAAAAAAGTTAATGCCGCCACGATTAGAGACAGTTATCCTCTTCCTATCACAGAACATCTATTAGAAAGAGTTGCGGGCAAGGAAGTTTACAGCTTCCTTGATGGTTTCTCAGGCTATAATCAAGTAGCCATTGCTCCAAAAGATCAACACAAGACGGCTTTTGCCACGAAATGGGGCATATTTGCATTTCGTGTGATGCCATTTGGCTTAACAAATGCACCCGCCACTTTCCAGCGACTCATGTGTCATGTTTTTAAGGAATTCTTACGCAAGAATTTGAAAGTCTATGTCGATGACTTATGTGCTCATTCGAATGTAAGATAGACACATATCCTAGAGTTAAGACAATATTTGACAAATGTCGAGAATATCAGGTTTGTCTGAACCCAGAAAAGTGTGTTTTCAAGGTCAGACAAGGAAAAATTCTAGGACACATTGTGTCAAAGAATGGAATTTCGACAGATGAAGAAAAAGTGAAGGTGATTGCAGAGCTACCTAGACCAACTAACGTAAAAGAAGTACAAGCATTTATGGGCCATTGCGGTTATTATAGACGATTCATACACATGTATGCAATCATAGCCAAGCCTCTGTACTCTCTTTTGACCAATTTTGAATGGACAGATGAGTGTGAGAATTCATTCAATGAACTTAAATGATGTTTGTGCTCAGCACCTATATTGACAACCCCGGACTGGAGTAAACCATTCCATGTACATGTGGATGCATCCAACTATGCCATAGGATGTGTGTTAGCACAACCCACGAATGAAGGTAATATAGACCTCCCCATAGCTTACGCGAGCAGACAATTGAACGCAACAGAAAGAAATTACACCACGACGGAACGAGAAGGATTAGGGATGGTATACGCGGTAAAGAAATTCAGGCATTACTTGTTGGCCAATAAATTCAAATTCTTTACAGATCATCAAGCATTACTGTATTTAGTCAATAAGCCATGTAACACAGGACGATTGATAGGTTGGTTTCTATTACTCATGGAGTATGACTTTGAAGTCGTAGTTAGGAAAGGAAAGACACATCTTAGAGCTGACCACCTCTCAAGACTAACCTGAGGAGAAGCTCCTCAAGGGATAGCGGATGAATTACCCGACGCATATTTGTTTAACCTTGAGATAGCACCAGAATGGGCTAAATCGATAATCCCTATTCTCACCTATGGACCCAAGAATCCTAAGATAAGGATCAAGGAAGGAGAAATTACAAAGTCTCAAAGATATCAAATCATAGCAGGAAGTATATATAAATAGGATAATCAAAAGATTCTTGCTTGTTGTGTAGATGAATCAGAACATGCAAATTGGTTGCAATTAGCACATGTAGGTGCATTGATGCAACATCACTCAAAACATCGTACATTGCAGACTCTGCATAGACTAGGAGTATATTGGCCTTCTATGGAAGCAGATGTCTACAAGTTGTGTAAAGAATGCCCTGTTTGTTGTGAAAGACCACCAGTAGAACATGCTACGTTATATCACGTGTCTCTCACACCAGACTGGAGTGAACCTTTAGTGACATACTTGAGGACGAAAACATTCCCTCAAGGAATGACTTTAGCGCGACAACGCAGTCTAGAGCAGGAAGCTCAGGACTATTCACTTATTGGCGATAATCTATACAAAAGAGGAAGAGACGGATACCTAAGACAATGTGTTCATGAAAGCGATTATCTGAGCGTACTAGAGACTGCACACCAAGGTGTTGCAGGAGGTCATCTTGGACCGGATAGGATAATCAAAGCCATCCTCTTTGCAGGATTATGGTGGCCCACTCTTCACATGGATGCTCATACCTATGTAAAGAGATGTGATGTGTGCCAAAGAACTCAATTTCCTACTCGCAGAGATGAAATGCCATTGAAACCCATGATGGGAGGACGTGCATTTTCTAAGTGGGGTATAGACTTTGTAGGACCCATTAGCCCCCCTACAAAAGGTACACATGCTGAATACATCATTGTTGCAATAGATTATCTTACCAAATGGGTAGAGGCAAAAGCCACGAAAAAGAATGATGCACACACGACTGCAAAATTCTTATTTGAAAATGTCTTTACAAGATATGGATTTCCTATAGAGTTAGTGAGCGATCGAGGAACTCACTTTCTAAACCAAGTCATTGAATATTTGTTACAGGATTTTATGGTGATTCACAAGAAATCCGCACCATATCATCCTCAGGCCAATGGTCAGGCTGAAAGCACTAACAAGGTCCTTTGTAATGTACTTACGAAACTCGTGAACAACAAACGTTCAGATTGGGACAAACAGTTACACCACGCTGTTTGGGCATATCGAGTGGCCTACAAGACCGTACTCAATGCAACTCCCTTTTAGATGGTTTTTGGTCAGAATGTTGTGCTTCCTTTGGACTTCTTGATACCGACCCTTAAGGTTGCACAAGAACATCAGTGGACCGGCCATGAATTATCAGCCAGAATAATGGACTTGGAACGACTAGGAGAAACGAGGCTGAAAGCAGCAGCAGGAATATACGCAGCAAAGAAGCGACAGAAAGCATATTTTGATGCACATGTGAAAGATAAAGGCTTGAAAGAAGGAGATTTAGTCCTAGTATATACGCTGAAACAACATGCACAGAAGTTAGAAAAGCGAGGTTATGGACCTATGATCATTAACAGACTCTCAACAAGTGGAGCAGTACAATTAGCCACCTTAGAAGGAGATATAATGCCTAATTATATTAGTGGCTGTAGAGTCAGGCTATACCAAGAACCTCTTACTGAGGATATGCTTAGACGACTCATGTTGGCAAAGAAGCGTAAGGAGGAAGAAAATAGAATACGAGCTGAAGCTCAGGCAAAAGCTATAGAATGCATTAAGTGCATGAAGTTAAGAAGACAAGGACTAGGGAGAGAACATTATAACCATCTGGAAACATCACCCAGATACCCCATGGCCATGTGTCAAGCAAAGTCAAGTACACATCCTAGCATAGTGGACAGGAGACCATTCATTACAGTCAGGCTAGAGCACGGCAACCCTTGCCAAGAGCTCAGAGCTTTAATTGACTCAGGTGCTGCGACTAGTGCGATTAGATGGTCCCACTATAAGGACTCAGGAATAGAAATGCGGCCAATTGAGGCATACCTCATAGGGCTAGGAGGCATGGAAACCCCTTGCATGGGTGAGATGGATCTTCCTATCCTCATAGACGAAGTGACCTTGACAGTAAAGTTACTGGTGTGCCATGACGAGGACCTGATAGAACCCCTAATCCTTGGCCAAGATTGGCTATATGATCACTCAATGGACCTAAATCTTAGACAAGGCTCCTTGCAGATTGGAACCTTAGATAAGAAGCGAGTGATACCGCTTGACTTCCCTAACGGCTGTGCGCCTGAAGTATGCGGCCCTAGACCCTATGAACAACATGCGACGGAAGACCGAAAGATCTTTGGTCAGATCAGTCATGTTACATCTACACCAACCCATGCGGGCTTGGCGATGGACAATTGTCAATCAGAGGGACTTCAGGAGATTTTCCCTTGGGCTTCCTGCAAATAAGAAGGGTCAACCGCCCAACGGCTTGGACAAATGGGGACCATTAGCGGCCAAATGGGCACAATCAGCGGACAGATGGGGACGATCAGCGGTCAGATGGACTTCATCAATGTCCACATGGGCAAAACACCCTGCGGTGCCCATCCTTCCACACTTACTGCGGACTGGCCTAGATTAAAAGTACAAAATGAAGCACTTCCTAATGGGCAGGTTTCGCAAGTGTTGGACCTCCCTTCTTTTCCAAAGCAGAGTGTCCATCCGACCTCTCAACATCAACCACAAAAGAGTCAACCACGATGAAGGAACCTAGACCGACGACAATATCAGCCGACACAAAGAAAGCAGCAGTATCAGTACCATATAGCAAAAGGCACAAGACAAATATGGGTGCTAAAAGGACAGCAAGCACCGACTGATCTCAACAACACAGACATTGATACGAAGAAGTCAAGGCAAAAGCAGAGTCAATATTCAACATCTCCTCGACCTTCTTCGACCTCGACGAACATTCGACAAATTTGGATCGCCAAGAAGTACCTAACGAATCGACCCACACCCACGCAGATTTGGGTACCCAAACAGTGTATTATAGCTCAACCCTCAAGCCATGTAATATATACCCTCAGAAATCTCTTCAACCCTCCATACCACCAAATCCGACATCATCTTTTGTCCCTCCGCAGAGACCTATCACCCGATCACAAACTCTTAGGAAGTGGGTACCGAAACGTATCCAGACGCCTTCTCCGACCCCCTTGTCTAACATACCTCCCACCCCGTCTAATCTACAACCTTGTAATAACACATTCATGACTGAACCTTGTATAAATCCACACACTATAACCCAACATCACCTGTAATGACACCTCATCAAGAAATGTATGCATCATCTGAAGCATGTAGGTGTATAGAGACCTACATTAGTTTGCAAGAAATCATTCCATAAACCACATCACGACACTCGGCTACACGGGTTACACATCGGTTATGGAAAGGGATTGCGGTCTCACTTTCATGGGATCATAATTAATTTCCATACTAATGTGCTAATCTTTTGTAGCAGATCTTCTATGCACTTGCATCATACATCATGCAGGCAGAAGGGCCATCAGAAGCTGGACCCAGTGTACCCAGGGCTAATATTGGTGAATTACTTGCTGAGCCCCATCCTATGGCTCAACCACCAGAGTTTCAAGGGTTTCTCGGGCCCATGCCAATTGACGATCCCCCTAGGGGTTAACTGAGAAGATTCATCGCAATTCTCACTGGTTTCAAGGGCTAGCAGGACCATTGGCGGATGCTGATTTTATATTTGAGGCCAATTTGACTTTTGATGACCATACATGGGGCAAATATCAGTTCTTCTCCAGAGAGTTTGAAGGACTACAGAACACAGAAGACCTAACGCATGTTTGGGCAAGAGCAGGGTTTACAGAGTATTTCAGCGACCCTTTGCCTAAACCTGACTTCTACAGATGTTACTATTTAGTCACAACATTGATGGCTTCGGAGAACAAAGATTTGCGAGGCACCTTCATTTTGCCATCCTTAGTGAACGATCCACCATATAAAAGATTTTATCTTTCTAAAGATTTGATTAGAGCTGCCATTAAGATTCATGGAATGCATACTCCCACAGATTGCGAAAGGCTAATCCCAGAGCCAATGAAACGTGGGGATGTTACTAAGTGGGAAGATATTTCAGCAATCACACCTGAGCTATCAAAACCATTAAGGATATGCATGCAGCATTTTGCTTTCACCGCTCAGGACAGATTCACCATGCCTCACAAACGAATATGGTTTGGCTTATATTTAGCATGTACTGGACCCTAGAAAATTGATCTGGCTAGCTGGATAATTGATCAGCTCTACCTAGCCCAACATAGATGGGAAAGAAAGAAGGTCATCAATGGATGCTACGCGCTGGCTAGAATTGTATATATGTGCTTAGCATATGACTTGCCGATTGAACGTGCATTGACAAGTGAGGAGCTGAAAGCATTCAAGGGAACAACAAAGAAAGCTAGGAAGGCCAGCAAAGGAAGAGCAGAAAAGCGAATGAGAGGAACTATCCCCTGCCTTCAGGTGCCAGAATCACCCTCACCACAACCCTCTCCAGAGCAGTCTCTGACAGAAGCCACTCCAACGGTACAACCTATTCGCATACGATTATCAAGACCAGTTGTAACGGAAGGCACTACTAGTGCAGTTAGCTCACAGGCAACATCAGTTCAGGAACCTACCACCACTGCAGCAGAAGTTCCCACCACTATTGGTGCGGAAGCTTTTTCTTTTCTGATACCCAATCTGGAAGCAGAGCCACTGGATACAACCTTTGATTTTGAAATGCAGGATGCTTTCTCGAATGAATTTCAGTTTTCAGAAGGTCTTCTCTCAAGAATATGAACGGCCAAGTTACCCGACCACGCCCCGAGACCAACCACAAGGACAAGTAGTGTCTAGTTCCGAGGAAGAAAGAACAGAGACAGATGAAGATGATGGCGATGACAAAGCTAGCCAGGGCACTCATGAATCCCAAGAACATGTGCAGATAGATGAACAAGGACAGCACACCGACACCCAAGGTGACACCAGCACGCACGAAGACGAAACCTTTGAAGCAGCAGCTTATACGTTAGCCATAAAGAAGTTATATCGCATTATGGAGAAAGTTTGGGTGTGCAAGAAATTGACTGAGGAGGAGAGTCAAGCACTTATAGAACAGGAACTTGTCTCAGGCGGGTTTGAAGAAGTATACATCAGGGGCTTCCGAGAACTTGTCAAATTAGTGGGATCCACAAAAGCCTTACGATATTTGCAGAGGAAACCATTACCGCAGTATGCCCCCCATTGAATTCGTTTACTAACCAAACCTGGGGAATACATTCGGGTACCCACCGGTGGTCAATCTTCAGAACAGGCACGAGAAGCACGCCTCATCCCTGAAGGCTCATTGGCAGAAGACACCATTACCATCAACTCCCCACCCCGTACTACTGTTGTACATACCAGCACAATTGTTGAAGTACCTGCCACCCCAATCGCTCCTATTTCACCTCCCATCCATCCAGTCTCTCCCATACACCCTCCTTCTCCCAGAACAACATCCTCCTTCTCCGGCGGAGTAGCCGAAGTCGTCCTTACTTCCATTCATCCCACAATTCCCGCACCCACTCAACTTAGTCTACCCCCTAGCACATCCACCTTTCTATCCAATCCAATTTTCCCTCCATCCTTCCCGTCCTTCCCCACACCTCCAAGACCCCTTTTCCCATTCCCACCTCCAATTAACCTTCTCCCCAGTCTCACCTCCCCGACCCACCGTCATTCCTCTTTCCCCTTTCCACCAAGCCGTCCAAGACAACCCCTCTGTAAATTACTCTTCAACCTTTGTAAATCCTGTATTTACACCCACACACTTACCCACGATCACACCACTATTCACAGTCACTGCACTCGACACCACATCCAGCGATATGGATATATCACCACCCACTGCACCTCCAATCACTTCATTTGTGGCACCACAATATTTAAGCACACCACAATTTTCCACGATCACCACAGCATCCACCTTCCCACCCCCATTCCCCATTCCCTTTGCATCTACACCTACTGCATCTTCGCTTAGCACATCGTTAATATTATCACCCATTGTAGATACTGCATTCCGATAGATGTTCACATGCATGACTCAAGTAAGAGATGAGTTCCCATCTCTTGGAAATAATTATCAAATGTTGTAGAGGACAACCAACGACTTACAGTTCCAGCTTAATTCCTTGTCGATCGAGAATGCCTCCTTGAATACTCGCTATCAAGAACTACATGAGGCATATCATAAACTAGAACTAGAAAGTGAAGAGAAAGCCAAAGAGGCCACTACTGATCTTGATAATTTGTTAAGGGCCCAGACAATTCGCAATGCAACACTTACACGAAACATGGGCTTACTCAGAAGACACTTGGCAGTAGCAAAAGAAGAAAACCAGCGCTTACAAGAGCAGAACAGAGAAAATTTAGAAGCTGCCCTGATCAACCTGACCAACCATTAAGCCCTAGTCGCTTTAAAGCCGTGCCCTCAGAATCAATGAAAATGTTGTTAGAAGATCATGTTAGACTGTTGGATGACTACGACAATCTGAACGAGGAGTTACAGAAGCTCAAAGAAGATCATAAGTTACTCCAGTTAAGAGCACCATCACAACAAGAACTACCAGCTCCTGCGGACCCATCTCCTAACATCCTAGAGGAACTTAATGCATTACGGGTCCAAGTATCAACTCTTGAATCGTGGATAGCTATATATGAAGCACCACCAAGGCCAAATTCCCCTCCAGAGCTCCCAGTTGATGAAGAAAATGTAACTATTCCGGTGGAGGAAACTTTTGAAGAGGCCTATGAACCCCAACCCATCCCAGGCGGACGCGTCATAGCCGAAGGCCAGACGACTTACGAACTTCCTACTCTCGCATGGATGAAGACAATTGAAGAGCTTGGAACAACCCACTCAGCACGAGTAGAGGCGCAGTTGCACGCAATGGCAATGATTGAGGAAAGAATTTTACAGTCGCCCTACTTTGCTCATTTGGCCCCTCGCAGATACATATCAGGGCATGAGCTACAGTATAAACCTTACTTTATGTTAATGGCGGAATATCAGTTGGCCATTGAGAAAGAAACATGCAAGAAACCGTCTCACGCTACTCAATTTGAACCTGAGGATTTGCCACTAGATGCGGAGCATGGAGAAATCTTTCAACCCGATTGGTGCAAGGATCTATTAAAAGAGTGCCCTGAGATGATGAGTACTTGGGTTAAGGCGCCACTACAGTTAAAATACAACCCATGTTGTTGACCAGTGCCACGTCACCGATCCTGGAAGGCATTTGCCATTAAAATACAAAATAACAAGCAATGCCAGGATTGGCTAAACTACCCATACTTCAGGCCACCTACAGGACCACCTACAATCGGATACATGATGGCCACGATTCGCCACTGGCTCCCTCGCTTGAAACATATGGACGATATAGCAGCGCATATGATTGTCAAAATCTTTGACATGATGCAAATGGTTTTTAAAGTCTTCAGACGTGTCGAGGCACCACATGTAAACACCCCGGGCTTCGAGCATGGCAATTTAGATCTTGCATATGATATGAGTACAACGCCATCGCTACGGGTGTGTTATGCCTGGCATTGCAGAATAAAATACCTACCGGCGTGCTACAAGCAAACCTTCGAAGAAATGTTCACAACCGGTTTCTAGGAATACCATTCAGAAGTGTTCATCAGCATTATCGACTCCCACCATCCGATGAACCGCAACCAATTGATTGGGAGAAACTCGAGGCAGATTTGGCCCGAGGCATCCGCATATCAGAACACACCCTCGCTCAGGAACTACTATAGAACTACATCCGGCAGACCGCACAACGAGGTTCTGTCGAGGACGACAGAAGCGAGAGGGAGGGGGTGTTGGCAGAAGCCAGAGGCATAGAAGACGCGGAAGCATGTAAAGACAGAGCAGGGAGCCAGTCGAATCAATTTTTCAAAGATTTATGTTTTATAAATACTTTTCAAAACCTCTAACAGTGATTTTCATCACTTTTGTAACATATGTAACATAGAAAAACCCTTTTTGTAATCCATAGCTCCATTTTGTGCAAGCCGAGGAGTCCTCGAGCTTGAGGAGCTTAGGTAGAAGGAGCGTATCAATTTTGGTTATTTTTAAGCACCGTTTACCCCTTCAAATAGCACTTAGGACCTATTTTTTAACTATGCCAGTCACTAGATGTGAAATCGGTCAAAACTAGTCTAGAATCTATAAAAAGAGCTAGAGAGATCATTTTTGAGGTTACTTAGTGTTAGCTTGTTTGAGTAGAGAAGAGCTTAGAGCTACTTTGAGCTTGTAAGAGTGTTCTTGATTAATAGAGTTGATTTCCCACCTTCCATTGTGTCTTGCCTATCTCTTTGTTGTGTGTGTGTATGTGTGTGTGCATCTCTATGCTTCTCACCTTCACTCTCACTTCATCTCACATTCACGATCTTCATATCACTCCTATCTCTTCCGCGGATTGACATTAAGGAGGTGGAGCTTCTTAACGTGGTTCTCACCATTGTGCTAGAGCAACAATAAGCAAAAGAAATTTGTTGGTGCTTTTTGCTAATCCCCTTGTGTGAGGATAATAAGGGGTACTCAATTTATGCTTAATGCAGTAATATTTCGTAATGGTACATATCAGCTGATTTGAGAAATGTGTACTCCGATCCAAAACTAATTTGAGATGCAAGGGGAAATGGGGAAAAAGTTATTGAGTGAGCACTATGGCGACACTACTTGTTGTGGCATGCTGAAAGGCCCTGGCTTCTAGCCAATGCATACTATAATCCATACAAGTCAAAATGAAAGAACCACTTGAAGTGATCGTAGGAGGGCGAATCCGTCCAATAAAGTCTAAGCCCCATTTTTTACATGGTTCTAAAAGTAAAATCGGTTGAAGGGGTAAGCGATGAACATCTGGAGGTTCCCCAGTGCATTGACAAGGATCACATTCTAAATATAAGCGCAAGCATCCTTATGCATAGTAGGCTACCATAAGCCACTAGATAGAATTTTATGGATTATAAGATCAACACTCAAATGTCTGCCCATGGAGCCAACATGTGCTTCCATCATTATAAAAGATAATTCGTGTGGAGGTACACAACGTAATGAAACATTCTTCAAATCATGGTAATAGAGTTGATCTAAAATGACCAAAAATTGTCTGCTACGTAGCACCAACTTTTTCTAGGTAGTAGACTGTAAATGCACAAGGGGGCATACTAGTTGACAAAAATGACATCATTTCCTCATACTAGGTTGGGTTACTTGCAAAAGAGGTAGCCATATCCATAACCTAGAACAAATTTACATTCGAGAAAGAATCACCTATACCACTCAAAGGCTCACACTATCTAATCACTATAAAAATCAGTGATAACATGAGAAGAACTTGACCGGTGCACCATATCACAGTTATATTCGTGCAGTAATAGCACCCATCTGGTCAGTCTTTCCACCAAATTCTATTATTTGAGCAAATAGAGCAAAGCAAAATGGTCCATGTGAAAAGTGAAACGACATCCCAACAAATAATTTTAGAATGTTTTGATGGAGTAAATGAGCCCCAAACATTCCTGCTCCGCAATGGAGTAATTTCTTTCCATAGCAGGAAGACATCTACTGGCATAATAAATGGGTCAAAACCATGAATGGCCCTCTTACTGCATTAAAACCAAATCAATAGCAATATGTGAGGCACCGATAAATACATGAAAAGGGTGAGACTAGTTAGGAGCCTGAAAGATTGGGGCTTGTGTAAGAATGTCTTCAATTAATGAAGAGCTAAATCACACTCTGAAGTCCACTAGAATGTTGTAGGCTTACCATGATCTATAGCATTACGAGGCATCACAATATGGGCCAAATAGTTTAGATGGCAGCCATGCCAATGAATTTGGCCTAAAAAGCGTAACACTACTTTTGGAGATCGTGAAGGAGGTACTTCCAATAGTACTTTGACTTTATTTGGATCTACCACAATGCCATCTTGAGAAATCACATGCCCTAATAATTTTCCGCACCTCATCCCAAAAATAGATTTGGCTGGATTTAAACACAGTTCGACCATGTGGAATTGGGTAAAACAAAGATGCAAATGCTATAAATTATCTACTTACTTACCAAAATTAAAGAAATCATCCAAAAATACACACATGAAACTAGTCAAATATGGAGCAAAAATCTAATCCGTACATCGCTCAAAAGTAGTAGGAGCATTCTCAAGACCAAACCACATGACCGTACATGTAAAAAACTCCCCAGTTAGTAATAAAGGCTATTTTTGGAACATCTACTTTTGTCATCCATACCTGATTATAGATGCTAAACCGATCCAGGAAGGAATACGTTTCTCTGCTTGCTACTTCATCGGACATAGTATCCAAAAATGTTAAAGGAAAAGGATTTGGAATTGTGGTTAAATTGAGCTTCCAATAATCCACACAAATTTGTAACAAATTATTCTTTTTGGGAACCCAATCAGTGAAACCCACTCAAGATATTCAATTGGGATGATAAATCCCACCCATAATAATTTTTCCAATACCTCTCTAACGTGTCTAGCAAAATTAGGATTCATATGATTACATTGTTGGATTAATGGAGATGCATTGGGTTTCAACTAAATTTCATGCCGATAGAGACGGGGATCTAAGCCTTGCATTTTTTAATAATCCCGAGCAAAAACATCCTTGAACTTAGTCAAGAGTAAAACCAAGTAAGTCTAGAATTCATGCAAGAGTGTTGCAAAAATTTGAACTTTTTGTTTTTTTTAGGTGTTCCCAAGTCGATTGTCTTATTGTGATCCTCTTGCACATGTGGACTGCTAGTTTCCAATGGATCTAGTATTGAAAGATTCAAATATGGCCCTATATTATGTTGCAATAATTTTGGTTGAATTGCTATTGATATCGGAGTATACTAGGCGAGCACCATAGGGATATCTATAACACTGATCATCATCTAACGCTTCCAGCATGTGTGGAGGTTCAGCCAACATTGGTTTCTGGTGTTTGGAAAAAAATTTCTTGTCATCCAATTGTACTGAATACTTCTTATGTTCTTTTTTAAAAGTAATAACTTGTGCTCCCCAATCCTATTGTACTTTAGCGTGTTTCAATCAAGGATGACCTAATAATAAATTATAATTATCCTTCTGCCCTAGTAACTCAATAACCACAAAAGTAATATGGAAAGTGACCTCTTGGATACGAATAGGAATATCCTTTAATAGGCCTATTGGGTGTACTCGTGATTGAATAGCCATTTGAATAAAGAAAAGAGCTAGTTGTAAATCTATACAGTGTAGTCATCTACATATTGCTAATGTTGTAATATTAACTCCCTATCCTCTGTCAATTAGCACACTAGGTATGGATTTATGTTTGTACCATACCATAATCAATGGAACAACATAATCCACTAGTTTATTTTCTTCATTTTCAACCTGGGAGACTAGTATTGGTTGTGTATCTTGCTCTACCAAGGAAGCAGATTTGTGGATTTCTAGAAGTAAAGCCATTTTATAGGTAGGTACTAAATTCAATGATTCTCCCAAAGATATTGGTATTTTTGAATTACATAATACTCACCAAGGATGGATCATTACGTGAATTAACCTCCAAAAGATTACTTGGATCTTGGCTTGAACAATTCCATAGGTTTGTCAGAGCGACATCTAGTTGGTTGGGTACAGTATCCTATTGCTTTGAAGTGAATGAATGGACTAGTGGAACAAAATGTGCTAGTAGTTGTTTAGCCCATGGGGATAGATTTGATGTTGTTGCTGAATAGGAGGACACGGAGAAGATGCCTCCATGTTATATTGTTTTCTCAATCGAGTTAGCACAGTCGTTACTAGCTCTTCAAAGCTGACTGAGACCATAATGTTCATAAGACCTTTCAATTTAGATTCATGTTTCCTTCTATCATACTCTTGAGCCTCTTTACAATTGGCTCTCACATTCCCAAATTCAATACAAAACAGACACTAAGGGCCTTTTCGGTTAGAAGAATTATTACCATCCTTTTCATTATGATGAGAAGATCTTTGTCCTCTCCAAAAACCTTGATATCCCATAGAGCCACTTTTGGAATGAGAGTTACTTCCGCTATCTAGAGAAATCTTGTCATTAACCATCATTCTAGGGTGGATATTTTGTACATAGGTAGCACGGTGCCTTTGTCCCAAGTGCATATACTCTAGTTGTACTTGATTAGTGGAAATTACATTGGTGCGATTATTATATACAAAAGTGTAAGTATTATGAGTCATCATATTACATACAGCACAATAAACTTGATTCACAACACATTGTGCTGCTATATGTCTTGCATTTCTATATTTTGTACAATATAGTTGTTGGACTACTTTTGCAGATCTAATTAGTGGGGTATACTACGAAGGACCTACTTCCATCTGCTGATGTAAAGAAGGGTTGGCCACTTTTAATTTCCTCTCTATTTGCTCAGTTAGATCAATTATTTGATCCAATGTATGAGTACCATCTAACGAAAATAAACATATTTTTTTCAAGCCCATCCATAAACTAGCCACATACTACATCCCACGCTAGTTGCTCTTGTGGAGGAATCTACCGTAAAGTACTTCAAAAAAGAGAAGCATAATCTGCAACAATTTGAGCAGGTTGTTGAACCATGTACTATAATGTTACAACTAATTGCCTTGTAGTCTTGGCTTTGTGGAATCTCCACAAGAATGTTGTATGTAAAGCATCATAGGTTGTGAAATGCTTTGTGGAAAACTATACTAACCATGTTACCGCTTCTCCACCAATGTTTCCTAAAATACTTGGCATTTTCTTGCATCATCTTGACTACCTTTTAGAAGATCATACTGTGTCTCAAAAAGTTGAACATGTACATCTAGAATTGCATCTTTTTTACCATTAAACTTATTAAAGTGCTTACCACTGATACATTCGATTGGTCCTGCAATCTATTGCACTAACTCTACTTGATCCTTAGTAGTTACCATAGTGGCTTCCATTCCCTCTTTCATGTTGTCGTCAATCAGACAACCTTGTAGCTGTTTTTCGCAGGTGAAATCTAGAAGTTTGGTTGTCTCTCCATAATCCCCCATAGGCCTTTCGTGTTCTTGAACTGATTCTTTCATGGAGTGCCTACTTGCTATCCCTTTTTCCCGTAGCCTTAGTGCTTCAAAGGAAGCCTTGACCTCCAACAAATGGGTGATCAATGGATATGGAACTACACCCCGATCTGCAAGTGAAAGAATTCATTTTGGTATGCAAACATTTCCTGCTATGTGTACAATGTTATCATCCATTAACTACCAAATAGGATCTTCCACAGTCTTTATCGGTTCGGATTCATCATAAATGCATGAAAACTCTATCCTTGAACGAGTTGGCATGGTCGGTCTCCATTCCTCTCAAACCATACATTGATCTCTTTTGAAACCTATTACAATTTAGCAACACCTAATCACATCATGGTCATCAAATGTTTACTACTATTATCTATGCAATAAGCAAGGATATGAGGAATTTGGTTTATTGATT